>CM033469.1:261248776-261617743 GCA_019447015.1 Hymenochirus boettgeri | reverse complement strand
TGTGCATTGGACTTTCTATGGGACTGTGTATTGGATTTTCTATGGGGCTGTCTGTGGAACTATTTATGGGGCTGTGTATTGGGGGAACCCAGGAAGGAACTAGATGATGTTAGGCGAAGGGACCTGGTTCGTAGAGGTTTCTATGGGCATTGATATGGGACTTTGCAAGAGGTCGTATGGGAATTTCTATGGGGTTGTGTATTGGATTTTCTTTGGGCTGTGCATTGGACTTTCTATGGGACTGTGTATGTGGGATACATTTCTAAAACTAAAAAATATTGAGAATTACTGGTATTAATGAATATAGATCTGGTTGATCCAGGGATACTTTCCGATTGCCATTTGGAGTCATGGAAGAATTTCTCCCCTTTTTGCTGTTTTTTTTTTTTTTTTTGCCTTCCTCTGGATCAACTGTTAGGTAGGGTTAAAAAAAAAAAAAAGAGGGTGAATAGGTTGGACTTGATGGACGTATGTCTTTATTCAACCTTAATTACTATGTATGTTACTATGTAAGTTTGGTGGAGGCAAAATCATGGTCTGGGCTTACATCCAGTATGGGGGTGTGCGAGGGATCTGCAGGGTGGAAGGCAACATCAATAGTGTAAAATACCAAGAAATCTTAGCTACCACATATATTCCCAACCATAAAAAGGCCAAATACACTGAGCATATGTGGAGTAGGATGAAAGAGGAAGCATGGAAGACGAAACCAAAGAATATTGATGAACTCTGAGAGGTATGCAAAGTTTTCTTGGCTATTCCTGATGATTTCATCAATAAATTGTATGAATCCTTGCCAAACTGCATGGATGCTGTCCTTAAAGGTCATGGAAGTCATACGAGATATTAAATTTGGATCTCACAGCACCACTACTTAATTTGCTGACATATTTTTGGATTGGCTGTAAAGTAGATCATTTTCTGTATAGGCGACTACACTTTTGGCTTGCAACATTTTGACCTTTCTGTCTTGATTAAATGATAAATCTTTTTTCAGTGAAACTATTTTTTACCAGTACATTTAATATTATTTGGGAGGGCTTTAGCTTTTCATATGAGCTATTTCTAACACCAATTGATCAATTTAAAATCAGGTCAATAGCAGGAGTTACTGCAAAATACACAGACAACAAGACTTTTGTCAGAAACTGTATGTGGCTGAGATGTTTTGCAGATGTCTTTCTGCCCAATGACTGATTTGTAGGGAGAGTTGCAACAGCTTCTGGCTTCTTGTCCCTCCTTGGTGGTTTATATAGGAGGCTGCCGTGGAATTGTCAGTCTGTACTAATACGACCTGATTTTCCAGTTTTGTTTGGAAGTGAATTAAATCATTTAAGATGGCCTTTAACTCTTTGAAGTTTGATGAGGTTTTCCTTTCTCCTGCTGTCCATCGGCCTTGAGCAGAAATACCTGTGCAATGGGCTCCCCAACCCAAAGCATTTGCATCCATGTTTAGGACCACTGGAGGAGGATACACAAGGGGTTTCCCTACTAACAGATGTTTGTTGACCAGCCACCATTTTAGAGTTGAGAACTTCCTGCAGAATTGTCACTGACTGATCTAGAGATGCTGGATCTCTGTCCCATGAATTTAGAAAATGTTTTTGCAGTTTCTTGATATGCACTCTTGCCCAGGGAACCGCCTCTATTAAGGACGAATAAACTCCTAGAAGACTGAGAATAGTTCTTAATTGCACAGGATGTCCTGTCCAGACAGTTGTAATTGCAGCCCTGATATTTGTCTTCTTTTCGACAGGAAGGAATAATCTGTTCTTTTCTGTATTGAAAAGGAATCCTAGAAACTTTGTAGATTGAGTAGGGGCTAGACTGAACTTTTTGTAGTTTATTATCCATCCTAGTTGTTTGAGAGTCTGTATGGTAAACTGGACATTCTGGTTTAACTGTTCTTCGGATGAGGCTCTGAGTAGCCAGTCGTCGAGGTATAGTATAACACTTATCCCCTGCTGATGTAGATACGAGGATATTACTATCATTATCTTTGTGAATACTCGAGGAGCCGAAGATATTCCAAAGGGAAGGGATGTAAATTGCAAATGGTCTATACGAGAACTGTTTTTGATGGCTATTCTCAAAAATCTTTGGTGGCAAGATCTGATGGGCACATGTAGGTATGCATCCTGCAAGTCTATGGTGGCTAGATAATCGTGGGCAAAAACTGTGTTCACTGCCAACCTGATAGATTCCATTTTGAAGTGATGTTTTCCGAAGAAAGTATTTAGATATCTTAAGTCTATTATTGACCTGAAACTTCCCCGTTTGTTCAGGAATTAGAAAAACTGGCAAGTATACTCCTTTTCTTTCCTCTGATTGAGGTACTGGAATGAGAACACCCTTTAGAATGAATTCTTCTATGGCTTGGAGTAGGGCCACTCTCTTTGCAGGTAGAAGGGGATTGGGCGATAGTAAGAACCGGTCTGGGGGGCTCTGTAGTTGTTCTATTGAGTACCCCCATTGTACAGTATCTAGGATCCACCTGTCTGTCATGATCAGCTTTCAGGCTTGAAAAAAGTAAGACAGGCGACCCCCCACCGGCATGGCGTGATTGAGTAAAGGGTCTCTTGTACCCTTGACGCCCTCTACCTCTTGTTTGATTCTTTAGAGAATCTTGAACCTCTTCTTCTGGCCTGGGAGCAAAAGGAACGGAAAGTTTTCCCAAAGTTTTTCCTATCCTGGGGTAGAAAGCCACTTTTATCTTTGCCTCTTTTACTTAATAAATAATATAAAGTTGCATCACATAGATAGTCTGCTGCCCCAGCTAAAATTGGAAGGTCCTTATCGAAACTCCTCTTTAAAGGCTACATTCTAACTAGAGATGTCCGAACTTCGAAAAATCCGGTCCGCGCGAGGATCCGCGGATTTTCGAAAAAATCCGAAAATTCGAAAATCCGCGAGCGGACCCGTTAAAACGTATTAAAATGAAAGTTCGGCAAAATCCGCATTAAAAGTGTCCTAAATAGCCTTGGTAACGTACACTTAACCACTCAGGGACCTGGGTAATGGCCTTAGAAGCACGTATAAATGCCAACAATACCTAAAAAGTACAGTCCGCTAGCGTGACTTTAAAAAAACGGTATTTTTCGAAAATACAAAGATTCCCGTAAAAACGAAGATTTCCGTAAAAAAACGAGGCTTTCTGTAACTATGATAGCTGCCATTGGCTAATTTGGATCATGTGGCTTGCTCCGTCTTGAAAATTTACACGAATTACTCGTTTTTACGAGTATTCTCGTAATTACGAGAATATCCGTAATTATGTGAATCCTCGTAATTACGTGAATCCTCGTAATTACGAGGATCTTCGTTTTTTCCGTATCCCGAAAGTATCGTAGATCCTCGTAATTACGGAGATACTCGTATTTTCGAAAATTTTCGTAAAAAAAAAAAAATCTGCAGTTCGGAAGTTCGGAAGTCCGGAAAGTCCGGAATAATCCGCCGTTCGCGGACGGGAGAAATCTGCGGCGGATCCGGGTTCGGGTCCGCGAACCGGCCATCTCTAATTCTAACTTGGTCAACCAAATGTGTAGAGCTTTTGCAACTGATGCCACCAAAGATCTTATAGCTGCCCCAGAGGATACAACATTTTTCCTTAAGCTTGCTTCCGCTTTACGATCCATAGAATCTCTCAAGGAAGAAGTGTAGTGCGTTATATGGTTAGTGCTATTGGGGCATCTACCTTGAAGGCTGTTTCCCAATGTTTGATATCCTCTGGATTAAAAGAGAACAAACTGAAAAAATGTCTTGGTAAAGCGAATTTCCTGTCTGGATTCCTCCATTACTGTTTGACACTATTCTTTATGGCTTCATGTACAGGGATATACGTATTTCTTTAAATTGCTCCTGTAAACAGTCGGGCCACCTTCTTTGGCAGTTTTTGAGGGTCATCTGCCTCTAACGTATTAGAAACCACCTTAAAGGAAACTTTCCAATTCGTTGGAGGGAAAAAATCTTCTCCGTCCGACACTTCACCTTTCTTGATGAGAGAGAGAGAGAGAGAGAGAGAGAGAGAGAGAGAGAGAGAGAAGAGAGAGAGAGAGAGAGAGAGAGAGAGAGAGAGAGAGAGAGAGAGAGAGAGAATATATACATATATACATACCTGAAAACAAACCATACACTCAAGCTGGAACAGAGTTGCAGCTGCTGCTTACCAGAATGAGGCAAAGGCAGGCACCCAGAACAGAAGAACCTGCAAACACAAACAATATGCTTACCTCCAATGCATGAGGTATTACAATCTGCAGCATAGTGAGTAGGTAACCAAACACTATCATCAGGCCAACCTGTTCCTGTTGCAACAAAAAGGGCTACTTGCAGGTTACTTTCAGGCTCACCAGAACAAAATAGAATCCCAGCTGCTGAGATCCCCTTTTTTAAATTACCGCCGCTATTGTCGTGCCCGTGTGAAGTCACATGCCGCAACTGATGTCACGGCGAACCGGAAGTGGGGCAATGCGGAAGTGCGGCAAGGAGTGGTGGCTGCACGAACAAGCAGGCATCTACTGGCAAGCAATAAGAATTGGGCAGACACTGGAAACTTCTAGAGCACCACAAGGGGAACCTAGGAAGCAGTGCCAGGCAAGAAATAAATACTCCCCAGGGACACGAAGCATATGGTCCTCTGAGCCAACAACTGATTCTCTGGACCAGCCAGGTAAAATAACAAACATGGAGCTGGCAGGATCAAAAAACACTGCTGGAGGTTGAGTGGGAGGGGTATTTAAAGACTTGGTGCTGATCCTACCTTCTAGGGGGTGGGACTTAATCTCTTTGTCACTGCTGCCTTTGGGTGACAAGGAAAGACATACCCCCTCAACCAGACCCGGGTACACACACCTACTGATCTACTATTACTGTGGCAGACATACTTTTTTGGATCAATAACCAAAAAAGTTTTTTTTTTTAACCCCCACATGGCACAGGTACATACACCTACTGACCTACCCCTCCGTTACTGTTGCAGTCCTACCTAAAGGGTAACTAAAGTCAAAAATGTTTTTGATCAATAATCAAAAAAGTTGGTTTTTTTAACCCCCATGTGGCACAGATACATACACCTACTGACCTACCCCTCCATTACTGTTGCAGCCCTACCTAAAGGGTAACTAAAGTCAAAAAAATTGTTTTGACTAATCATTAAAAAAAAATTTTAAAAAACCCAACCCGACACAGGTACACACACCTACTGACCTACTATCTATTACTGTGGCAGCCATACTTAGGTAACTAAAGTCATGAAAACTATTTTGATCAATAATCAAATAAGGTTGGTTGTTTTTTTACTTCCAACCTGGTCCAGGTACACACACCTACTGACCTACACTTCCATTTTCATGGCAGCCATATTTAAAGGGTAACTATAGTTAAAAAAAATTTTTTGATGAATCATTAGCAAAGTTTGTTTTTTTAACCCCTAACACGACACAGGTACACACACTTACTGATCTACTTATCCATTACTGTGGCAGCCATACTTAAAGGGTAACTAAAGTAAAAAAAAACTAATTTTGATCAATAATCAAAAAAGTTTGTTTTTTTTAACCCCCACGGGGCACAGGTACACACCCCTACTGATCTACCCCTCCATTACTGTTATTGCAGCCATACTTAAAGGGTAACTAAAATTAAAAAAAAAATTGACCACTCATCAAAAAAGTTTGTTTTTTTAACTTCCAACCTGATCCAGGTACATACCTTCTCACCTACCCTTCTATTTTCATGGCAGCCATATTTAAAGGGTAACTATAGCCAAAATAATAATTTTGACTAATCATCAACAAAGTTTTTTTTTTTAAATCCAGGTACACACTACTGACCTACCTTTCCATTACTGTGGCAGCCATATTTAAGGGGTAACTAAAGTATAAAAAAAAACAATTATTAAAAAAGTTTGTTTTTTTAACCCCCAACCTGAGACAGGTACACATACCAACTGATCTACCCTTCCATTTCTGTGGCAGCCATACTTAAAGGGTAACTATAGTCAAAAATAAATTTTGATTAATAATCAAAAAAGTTTGTTTTATTAACTTCCAACCTGACAAAGGTACATTCACCAACTGAGGTTCATTCATGTGGCAATCATATTTAAAGTGTAAGTATAGTAAAAAAACAAAAAACATTTTGACCAATCTTAAAAAAAGTCTTTTATCCCGCACAATCTGACATGATTACACACACCAACTGACCTGCCTTAATTCATGTGACAGCCCTATTTAAAGGATAAGTAAAAAAAAAAAAATGTCCTCATCATTGGCATTTATGAGTTTTAAAATCTGAAGCACAAACACAAAAATTCCCTTCCAAAATGTGGGCATCTAAGCCAAATTCAAAGTTTATACTTAAACTTTCCCTTTCTAGTTTCAGAACTGCCATTTTTGAAAATCTGTGTATATGGTGTAATTTTTGTTAAAAATAGAAAAATACCACTTAAATTGGTTTTCATTCAGATTTTCAACATGCTCAGTATGTTCTGTAGAACCACTGGCATAATGAAACATACCAGTTTTTTGTTCATATCTAGAGAAACATGCAGAGAAATACTGGGAGAACATACAAACTCTTTACAGATGTAGCCAAAGTAACAATTTGAACCTAAGATTTCAATGCTGCAATGCATTAGTTCTTACCAACGATTCACCGTGCTGCATGCACTGCAGTCAGCTGTTAATAACAAAAAATATAGGATAAAGCAATAATTTTCTGTTTTCCACAGGCCTAAACCTATGACTTCAAATAATATTTTTTTTCCTCAAAGAGTGGCGATTAAGTATTTTTGAAGCAAAAAGCAGAAAATGACTCTCGGTTCAAAAATTATTATTTAAAGTTGTTCCCTTAAGCTTATAATTTGCTATTCTAAGACTAAAAGCTAAAGGATAATGCAAGGCACTTCCTGTTAGCAAATCGCCTTTTAAGGACTTTACTCTGATTAATTATTAATGTTAGGAACAAACTAATTTAGCTTTTCTTCAGTAAACCACAGGTATTTGTATGTCTAAAAGCGGTTACAAACACTTTACTGTTGTTCACAGCAATTTTGGAACAACAATACATCTGCTGTATAGGTTTCCATGAGTGAGATTGAACAACCAACTAAATGAAGATAGTCTATGTTCATATATAGTGATGAGAAAATTGGAATAATCTAAAATATCTATCAAAAAATTGGAAAATCTAAAATGTCTATAGAGAAATCGAAAATTTTATGGAAAATTCTAAAAATTCCGATTCAGTTGGATTATTGGATTTTCAGAACTCGCCAGTTTCATTCATCTCATATACAGTAAATAAACCAAAACATGGAAAAATAAGTAAAAATAGTACAGCACAGTACATTTCGTAATCTAAGGACACAATGATACCATGGGAGTGGCAAAAGTAGCCGCAGCCGGCAGTTTGTCACGGCCAATCATACGGTTCCTTATGGGAACTGCACTTTTGATGGGCCGTGATTTAGCAGCATACTTGATCGCCCATTTGTCCGGGTTGAGATAAGTTGTGGCCGTTGGCACTCACACCATACAATGTCTTAGGGCGACTGACCAATACACAGTTATATTAGTTGGACATCCAAAAATATTTTATGGTGTGTACCCAGTATCTAGTGAATGGACAGCACAAGTGTATTAGAATTGATTTGACTAATGTTTGTAGATGTCCATCACTGTTTAATCTCTATAAAAGATTTTGTGCGACTTTTTCCTAAGTAAGTCCCTGCTCACTGGTATTAGTTACTATTTTTTATAGAAATATTACCTGAAATTAATTGGTTTTCTGTATCATTTGTCTTAACCAAGATTCAAACTGTATAAATCTAATATATTTTCACTTTATTTTATTCATTGTGTTTATTTAATGTTACCTAACAGAACACACATTATTACTATATTTAGGTGTTATGCCTTTAGAGAGTTTTCACTCTCTATATATTTGTGCATGAAAGGCCTGTTCCTGTGACTTCATAATGATGAACTCAAGCATCTTCCTTTTAATTCTTGAAGAGCCACCAACAACCTAATCAACTGTGTAACGCACTATATAGTAGCTTACACTATCATCATGACAGCATGACAGGACAATCTGCATCACTGAGCTATAACAGGATTAATCAGTTCAGGATGGCTAATGCTTAACTCAGCACTCGTTATAATGGAAGTGATGATCTAATCACCATAAATACAGGAACAATCTCTTTCCACTGAACCCAGTACTGCCTTTATGCACTATAGGACATATTTATTAAACCACTGTAAATAATGCAGTTGACAAATACCATTTAAAAATAAAAAGGTTCTATTAAACTAGTGGTACATTCTAACATTTCCTTGACATTTTTGTGGTATTTACTAATCAATGTACTAACACTCTTGGCAAATACCATGGTTTTATAAATGTGTCCCTTAATGTAAAGTACCATTGACCCACAACCTTTATTTGGAGTTTTCAAAATGGTCAGAATTCATGGGCAATGCCATTGCTACAAACTTACAAATTTGCCCTAATGGTGAAATTAACCATGGCCCTCTCTGCATGTCAGAACACCCCACCTACACCTCAGTATCACCAACAACCCCTTACACCACTCCCACCCTGTTAGCCAAAATAACAATAAAAAGTTATTTTAATAACATTCAAAGCAATTTAATGGGGTTAAAAGAATAAACCTATCATACCTTTCTAGAATATAACTGCAGCTGTTTTATTAAGTTTAAAAAATGTAAAATTGGAAATGTGTAATGATTGAAGTGGTTCTTCCAGTGGTTCTTCCAAAAAATGTGCCCACTATTCCTTTTACTGACCATTGTGTTAACCTATTTAAAGGATAAGTGCACTGTAAAATCAAGTTATGTTCATTTGGAAGCTGCAGCTTTAAAAATACCGTTGCCATATTTTTTTTTACCTATGCCCCTCCAGAGCCTAGCTTTGTGCCTTGGAAGTTGCTGACATCTTGTTACTGGTTTGCTGAATGTTAAGCCCCGCCCCTCAGAGATTTCCTCTGCTTTCTCTTGCTTGAGCCTCAAACAGTAATGCCTGTGAGTTCCGTGCACCCTCATACTTGAGCCTCAAACAGTAATGCCTGTGAGTTCCTTGCACGTGCGTGTGCACGGAACTCACAAGAATTATTGTTTGAGGCTCAAGCAGGAGAAAGCAGAGGAAATATTAGAGGGGTGGAGCTTAACATTCAGCAAACCAGTAACAAGATGTCAGCAACTTTCAAGGCACTAAGGTAGGCTCTGGAGGGACATAGTAAAAAAAAATATGGCAACGGTATTTTTAAAGCTGCAGCTTCCAAATGAACATAACTTGATTTTACAGTGCACTTATCCATTAACATTCTTTTTACTACGTAGTGGTAAGTACCTTGTCTAAAGGCTCTACACACGTCTGAGCTTGGCACTAGAGATGGCCGAACTTTTGAGAGTTTGGTCTGTTTTCAAACTTTCGAACTATATGGAAAGTTCGAAAGTTTGAAAACAGACCCATTAAAGTCAATGGGAGTCAAATAGTTCGAAAAGTTCTAATGAAATACAATTAAAATATCAATGGTAACTTGATGTAAATGGCTGTGGGACCTGGGAAATGGTCTGGGGAACATGTTCAAATATCCAGGACATTCGAAAAACCAATTTTACTCTCACTCGCAATATTTTCGAGCTCGTTCGTGCCTAGGTACCATGTACATTTTACTTGCGGGTTCGATGCTCGCGTATAGGCTTTAATGGACACTTTACTCATACATTCGATATTCACGCCTAGATACCATAAACATTTTACTCACGGATTCGATGCTCGCGTATAGGTTTTAATGGACATTTACTCGCAGATTCGATGTTCGCGTTCGCGCCTAGATACCATGGACATTTTACTCGCGGATTCGATGCTTGTATATAGGTTTTAATGGACACTTTACTCGCACATTCGAACGGTCGACCATTCGATATTTATCGAAAGTCTTAAAATATCGAAAATCTGGGTCCGGTATAGTTCGAGAAGTCCGAATTCATTTGAATTCGAATAGTTCGGCTCGAACTCGGGTTCGAGTTCGAGTTCTAGTCCATCTCTACTTGGCACCAACCACGACGCACACCCGCGATGTATGGACGTTTGTGCCAATAATCACACGTGATTATTAGACAAATGTCTAATTATTATTAGACAAATGTCTAATCTATCTTAGAACTGCCTAGCCCATTCATTTATGCAATCAATTTGAGATCACAAAATAAATGAGCCAAATTGGATTTTTTCAAGGTAAGAACTGCTGCTTGTAAAATGCGGTCTTTATACTTTAGATAGATTAGACATTTTTCTATAAACAAACATCTTATTTATTAAATGTCTGCCTAGTGTATGACCAGCTAGAGTCTCCACAATCTGCAGTTGGGAGTTTCTAAAATAATCAGAGGTAATGGGGATTGCTTTTTGACTATCTAGAATAAAACTGCTGCAGTTCAATATTGGAGTGTTAATGACTAAATTGTTTTTTTTACTATAAGAAATAGGCCAAAAATCTACAGCCTAGAACTAATGACTTTTTCTCTACAACCGTGAACATCCTGCCACATTCATTACATTATCAATTTATTGTAAAATGTGCACATTCTTTGTGAATCCAGGTTAATAGGGAGGATCTTGTAGTAATATCATAACAGTTCATAACAGAATCAATTTATCAGTCTTGCCAGTAAATGTTCTTGTGTTCAATCCATCTGAATTATTATATAATCTGAAATGAGTCATTTCCACATTTTTAAATTCTCCTCCCAACCATCTTGAACTAATGAGCATATTATCAAATTAATTGTTTAAAATAATTTATTGTAAGCTTAGGTTAAACACGGATGATATGATTTATTGGGGTTATTTAAAAGATTGGTATGTTTGCTTATAAATTCAATTGTAAGTATCCCTCATCATAATTTATTTCAAGGCATATTTATTACATAACCTTTCCTCTAAAGGGTCTATGACACTGTGTATACCACATACTTCCTGCTGATACCTTTCCTACATCCTGCAGACATGGTTTTGTAAGAGGGGTCATGAAGAATGCTCTTTCCTGCTGTTTCTTTATAAAATAACAGTTTGTTGCCAGTATAACAGGTTTTCTTTTATGTAATATACAGCAAGAACCTCTTCCCTTTAGAAACCATTGTTAAAATGTATGAAGAAAAATATACAGATATGTTAACCTTTAAATCCAAACCAATTAGAGTTTGACCTCTTTATAGGGTAGATTAAAATGTGAAAATGTAGATTAAAATGTGAAAATGTAAAAGATTTTATATTACAGCAAACTTCCAATCAGTGTCTAATTCACTAATCAGTGAATGGTGCATTTCACATAAAAAAGGGATTAGCTAGAAATTTTCAATAGATTTGAGGTATACAAATCATTGTATACCAATGTCGATATACATATCATTCATGGTGGCAGTCACTCAATGGTGCACAGCTTCTAGGAAGCCCGAGGAAAAAAGGGAAGGAGTGGGAAGGTATGTATAATATCCTTTTATTATCTAGTTTGTTAATATTTGTATTTAAAGAGCATATCCACCCTAAAATTCATTTTTTTGTATGCCATTCCCTATGGGCTCCCAGCCCCAACCGCATTATTTATTTTTTTATAAAGCCCCCCAAACTCTACTTACCTCCCCTCTTTTCTCCGACGCGCTCCCGGCCCTCTGCTTGCGAGGAAATGCAAGCAGAGGGGCGGGACCGGCAGCCGTGTCTGTGATTGGCTGAGGAGCAGCCAATCACGGACGCGGCTGCCGGCAGCTCACTTCTGCGTAGGAAAGCGGAGAGGTAAGTAAAAGTTTGGGGAGCTTTATAAAAATAAAAATTATGCGGTTGGGGCTGGGGGACATGGGGGATTACTACTTTAAAGGGGATTTATGCTAGGGGGAGGGATAGCAGAACGGGAGGGAGAGGGAGGGGGAGGGAGGGGGGAGAAGGGCTGCAGTACGCATGGCAATGATCTCCGGGAGGCCAGGTAGCAGGCAGTGTCCTATATAGACCTGCTAGCCTCCTGGTGGTCAGTTTTTGGGACTTTGGGGGGGGACTACAGGAGAACCCTATGGAGCTGGGATGTGAGGTAAGGATTAAACTACACTACATGGTGGTGCCAGTAGTTGGGGGATTATAGTTTTGGGGGTGGACATTCCCTTTAAGGAAAATAATAGTGAACCCTTCCCAGGGGGTAAATACCTAGGGTAAATCCTCATCCATTGGTTTGCTCTAAACCCACAGCTTCAAAGTCCCACAGTGCTGGACTGCCCCCATTAAGTCCAAATGCATATCTTCCCATTAGACAATCTGCAAAGAAAATCTGCAAGGATATGTTAGTAAAGCATAGAAGTTATCATATAGGTATATAGGTATGATTGTTAGGTTTGTTGCCAAAACAATCTGATTGGTTTGTGTGGCCATACAGTGCATGCACCAATGGTCACACTTCCCTTGAGTGATAGAAATTAGAGATGGCCAAATGGCTCGGTCTGCTTTCGAACTTTCGAACTTCTAAAAAAGTTTGAAAGTTCGAAAGTTCGAAAGTCCAAAAACAGACCCATTAAAGTCAATGGGGGGTAAAAGTTTGGAAAGTTTGAATGAACTTTATGAAATATGGCAGGGTAAACTTACCTTACAGGCCTCTGGGACCTGGGAGAAGGTCTGGGGGAACAGCATAAAAACCAGATGTAGCGCACACACGTGCTACTTCCGGTTTCCGCGTGCCACTTTTGATAATAGATGGAACGTTCAAAGATTTCCGAACGTTCGGTAAAACTCGAACGGCCGCTTCTGAAAATCCCCAAATGGCCGGAGATTCCCGAAATACGGACAGTTCAGGAGTCCCGCAGCTCGAAACTGGACAAGGACCTTTGTGACCCTGACAAGGGCTCTTTGGGTCTTAAGGGGTCCCGCAGCTCGAACCGGACCCCCCTCCCCAGAGTCCCCACCACTTATAAGTGCTCTTGTGGCCCTAACAAGGGCCCTTTGGGGCTTAAGGGGTCCCACAGCTCGAACCAGGACCCCCTCCCGGGACCTATCAGGGCCCTTGTGGCACTATGAAGTGCCCTTGTGGCCCTTTGGGACTTAAGGGGTCCCACAGCTCAAACCGGGACCCCCCTCCCCGGCACTTATAAGTGACTTTGCAGCACTAAAAAGTGCCCTTGTGGCCTTGACAAGGGCCCTTTAGGGCTTAAGGGGTCCCACAGTTCGAACTGGACCCCCTCCCCGGCACTTATAAGTGCCTTTGTGGCCCTTGGAAGGACCCTTGTGGCCCTTGGAAGGCCCCTTTTGTTGGGGGTCCTGCAGCTCGAACCGGGACCCTCATCGAATCTTAAAAGAGCCCTTTGGTGATGTCTTCTGTCTTGCATCCGGGACACCAGCTCCGCTGAGGCAACCGACCCCGAGAAGTACCCCTGCGGCCGCCAGGGGTAACTCCAGTGCCGGTGGCCTCAACGAGACCGATGTTACCGGTGTCTTGAACCGACATGATGTTTTCGGGCTAGCGACACCAACACCACTGAAGTCACCGAAGCCAGGCAGGCTCACTGTGGCCAAGAGTGAGCCTGCTGGCACCGCCAGCCTCAGCGGAGCCAATGTTGTTAGACGCTTCTTTCTTCTGCCATCTACTGCGATGACTTCTGAGCTCCGCGGTCTGAGGAGGTTTGCACCTCCTTATATATGTTTGCAGAAAATCCTAATCTGTTTCTGATTGGTAAATTTTTCAATGCTTGGTTTACATGGTTTACATTAACCAATTAGATTTCGGAAAATCGGAAAATCTGATTGGTTAATGTAAACCATGTAAACCAAGCAGTGAAAAATTTACCAATCAGAAACGGATTAGGGTTTTCTGCAAAGCTATATAAAGAGGTGCAAACCTCCGCAGAGCTCAGATGTCATCGCAGAGCTCAGATGTCATTGCAGAAGAAAGAATAAGACGTCAGATCAAGACGCCGGATCAAGACGCCAAGTTATACGTCTGAGGAAGGTGTCGCACTGACTTAATGTTTGGGGTGAGTTTAATATTAAGTTTATTATTAAGGGCATCTAGAAATTCATGAAGTTTATCAGGTGGGCCGTCCCATAAAATCAATAGGTCATCAATGTTTCTCACCCACATTGAGATACAGTTGTAAAATTGTGACATTCTATCACCCAAGATGGTGGTCTCTTCCCACCACCCTAGAAATAGATTAGCGTACGTAGGGGCACAAGCAGTACCCATTGCAGTGCTCCTTATCTGCAAATAATGCTGGGCATTGAAAAGAACATGACTGTGTATGAGCACAAAATGTAGCAAATCAGTGTAGAATTAGGGAATACTCCTATGCTTTACCAACAGATCCTAGCTAGCCAACCACCTTTCTGGTAATACGGGGGTATGTCGGAAGTGTTACAGCAACACACCTTGCCATTTGTCAATACCCTGTCCAATAGGAAGTGATTTGCTGTTGTGCAATACGAAGCGCGCTCTGTGATTGGCTGATAGTTCATTCAATAGTAAAAAATGGCAGGCCCTATGGGGGCATAAATATTGGGAACACACAGTGGGCAAATTACCTACGATTAAGCTCCATGAGAGGAGCCAAATGCATCTTTCATTTCTTTCTGCTTCTTTATTTTAATTATTGCACTACTGGGTGGACTTATCGCTCGCTCCCCCTTGAAATGCCTTATTAATGTGAAAATGAGTCAGCCCTCCTGCTTAACTTCAATATTGGTGTTGCAAGAACATACTGCACTTTACTACTCAATGAATGTAGTGCTTTCTTTTTAACTCCTTACCACAGCCAGCCACCTAGAACCAAGGGCCTAATGTAGACTAAGGGGGCTTTTCAATAACATTTCTTATTGTTTAAAATGGTGCTAATTTTGCCCCAACCAATCAGATGTTAGCGGTACAAATGTACAAAGTTCTGATTGGTTGGGGCAAAATTAGCACCATTTTAAACGATAAGAACTTTTATTGAATCTCCTTGTAAGTTTACACCTGATTTGGGCTAGGAGGGCACTGAGTGCTTAGGGCTACCTTCTGGTATCAAGGGCTAGCTTATTGGGTGGAGAGGATTCTCCCACCGAGTTGAGGGATATTATTAATCTTTATTCCTCTCTTTTTTGTTTCCCTTCGAATTTTCAGATGGCTGAATTTTTTATGGTATGCTTATTACTTCTTAATACATATTTATTAAAGGTTAAATTTTAATCCGACCCCATTATTTCACCATTTGCCTTATAAATGTAAGTACATTTAAATTGGGATTCTTTGTATCTTCTGTTTCTTTTTAGGAATGAGATCAGACCAGAAATATGTCTGAGCATTGAATTTTATAAGAATTGCAATCGGTTGGTAAAGATATTCCTGTAAACTATCACAAAGGAAACTGCATTAGGGCACTGAATAAGTAAAACCTGTGTAGGGAGGTGCTAGATTCAGAAGATGAACATTATAGAAAGATAGAAAAAGAGATCTGATCTGCAACACTCAATAATACAAAAGATATTTGTAATAGTGAAAGGCTAAAAATCCTTTATTCTATTAGACAGGGATATACATTAAAAACCAATTAAAAAACCACTAAACTCCTCAAAATATATAGTGAATGTGAATAATGTTATGTGAATATATCCACACACAGAGTCTATAGGTCACCAATAGTTAGTCATATAGTCACATAGTCATAATTGGTCCAAACCATAAGCATCATGGGGGTTACCCTACTTACGACCTGGAGTACAGTGCAAAGGAGAGAAGAGGGATAAAAACAAATCCATCACATGGTAGGACGCGTTTCGCTCCACCCCAAACACACACGGGAGCTTTTTCAACTGTTCATTCCTGTAAACTATGGCTTTTCTTCAAGGAAGTAACTGTAAGACGGTATTTTGTACGCAACACATTACTAGGTCTACACGTTCAATTCCTGCAATAATAGTCTTATAATAGGCTTATTTTACACATACTATTTTTATAGAATTTACTTATTATATTATAATATAGTTAAATAAATGAACAATGCCTTCTCGGCCCACAGCCTGCTAATTTATCTAATTTTGATATTTTGCCTACTAAGATGTATTTTTTGGGTGGAGTGGAACATGGTGGGTCTGTTTGTAGAGAATTTTTGTTGGTGGAATTCTATGAAAATGCAATTCTTCTGCTAACAAGCAGAAATCAATAAAAATCTCCAACCTCCAACATTTCCTGCAACATTTGAAATCATAACTTCAAATTTAAACTCTTTTTTAAAGTATAATTTTAATTTTAAAAGTAAACTCTAAATATAGATTAAATGTAAAGACCTTTCCCCAAGTCCCACTCCCTGTATAATGAGCTGCTGAGACTGACTATAGGAATAACTGCAAACCTTGCTGTAGTCAAAGACTCTACTGGCATTAATTATAAAGGCAAGTGGAACTTTCTTATCAGCAGATTTGTGTCAAGAAAAGTGTGCTTTAGCCAGAACTACTTTATTAATTTATTAATCTAGTATCACCCTTAGTCATTTAACCAATATATAAATATAACTATTTGACAAATTTATAAAGCAACAATGTCAGTCATTACAGATACAGCTGCCCCTTACTGATCACTGTAACATTTTATGTGCATTTAACACAGCGGTTGTAAAATGCAGATCACTATTAGCAAGTTATGTTCATACCATTATTTTACGTCTGTGTCTAAAAATACTGGAGAAACACCTTCTTATAACAGAAGGCATATTGCAGTCTCATGCTATATGAATAGCATTGCCCACAAAATCTAAGAAACAAGAAGTAACTTCTTACTCCCAGGTTCCCCTAGAGTAAGGGTTAAGAAGGTGTTTCTCCATTTTTATGCTCAGTAAAGGGCTTTTTGCTCCTTTTGGCCCCCCTCTCCCTAAGCTTTCTTGCTGCCTTGTCTGCTGTACGTCCAAGTCCTACACCATAGAGCCATGAATCTGTATCTTGCACTGACGAGATCTAACAAGATCGAAACATGTCATGTCTGCAGGTCAGATGATTGGCTGTATATTTTAGGCTATATTGCATGTTATTATTCTGGACACATGCATAAGCTAAGGGACATAAAGGAGAATTTGACGACACATTACAAAATTGCTCATTTATAAATATACCTATATGTGTTTTAGTAGAGGATAAGACATCCTATAAACATGTTACAGTATTTAGACATAGAGCAATCTATTCACTATTTGTCCCGACCGAGCGCTCGCTATGAACGCGTGCTCGGCCGGGACAAATGTCCGTCGGTCGCGGCAAATTAGGCCATGGCCGAATTTGTGAACAATCGATCTCGCCCTCCCATAGGGAACCACACAATCGATCAGAATTTACCGACACGTCTGATCGAACGCGCGGTTCCCGAACGAAAGTGCCATGAATTGGTCGTTCGGCCCAAAATATCTGCTGGTGTGTACCCAGCCTTAACAATGAAACAGGATCATAAAAAAAAAACTGGTTGCATATTAGATATTAGATTATTTTGGAGAGTTTTTATTTTGGATCAACAGAATGGAGATTTTTTAATTTTGTATATATATATATATATATATTTTTTTTTTCCCCCCCCAACCAAAATATACCTTTACAAAATGCATTTCAACCCATTATCATCAATTACAAATTCCAGGAGAAGCATATCTGTATGTTACAATTTCAAATAATAAAGAAAGAAACCTATGATTTTAATAGACTATAATCATCTTATCTAACTTAATTTAATATCTACATGTCAGAGACATATAGACTTCATGTGTCAAATAGATCTTGTTTTAAAGTCTTGGGATTTATGTTTATCTACAAATGAGAGAAACTGTGCTAGCTCTCAAGCTAAATCAGTATCTCACAGTGATAATGTATGTAATTGGCTATCTGAATTAAAAAGCCACGTGTTCTTTGTGCTGAAGGTTCTGAAATATAATTGGCTGCAAAGGGCAGCACTGAAGCAGAAAAGGAATCTCATCATGAAAGGCACAGTCAATTACAGCTGCTTGAGATAATAAGAGAATTGACTGAGTGTAATGATGTAACAAGTAATTGAAACTATTTCCAAGCCCAAATAATAAACACTTAGAGAAATCGACAAGAGCTGAATAACTAGTCATTCAGTAACTCTTTCAAAGGAACAGAACCCAGCTGTGATCCATTTGACATGCTGTATTTAAGCATTAAAATTTTTCTAACCAATGTTGCTACTGTGCTTTGGAAGCATGTGTATTATAAAACATTGCTATATTTTGTGTGTGTGTGTGTGTGTACATTAAAATGTAATACACATGTACACAGAGCACAATTCAATTAGACATCAAATTCCAAGGGCCACATCTCCCACCATGCATTTCTGTGGCTAAAAGGGCACGTCTAGAGTGCTGGATATGTAAATGTGTTTTCAGATTGTTCTCCGTGTAACTTCTGACCTGACACATTTTTTAAAAAAAAAACCTAATGCTAAAAACCTAATACTCTTTATTTTGCCCATGACCCTTTGTCACTCATGTCCCATTCAATTTCATTTTCTTTTTTTAAATTTGGCTCATAGGAAGGTGGGACAGCAAGCAGAGGATCTTGTGAAGAATAGGAGGAGCACGACTAAACAGATTAACTTTTTTAAGGGTTAAATAAATATAACACTTATTTCACTGGGAATCATCTGAACTTACAACATGGATGGAAACTGGAATGTTATTTGTTCCTATGGTTTCCAACATGAATTGTTTTTTATGGAATTTCTTTGTAAATGTGGGAATTTTGCTTTAGAAAACATTTCATAGAAATAAAATTGCAAATTTCATGATCAAAAATCTTCTTAGAATTAACACAAAGACCTATCAATAAATTATTATGACAATATGTAATGTTTACCTTGGCACTCCACTTATTTTCCAGGTTCATGAGATGTAGTAATAATAACTTAGATATTTACTGCATTACAGGAAAGCCGAAGGTAAGGAGCGTCTTCCTTTAAAAGGTATTACTTTTTGCGCTACAAAGTTTTGCATTGGGTTCCTGTTGCCGCCAATGCTATTCTAGTTTGTCGTTTTCAAACTTCTGGAGGCCCGCAAGTTACACATCCCTGCTGTAGTATAAAAATGATTTACTTATTAAATACACAACTTTTTAAAACTTACAGCACTAAAAATATGTGGCTTGGAAGTTTTGCATTTATAAATTCGCTATCTAAAATAGACAGGTTGTCTGCACTGCCCATAACTATGAGGGTGTTTAAATACATTAAATCAACTGACTTCTCCAAATCAACTACTAAAAAATCTAGTTGTTGGGAGTAGGAAGTAAATGGTTGGTTCAGCTGTTATTTGGTGCAACTGTCTATAATGCACTGTACATATTGAATAATAATCAATCCCCCCTGTTATACAGACAGGTGGATAACTAAAAAGAATTGAGTTTTCCCTCTATCAATCGGAGTCATTGTTAAACAACATTGGAAGCTAGGTACAGACCTGCAAACCCTGGGCTGAACCTCTTAGACACCGAGCTGATCCGTCTGTCAGACATAATGACCGTTTATTGGGACGTCATTCATGCCAGCCACAATCGCATGTCTGTAACTAGCTGGAGACTGACTCCTGGGGATCCAATGGATTTTTCGAAAATTTTTAAACTTTTCTTGAAAATCAACATTTTGGAAAGATGATTTTTTTTTTTTAAATGCTATTGAATACTCTAAACATGATTAGTTATTGTGCCTTACGTTTACCCTTTTGTTCTCCTTAATAAAAATAAAGAATCTGTTTTTAAATGTGTAGGGAAACTAACAGACCATTCAACCTGTACATATTCTATTTAAATCGATTTTTGTGAAAAACCATCAGTTTTGTTACATTAGCATTAAAAAAAAGAAATAAATAACTGTAATAAAGTATGACAAAATGGCCCACCTGGTAACATTTGTTTCCATAGCAATGGTAATGTTATAAAAAAAAAGATTGTGACTCATTCCTTTTCTAAAGCTTAGTTTCATCATCAGGAAAGAAGAAATAATGTGCAGCCGCCCTAGGATTACCTCGGAGGATTTTTTCCTGCTATCTATTTAACAGATAGTGAGAGAAAATGAGCTGGATGCATTCATCTTATTAAATTCAAATTTGCTTTCAAAGCATAATAGATGAACTATTTGTTTTTCCCTAAACATTACTGAAATGACAAAGAAGAAAAGCAAACGTATTGGATAAATTGCATTAATGTCATGTGGTGAATAGAATTTATTTGGTTGGTAATAAATGGAAGGCTTAGTGTGCTTGCAAACAAATGGTAGGTCTTGCTTTCCATCCTATTATATCTAGAACCAGTATTAGAAAATGACAGAGAAAAATGTCATCAATTACTGCAACAACAGTCTGTCATAGGACTGAACAGAATCCTTTTTTATTGAATACAATAGACACTCTGTATTCACATGATATTATTAAACAGTGAGGTGTTGGGGCATCAGACAATCTTCCTACTTTATTTGTCTTCTCACTATTATACCAATAAACTGACTAATCTTATTTTACTATATAGATGTAATGGAAGTGGGAGAAACAGGTGTTGCCTTGTACTGAAAATATTTTCTCTATGTACCGTATATATTACTTCTGTCCTGAATTTCTTTGATAGAGCTATTTAAAGGACCACTATACTGCCCTATTCTACCTCCTATTTTATCTTACCACTGCATGTAAATAATAAAAAAGGAACCCTGCTATTAGAATTAAAACATTTATTCAGTGGTGTAACTAGGAATCAATAGCCCCCCCCAGCAAAATTATGATGGGGCCCTTATCCCTGCTTTATCTACAGTGGTTTTCTGGGAGGAGGCTAAATCTATCATAGGAAAAATAAGAAGATGAGCCCTCCTGGCTCCTTGGCCCCCCTGTGGTTCCAGGCCCTGCTCCCCTGGTAGTTACACTCCTGCATATATTTGAGAGTTTGTAACCTCTAAGCTGGATACACATAATAAAGATCTGGTTGAGAAATGATTTTGGAACATTCAGGTCATATTGGAGCAATTTCTGTCATGTTAATGGGACATTAACAATCTTATTGGTACTGAATGGCCAATACTGATCGGCTGTGATGTCGCTCGTTCCTGGTGGCAAAATTTCTGTCTGTTGCATCTGTAAACAGAGAAGGGGTGTTTGTGTACATCCACGGTTTAGTAGCTCTGAGCATGCGTGAGACAGTTTGTCAAGTATAGAGATGACATTAGTACATTCATATGTTTGTGGACATAAATCTTTCCACATTCCCAATTACAACATAATACTTTTAATTCGGAATGTGGAAATATTGATATAAAACATAAGCAAAATGTATTAATGCACATTATACATACATAAATATATAAATATACAAGAATATATACTAGCAAATGTATGCTCGTTGGTGCACAGTGGAAACAATCCAGGAGATTCAATCAATGTTTTATCGTTTAAAAATAGCACTAATTTTGCCCCAACCAATCAGATGTTAACTTTCAGATGCAAAATAATATCTGATTGGTTGCGGGAAATTTAGCACCATTTTAAAACTAAAAGAACCTTTATTGAATCTTATATGTATGTTCCATTATGTGTAGATACAGTGACTATAGAATTTAGTCTGACGATAGACCCAGGCAATGCTGCCAAGTGCAGTTCAACCTAAACAGCACCATTGGGCAATATGAGATTCCAAACTAGAACATGCTAGGTTCATATTTATTAGTATTAACCACAGCAAGTTCCAACTGTACTGGTTTAGCTGGTATCATACCAGTTTTTAAAGTACCGTACCAGCCAAAATGCACATATCACTTTTGTACTGTTTTTCCTTTAATATACTGGATTGAGTCTGTAACTTCACTAGTCACAGTGCAGCTGTTGCTTGTTGCTAACCTCCGGCTCTATTAACTGTAGTAAGGGGTGGTGCCTCTGCTGTGCAGCATGCCTCTGGATGGGCTGGCAAATTAAGGAATCCTATTGTCTGTTTCTGCTGCCCTTCAGTACAAATCTATGATTGGCTGGAGGAAATGGCTGTCTAATTCATTTGGTGGGACTTCTGAAGCTGGCCAAAGTTGATGCTGACTGGGGGAAGAAGAAGAGGTAGTGAGGCTTCTTGTAAGCATCACAGTATGTATGGCATCTGTGGTCAGTAAAAAGGTAAAACTTCTCATTATGATGGGGAAGTTTCTTTACAAGGATACTTGCCAGTTTATGTCAATCTTTTTTGTCTGATACCATCTTACTCATCTATCTGTCTCTAGTAGAGATGTAATGAGGGTTCAAATAGAACCTGGTTTTGAATCGAATCTGAGGGTTTCGAAGTCCCGACAAAACTTTTGGAACTCCAGGACTTCATGGAACCCGGATTTTCCAAATTTTTGGTTTTTATCGAAATCCAAAATAGACGATTATTGAAATCGAAAATTGAAACTGCGAAACAAAAGTAATGATCGATTTCGGTAACCCTGGAAAGCAAGAAACGATTTTGGTAAACCTTGAATTTGAAATATCGGTAACCCTCGAAAGTAGCACTCGAGCACTCGAAAACAGCCCATCGTGAGGAAAGATAGTTTTAAAATAAGTTTGGGTTATATTTACAGGTTCCCCAGACCATTCCCCACGTCTCTATGTCATTTACAGTAACCTACTATTACTATTTGTCCCTCAAAATGGACAGAAACTTTCAATTTTTTTTCTCTCATAGACTTCTATGGGTTCGTTTTAAAATTTTCGAAATTTTCGAAACTCAACAGTTTCCAACATCTCTATGCGCAAGTATGAGAAATGTTTGCTAATCATAATTACGCGGTTGGATGATCACAGTAAAGTATACTAAAACATAAAACATAACCTTGGAGTTAGTTCCCTGCATTGGTCATGTAGGTATCAATCATAATTAAGCTGTTAACCTGATTGGTCTGAAGTTCCATGATAATTCCATGATTTAAAGGATATCTCCACTGGAAAAAATATTGCCAATTAGTTTTATTGAAGAATGGGTGGTAAAGGAGCTGTGTCTTACCTCCCGTTCTTCAATAAAACCTGCCGGAGCCAGGAGAGAAGGTAAGGTACTACCCGATTGCTCGTTCCTCGCTGCATCTGACAGGTTCTGATTCTCTGACCGACTCTGTCTTGCACTTGCCAATGTGCATAGAAGACAGATACCCTTTAATGTCTTTACTTCTTCATACAGCTACTATAGCTGAGGTCATTCATGTTGTGTTCCACTTTTTCATACCCATCCAAATTTCTAACATTTTTAATCCTTTTGCTTTTTAGGTCATTCAATTCAAGGAAAAAAAGGAAGACAATCTGAGAATATTTTCTAACCCTGGTCAGTTTACTCATGGTTAAAAAAGAACAGAGACCCCCTCTCTATTCTCCATCTTGTGGTAGCCTATATATGGAGGTCAATTTTTGCACTTGGACAATCATTCCAAAGAGTCAGTACTGAATCAACCATGTACTACGGTGTCCTAAAATGGATGTCACAAGTCAATCAAATTGTTAATCAAAGATAAATTGACTCATATATGGATAACATTCCAGTAGGTGAATTATTTCCAGCCTCCTACTTTATTTTCATACATACCTTTGTAATAACAGAAATGATTACACTAGTTTGACCAATTGTTACATTTTTGCATGATCAAAATATTTATTGTATTTAATGTAGCCTTTTTTTACCTTAGAATAGGATTGTATTTCTTTAAAAGAAATAAAATTTTATGCCTTACCTTTGTTAAATAAATCAATAGCTAAAGTAGTGAATAGCACACTCTAGATTAGCATTATTTGTGAGGGTTTATGACTAATTCGGCTTGTTATAACCGATCATGCAAAAACACTGTAAATAAGACTTGTAGAGAAAAAAAAAGTTATTATTAAAACGCGCACTCTGCATGTCAATTGTGCAGGAAACAATTCTACAAGAACACAAGCTGCTTGAGTATTAAATGCCAAATGGTAATACAATATTCTAGAGAATTTCAGGGGCAAAACAGTTGTTTTCAAGAAGGGCATATTTCAAAGCGATTACTCACTTCAACTAGTCACTGAAAGGCTGCACGTCTTTTCTTTAGATTCCTTTGATTATATTTTGGCAGTTTCTGTTTTGTGTAATGAATAATTCATAGCGCCAGTAGGTGTGTGATGCATTCTGTAAATAGAGGAGCTGTAGTGCTCAATTAGAATGCTAATTCCATGCCACCCTGTGTTCTTTATATGTGTTTTCTGATGAAGTGAAATAACAGTACTTGTTCTTATTGTAACTGATTTTGATAATAAACAACTTTTTCATGACAGAATGCCCTAAAGGAAAACTGATCGCTAAACCAAAGGTATGGCTATCTCATTTTAAAACAAGTCAAGTTATATCTGTTGTATTCAGTTAGATCAACTGGACTTAAAGTTTAGTTCTTGAAGACGTTTTGCTAGTAATCTGACTGGCTTTCTCAATTCAGAATGACTTGTACAAGAATCTGTGGCAATTATGTACCCTGGAAAATCCCAATTAGCATATCACAGCCAGGTGTTAAGGACATTATGAATGCAAGGTGAGATTGCATTGTGGCTAAGAGGTGTTATAGGAACGCCCAGGCAGACAGTTGGTGTCAACCCCCCCCCTCTATTCAGGCCTTTTTTCCCTTTATTTTAACATAAATGGCCTCCTTGACACCTCTCTTGAACCATTAATGGTCCTTTGCCAATATGTTAAAATTACAATCTTCAAAGTTATGTCCTTTTTTCCTTAGATGCAGGTACACGGCTGAGTCCTGACCCAAGGTATTGGCTCTTCTGTGATGGGCCATACATTGATGCAGTTGCTGTTTGGTCTCCCCCACATACAAATCAGAGCACTCTTCATTGCACTACACTGCGTATATGATGTCACTTTTCTTGTGTTTCGGAATTGGGTCTTTCAAATGTACCAATTGCTGCATCAGTGTTGGTTTATAGCAGACAGGGATACGGTGTTTTTGGAAAATTCTTCTTAATTTCTCAGAGACCCCTGCTACATATGGGATGACCATGTTCTTTCTCCTGTCTTGCTTTTCCCTTCACTGTTGGTATTCGTGTTATTCTCTTTCCTTCTACTTCTTTTGACAAAGGCCCAGTCTGGATATCCACAAGTTTTAAGGGCTCCTCTGAGATTATTTATTTTTTTAGCCTTCCCCTCTGTGCTAGTGGGGATGTTCTCTGTTCTGTGTTGCAGGGTTCTGATTACACCCAGCTTGTGATCTAAAGGTTGGTGGGAGTCAAAGGCATAGGACCTCCCATAAAAGGGGCGTGTTGGGGGTGCTATTACCACATGGAGGCTTGACCAGGCCTCCCAATAAATAAATAAAATACAAGGATTGTGGAAGCACTCCAATTAGGCTAATTTACAACTACATTTAGCGGAAGTGCTACTGATCTGGTCAAACATTTATACAAACATAGAAAAGATAATCAATGCACATTCCTAGGCCCCATACAATATCATATTATCTGCACACTGGCATACTTTATAAACAAAGGGGTTTTAGTATACATTACTGTGATCACATGAATGAAAAGCCTTCCAACCACGTCAAGGTAACCCCAGTCTGGAAGGTCCTAACTTCTAACCTTTTTAAATTACTTTTACTTCAATAATGATTAGCAAACTTTTGCATTTCTCATTCTTACACACTGGATCCATATAACAGGCTCTGTCACTTCCCCCCATCCCTTTGGCTTTTTAAAATTAGGGAAGAGCCCATCCAGTGCTTTATATTAAAGGAATTGGGTTTTTCTGATGTACCAATTGCTGCATCAGTGTGTTGTTTGGTTTATAGCAGACAGGGATACAGTGTTTTTGGAAAATTCTTCATAATTTCTGCTACATATGGGGTGACCATTTTCTTTCTCCTGTCTTGCTTTTCCCCTTCACTGTTGGTATTCGTGTTATTTTCTTTCCTTCTACTTCTTTTGACAAAGGCCCAGTCTGGATATCCACAAGTTTTAAGGGCTCCTCTGAGATGTTTTATTTCTTTATCCTTCGCCTCTGTGCTAGTGGGGATGTTCTCGGCTCTGTGTTGCAGGGTTTTGATCACACCCAGCTTGTGATCCAAAGGGTGGTGGGAGTCAAACATCAAATACTGATCTGTGTGTGTTGGTTTTCTGTAAACCTTTACTTCCAGTTTACCATTTTCCCGGACTTCTACCAAGCAGTCCAAGAAAGCCAGTGTGTTGTTTTGTACCTCTTCCCTTGTAAATTTGTTCTGGTCTACAACATTGATGTTTTCTGTGAAGGCTTGTACTTACTTCTGGTGGATTTTAACCCAGGTGTCATCCACCTATGTGAACCAGTAGCTGGGTGCTATGCCCTTAAAGGTGTTAAGCGCTTGTTTTTCCACTTCCTCCATGTAAAGGTTGGCCACAATGGGTGAAACTGGAGATCCCATAGCACATCTATGTTTTTGATTATAGAACTTATCCCTCTATTTGATATAGGTGGTATTCAGGCACAAGTCCAACAAGGAACACACCTGTTCTGGGTTAGGATCAGTTCTGGTGGTAAGGGTGCTGTCTTGGCCTAGCCATTTTCTCCCCATGTCAACAGCCTCCTTGGTGGGTATACAGGTGAAGAGAGATGTCACATCATTGGACACAGTAGTTTCTTCTGCACAGAGTCCTATATCTTCAGTCTTGTTGGTGAAATCCTGAGAGTTCTGGATGTGATACTTAGAACTTCCAACCAATGACCCTAAGATGTTTTCTAGGCATTTTGCCACCTCGTATGTTACAAAGTTGATGCTGCTGACTATAGGTCTTAGTGTGCCCCTTCCTTGTGTAACTTTGGGTGTCCATATATGCATGGATGTGCCTCACCAGGGTAGAGGCGATGATACATTGCTTGATCAATGGCTTTATCCTTTTGAAGCTCCCAATTAGCAGATATGCTAATTGGGACTTTCCAGGGTACATAATTGCCAACTTGTACAAGTCATTCAGATGACTAGCGAAACGTCTTCAAGAATTAAAATTTAAGTCCAGTTGATCTAACTGAATACAACAGATATACCATGACATGGAGCAATGAGAACCTTTACAAGCAAGTCAAGTTCTTGAATTATTACCCAAAGTAGACTCAGATTCACTAGGCAGCACATGCATGAAAAAAACACACCCTAAAATATTTGAATAATTATTCATTTGAATGATAAATACATGGAGACAAAAGCAAAATTCATCATTTAAATAAAGCTTTTTAAATACCCAATGCACAAGGTAAAGCATAGTATTATGTACAGTATGGACTCATTAGTCGCCTCTTATAAAGTAAAGGGCCACTAAAACCTCAGAATAAAAGTGAATCAGATGGCAAGTGTTCCTTAATAATTTTAGTAATCTGTGTCTCACCTCTCATTTTGATGTTGGTGCTGAGAAATTTACCTTTCTAACATGGGGATTGTTATTTCCCAACATTCCAGAATCACACAGTGTGGTCACTGACCATTGTGTTCTTTGCACACACTCAGTTCTAAGCTAATAGCCAATCCTGTTACATTCCATATTAGACAGGGGACCATGTGAAAGTCAAAAGGTGTGGCCAGACAATCCATAGACACAGTTATCTTATCCAGTTCTTCTGGGGATTATATTTACTTTAATGCCATTTAATGAGTTAGTAATGTACAGCTTATTGGTGTTCTTGAGGGGATTGGAGTATTGAGGTTATAGAGTATAAAATTTCAGTTTAGTTGTCCTTATTTGCAATGCATTTATCCAACTTTAAAAGCAATTTATAAACAGAAAATCTATCTCAATGTCTGTAGAAGTATAAACATCATAGAATGCCAGAATGGCAAACCCAACCCTTTGGTGGTTTTCAAATTACTCCTAGAACTAAAAAAAGAACTAAATCAAGAAAAATAAACTTGTTGGTGAGAAAAGGCCCCAATCCAGCACACAACTGGCCCCAAACTAAATTAGCAATTCCATGCAATATATCAAAATTTAGTTTGGAGGGAAGACATACCCTTTAAATTTCCCAAAATGTGTCCAGGCGTTGGAAAGGGGGTGGAAACCACTACTATTGTTAATGCTGGAGGCCATACGGTAATTCATTCATTCATGTGTGTGCTTTGCCAGGTGTGTGTGCTTTCTCTTTATTTATGAGTGGTGATAAGTTAATTTATGTTTTGTATCCTCACCTATAATTACTGTAGATGCATTTTAAAATCATTTTATAAATGATCAATGGAATTACACACAATGCTTCATGTACTTCCATTTTGATCTTAAATTATGTTTTGGGTGTGAGGATCTGAACCTTCTCTATTTTTCTTTGGGTCCAGTGCCCTTAAAACTGTGGAATATAGGGGGACACTAAATCGTCCTTCTTGGCTCTGGTATTAAATGTACACAATTTCACTACATGCATAAACAAACATTTTTAAATGAAAGCATACCTACAGTAAGAAGAAACACAACAGCAGGAAACTGAAATGCAAGCAGGGCCAGCAGAGAATCACCGTACAACCCTAAAATATCTTATGGAAGTCTCATGGAGGACGGCCAATGGCCAATGGACTGATTGAGACAAGCAAATTTATTGTCCGATAATAAAATAATTTCAGGTAATTCCCCATGTAATGGGGACCTGAACTGCTTTTTTTATTTTTAACATTCATTATTATATTAACATTAATTGCTAAACCATTCCAATCATTAATGCGTCTTCTTTTCCTGTTTTATCATAATCCTTAGCTGACGGATATGTAATCCCAATCAAGTCTTTGGGGCTGGTCCAAATAAATATTTGCTTTGCAGGGAGGGGCTACCAGGAGCATAGGAGCCTGGGAAAAAAGAAGGTGCAGCAACTAAAGACACATATGTTTTAAGGAACTGGTAGTATTTACAAGGTTAAGAAAATAACACTTCAGATCCAAACCCAAAACTGCAATAGTTAGAAAGCTGAAAAATGTTAATCTAACTTGCAATGTAGCATGTTAAATCTTGTAAAAAAAGCTTAGAGAGCTTAGAGCGGGTTAAAGGGGGGAAGTGTACTGACAGATTTTAAACTATTGCAGTTTTGGGGAGTGATTAACCTATGTACAATTTTAAATTTGAGGGGTGAACTTTCCCTTTAACCCTGCTAAATCATTTGACAGTATGCATGTTAAGAAGCAAGATTATGGACAACAGGATTAACAGATTCATGATATTTATTAAAATCTATATTACATTTGTTTTATGTATTTGCATGCAATCTAAGTAATATTTAAACTTTTTTTTAATATTGCAGCTCACTACTGCCCATCCCCAACCACCAGATTAGACTTCTAAAAAATTAATTAGAATCATACTTACAGCCCCTCACTCCTGCGGCTGTCTTCTCCAGACCCCAGTTTGCCTTAACTTGCAAACAGGGGCCGGACCAGCAGCCACATCTGTGATTGGCTGAGAGGCAGCCAATCATAGACGCTGCTTTCGGCTATAAAGACAAACGCGGGAACAAAGGTCTTTAAGTATGTTTCTTTTTCTTTTTTTTAGAAATATAACCTGGCAGTTGGGGTGGGCATGGGTGATCTGCAATATAGAAAAAGGTTATATTGGGAAGTGCAAGGGCAGCTAGGGTGGGAGGGAGGGGGAAAAGGCCCCCCTGCCCATGCCACTGTTCTCTAAGAGGACAAAGAGGAGGCAGAAACCTTTCCCACAGGAAAACAGCTCCTACTGTTCAGTTTCCTGGATTTTGGACAAGCCCTGCAAGAGAACCATAAGGAGCAGAGATGTAAGATACGGATTTTTTTAAACTATACAGTGGTTCCACAAGTAGGTTAAATTTTAGTTTTGGGGGTGGACATACCCTTTAATTTTATTTGACCTAAATACAATCGAAGCTTCCCTTATATAAGTAAGGGAAGCTGTGAGCTTGATAATCAAGTATATTTTTCAGTCAATTACATTAAGTGAATTCTTAACTCACTCAAACAAGGTCAAATATAAAAATAGTTTATAATCATCCCAAAACACAATAAAGATTATGAAAACAGACAAGACATACTTTCACGGTAAATCTGTCAGAATGCAGCCCTTTACAGAGCAAAAATTGTAAAAAAGAAAATAAAAAAAAAGATGAAAACCTGTATCTTGTTGGACCAGATGCTTCAGTGAACTGTGTAGCCTATCCCCCTAGGAATTTTATTTCTGCAGCATGTTACGGTGCGCTTGGCTCACCTCATACCGGCTTTTCTGCTGCCTTGCGGACACGCGCGGGCACTTCCTTTTATCTCCTGTCACTGCAGGTAGCAGTTTTGATGGAGGAGATCCAATCATTTTCAAATTTTCACTTTCTTCCTATCCTGACACTTGGTTCGTGTCCTCTTCTGTCCCCTTTGGTTTCTCTGTCTTTATAACCTTGCACCTTCATTTAAAGAAGAACTAAACCCAAAATACAAAGGCAGCTCCACAGACTCTATAACTGTCAGTTTGTAAAACCATTTGTCTCTCACCTCTGAATTCAGCTTCTTACTGTAGAAATCATTTATAGAGCATTTCTGAGTACTGGCAATCTATGATGTCATGGCTGGCTTCTAGTGTTGCCTCTTCCTGGTGGTCCAGGTACCAAAAATTCCTTCTACACATGCTAACTAGCTACCATGTGTTTATTTCCCACTCCCCTTATGCTAAGCTGCATGTAACAGTTGAACTCAAGAGTCCCCACCTGCCGGTTTCTCCCAACCAATCATCAGAGATAGCAGTGAATATTATTAGCAGATTTTCCTGGTCAAACAGAGTGGGGGGAGGTGTTAACCCTTTTCATATGTATTTAGAAAGCAACTTGTTAACCCTTTATATTTGTGAGCATTTCTGCAAGACTGTGTCTTTGTATGTGTTTATTTCTGCACTCTACCATTTATATTAGTGTGTGTATTGCTGAAACGTACATTTAGGGCACGGCCACACTGCAACGCACCTGAATCGCACACAATTTTGCGCACTTGTGATTTGTCTATTGTCATTATGAAAACGCATGCCTTACCAAATTGCTGACACATGCGTGAATTGCAGCACACCTGAAATTGCAAGGTTTTGGTGCATTGCTGCGATTTTAGTACAATTGGAAAATAGAAATCGCCTTAAAAACGTGCTTGTGTGGCCTAGCCCTTAGAAGTGTAATGCAAGCTGCATTGATTTCAGTTTACCCATACAGCATGTATTTAATGCAATGGAACTTAGCAATTTCCTGAGGCTGTGGCCCCACTTAAGTGCAATTGGATCCTAGCAGAGAGCATGCAATACAGACAAAAAAATGGTGATCGCGTGCACTCCAATAGCACACGGAAATGCATCGCATGTAGTGGGGCCGGTCCCATAGGCTATTACATGCCTGCACTCCCACTAGCACAATCGGATCACAACCCACAATCAATAATGTGCTAGTGGAAGCTAGCCCTAAGTGTTTGAATCTTAAAGGGAAAGGTGGCAACCCCAGTACAATTGAGCTGACCACTTTACAAGGTACACTTATAAAAACAAAACAGCTCAGAGCTGCAGGTGCAGCATATTGACGTGAACACGGTCTTAGCACAGCTCTGTGCAATGCATTTTAAAGGGGAATGTTGGAGCCTGGAAGTAGTTTTGGAAGTAGTGTAAAGGCAAAGGCCACCTTTGCATTTAAGACCCAAACACGTATTAAATATACATGTTGCAGTGCTAAGTACCATTGCATTAAATACAAACTGTATCAGCCTGCACCATGCTTCTAAAGAAAATACTAACAATCTTTTGTTGTATACATATTATCAGGCCTATGTCATAAAAGTTCTTATGCTAACATCTGATTGGTTGTGGAAAAATTTGCACAATTTTTAACGATAAGAACTTTTAATACATAGGCCTGTATATGTATTCGGGTCTTAAAGGCAAAGGTGGGAACCCTAGTTGGAAGAGTGATTTTCTTTATGTTAAACTTCCCACAGGCAGCCTTTCTGCTGCATTAATTTTATAGAACATGTTTGCGTTCCCTCTAACAGTGCCCCTTTAACTGGCATTCCCTCCAATAATTCCTATTAATATGTACATTTATATAAACAACATGGTGCAGAGCTGCAAATGGCATACCCTCCAACATTCCCCTTTAATACACACACTTATAGAACATGGTGCAGTGCTGCAGGTAGAGGATAATATAATGATCCTGATCTTAACACAGCTCTGTGCAATGCATTTCTCTGTGTAATACATTTCTTAGCTTGTTTTATACAGACAGCTGAATCAAAAACACTCTTCCTACCCTCCAACATTCCCCTACATTGATGAAAAATGCATTGGACACAGCTGTGCTAAGATCAGGTTTACTTCTCTATCCTCCCCCTACAAATCTGCATCATGTGGTTTCTATAAAAACACACTCTTCCTACCCTCCAACATTCCCCTTTAAGAAGCTACACTTTCCACTTATATTGCTACAACTGACAGGGAGAGCTAGAGACCTTCACACTACAGGCCATATTTATGAAGGTGTGGTATCGCCTTCTTTAGCGATTGTCATGGCGATCATCAATTTATGATCACTATCGTAAATCTTGTAAATGTACGATAGTCAACGTAAATCTACGACCGCACGTAGAATATCATTACGGTAGTTTATTACCGCATGTTATGGTATACTACTGCCACCGTCGTACAGTAACAAATACCAGCGGTATCGCAAGTTTTTAAATATGGCCCTCCAACACTTAAAGGGGAACTGTGGTCCAAAAGACTTTAGGTAAATTGATAGAAATTGCTCCCCTGGGAATTTTTGCAATTTTTTTTTTCCCATTGTTTATTTTGCATAGTTTTGAAGATATTTACATTTTTGTGTGTGATATGGCAGCAGCATCACCAGGTCCACTGCACTTCCTGCTCTGAAACTGTCAGTCAATCTGTCCTTTGTCTCCTCCTCCCCTTTGCAGCCCCCTGGTCCCTCCCACTCATGGACCCCATGGTCCCTCTAGTTGCAGGCCCCCCACGGCCCATTATCTTACAGCCCTATGTGGCCCCGCCCACTAGTGGATGCCGTGGCCCCGTCCACTCATGGGTGTCTAAGCCCTGCCCACTCACGGGTATCTAAGCCACACCCACTCACGGGTGCGTAAGCCCCACCCACTCGCGGGTGCCGTGGGTTACTCAGACCCCCCCCTTACCTTCTCTGTCAGGACTTCACACAGCAGAGAGGGACTTCCTGTCTTCCTCACACACTGAGGGAGTCTGAGGCTGTGCTCACCGGCGGCACTGTGCAGGAGAAGCCTCAGAAATGTCACAAGTCAGCCTCCCACCCATTAACTTTCTGGTCAGTCATTTCTGTATATCTTGGGCTGTGGAGCATGTATGTAGAGAGGTGGTTGATGGCTCATTTTAAAGGTAGGAAACTGGCCTTTCATTTAAACTTAACTTTTGGAGACCACAGTTCCCCTTTTAACAATACATTGCAGGTAAAACATACAAAGACACTGGTCTGTAACTGTGAATAGTGCAGGTTTATTGCAAAACATGCATTCTACATGTTTCTGACCCACTTGTCCTTCCTCAAGTGCTTGAGTGGGTCTGAAACATGTAGCACGCATGTTTTGCAATAAATGTGCAATATTCACAGCTACAGACCTGTGTCTTTGTATGTTTCACCTGCAATTTATTGTTTATATTTCGGATTTGGTGGAGTGAAAGCCGTAGGTGAGACATACATTATTTCAGATCTGGACACACTAGATACCCATAGATACCCAGACCTATATACATCACACTACAACACTGCTGCTAGGAAAGGGTTAATCAGCTGCACCACCAATTTGAATATTGATGATTTAATATATTCCTACATCATAGGGGTTAAGAGGTGGGAGTGGAAATCACACAGGTGCTGAAAATGTAATAAAGGCAAAAGTACTGGCAGGCAAGGGAAAATGTCAGCTTCAGATTTGGGGAACAAACAGAACCCAAAATGAGCTCATAGAGGTAAAGAAAAGGCCCCTGAGTGGAATCTTACATGCTGAGAGGATGTTGAGGCAAGCACTTTCTAACTTTAACTTTGATTTTTTGGGTTTAGTTCTCCTTTAACCATTGCCTGTTTTAGTGTTTAGGGTAGCCCTAGGTCCTCCCTGCTATTCTTTCCCCTTTTCTTGAGCTGGTACCTACCTTCCTTGTTCCTGACCTTGACATCTCGCCTTCTAGTCCGATGCTTCTTCGTATCTACCTTCCTGTACCTTCTAGTGTCTGGTTTTCTTGGGAATACCCAGCCTCAGCACCTATACCTTGCGCTTCAAAGACCTTGGGCAACCGTATTCAGTAAGGTGCACCAAGTCTTCCAATAAACAAAGGCTTTGCTAAAGGCAAAGACATTGGTAATAGATTGGGGTATAGGTGCTGAAGGTATACCCAGGAACTCCAGGCATCATATTTATAGTGTCCATTATGGTCTTAGTCCCTGGGTTAATTTAGTTTTTCAGTAGAGATCTGACAATGTTTGACCCATTTGTCAGCCAAGAAGTAGAAATTACTGTTAGGAACATTCCAAGGAAGGGGTGCATTCTGGGAAGAAGAAGGACTGTGACAGAACCTGAAATGTCAGCTCACTAAGGACAGCAGCAAGAAATAGTAAAGGGTATGAAATCAATGGATTACTCACCACAATATGTAGAGCACCTCAATATATGTAATATAGACAAATAATTTAAATAATAATAAAATTATTATTATTATTATTATTATTTTTTACCTCTCACCCTTGTTACCCCAATGTGGAACCAGCAAGAGTTATTGCTGGGTATAAACTAAAGTCAGTTTGTTAAAAATTGGTTGGAAATGCCTATTTGCACTCTAATCGGAAGCATCCAGGAAATTAATGAATGAAATTTCTAAAAATGCTTCCTTTGATTTGTCATGTATAAAATAAACTGGCCAAGATTCACCTTATTATAAAGAATTTAACCTACACAATTCCTCAAACCTTCTGCTCTCGAGGATTAAAATGTTTTTTTTTACCTCAACTGGTCATCCAGTGCTGATTAAAATAAGAACATCAGCTAATAAACAAAATGCATTTTAATGTGATATCTGTTCATAGAATTCTATCCCTTTTTTTGCTATACTCATTAGTGAAAGAACAGTACGCATAAGAATTTAACTAGACTTGCAGAAAGGGTCATTGGAGATTATAAGTGATCTACTACAAGTGCTGAAAGCCTTTGTAGAGCATGCTTCATATCTTTGCTTTCAATCTTAGGAATCTAAATGACTATATACTTTGTTTAAATTGATATCATAACTGTGAAAAATACTGCCAAACCCCCCAGACACGCAATTAATGATTCCCCAGGAAACCAGCATTTAACAATCAATGCTGCAATCACTGTTTATATGTTACATACCACAGGGAGATTCAATCCCTGCTTCTTACCTTTTCTCAATCCCACAATGCAATACTGGATATAAACACAATTATGTCCAATATTAAACCGTGGGGTTGCGGAAGGGTAAGAAGCGAGGATTCGCACTCTTTTAAAGTCCCCTACATAACCACTTTAAGTTTCACACTATAAGTTAGCGCAAAACTTTTCTTAAATGGTATTGTATCACAGAACTGTGCTACTTCGAAAAACACTTGGAAATGGCGCAGTGCCCTAAAATAAGTGTAAAGGTCACGTTAACACAATATTTCATCGGATTGTGTGGGTTTTGCTCTTATTTTTTCCTAAATTGAATCTCCCTACATTTGTGCTGAAAAGACTTAATGTTCCATAGTCCTGGTTAATAAGTAATGACATAAGAATAGCCTCTGCATAGTGGTTAGCCACCTGGTACTGTACAGTTATTTATAACAGTTGATCACAGTTATGGCTTGTACCATGATCAGCTGTTTTAATATCACAATTAGCTCTTTTATACAACTTATTGCAGTATCCTGGTGGAGGGGGCACGTGTGGAGGGGAGGAGGCTTCTTCTTTAAAAATTCTGCTAGGAGGGGGCCTGGGCTATAGCAAGTGAGCTGCTGTGAAATCTGAGCTCCATTTTAACAGCATGTACAGCTTCCCACCTCCATATGAACTGGACCTCTAAATAATTTTGTTTAATATGCCTTTTTTTTTCAAGCCCAATTCATTTGATACTACTTTATCCTGTTGGAGATTAGTGATGGACCCAAACTAGTTCAGATTTCCGAACTTGCGGCTGTATTTTCAATAATTAATGAAAATTCGATAATTATTGAATTTACGAGCCGTGCGGTAACCCTAGAATGTATCGTTCGGTAACTCTAGTATATATCATTATTTAACCCATGAATGTTCGTTTTCACTAACCCTCGAATGTATGGTTTGTTTTTGGTAACCCACAAATGTATGGTTTCTTTTCGATAACTCTAGAATGTATCGTTCACTAAACCTCGAATGTATCATTCGATTTCCATAACCCTCGATTGTATAGTTCTATTTTCGGTAACCCTTGAATGTATCGCTGGGTAACCCTCGAATTGTCTGTAACCCTCGAATGTAGCTGGCACAAACCCAACAAATACCCGATCATGAAGTAAGAAGTGTTTAAACAGGTTTTGTTGACAGGTGCATGCTCCCCACACCATTTCCCAGGTGCCACAGCCATTTACAGGAATGTACCATTGTTATTTTATCTGTAAATCATTCGAACTTACCATTGTTATTTTATCTGTAAATCATCTGAACTTTTAAGAACTATTAGTTCCCCCTTGACTTTTACCGAACTTCAGAAAGTTCAGCCATCTTTATTGGAGATCAGCAGTGCTGAAAAATGTTGATTTTCCAATAATAACATCTGTGGGTTTGATAACATCATGTTAATACATGATTTTGTGCATATTTTGTATTATTTAGATTGGAAGAGCAGGTTGCATTTTCATGTGTTTAGGGATGGACTAGAACTCGAACTTGATTAGAAGAGCAGATTGCAATTTCATGTGTTTAGGGATGGACTAGAACTCGAACTCGAGCCCAAGTTCGGATGATCTCGAACTATTCGAACTAATTCGGACTCAGACTAGTTTGTTTTTCGGACTCGTGGCTGTATTTTTGATAATTATCGAAAATTCGATAATTATTCAATTTACGGGCCATTCGCTAACCCTACAATGTATCATTCATTTTCGCTTTGTATTTCATTAGAACTTTTAGAACTATTTGACTCCCATTGACTTTAATGGGTCCGTTTTCGAACTTTCCATATAGTTTGAAAGTTCGAAAACGGACCGAACTTTCGAAAGTTCGGCCATCTCTAATAATAACCTAGTAATATAATAACCATATAATAACCCAGTAATATAATAACCATATAATAACCATATCGAACTAACCCTTGAATGTATTGTTCACTAACCCTGGAAGGATCGTTCATACGTTCGATAATCCTCGAATGTACCATTCCCTAACCCAAGGAAGATCGTTCGTTCGTTCGATAATCCTCAAATGTATCATCGAATTTAGCTTGCGCAAAGCCCGTCAATTGCCCGCCTGATTTCAGGAAGTGTTAAACAAGTTTTGGTGACAGTGACATGTTCCCCAGACCATTTCCCAGGTGCCACAGCCATTTACAGTAAGTTACCATTGTTAGTTTATATCTGTTGTATTCAATTAGATCAACTGGACTTGAAGTTTAGTTCTTGAAGACGTTGCGCTAGTCATCCGACTGGCTTTCTCAATTCAGAATGACTTGTACAAGAATCTGTGGCACAATAGCACTTGTGTTTGTTATTTGCACTTTATTATTGCATAGGCACTTAATAATAAAAATTATATATAACATGATGGAAATATGCAGTCATGAGGTATAAAGGGGTGGAGTCTAATCAAGCACAGATGGGTGGAGCGATGTAGTATTTTGTAAAAATGTTCACTGTTTTTGTACAATATTATATATATATATATTATCCTGATGAAGGTGCTCTGCAAAGCCCTGAACCGTTGAGCACTTGAATAAAAACTATTTTTTGCAATCCAGGGTGCCCTGGAGAATTAAATTGCACAGTTTATGGAAAAGTTATCTGAAGGCACCTGGTAAAAAATATCGAAAGTGTGCACATGGACTTACATATTACTGTAAATAATAATGTGTTAACAAAAACATAATCCAATTTAGTCAGTTCTCAAGATTCTTAGCATTTGTGTTCTACCTCTTTACATTCCATATGCCATAATCACTACTCTTAAATCTTTAAACCAGTTTAAGTTTCATTATTAAATTACTTTGGCCTTTGGTGTTAATGTGAACAAGTGACATATTAAAACTATATCATATTGTAGGATACGTATTGTCATATCTGATCCATGAGTAATGCTGAGCATTCAATGAAAAAAGCTGACATAAAATAAAAAAAACATGTTTTAGAATATTAAATTCTATGATAAGGTTATGATGAAATTTAATTGGTTAAAAAAATGTGCGCCTGACAGCAACGACCAAAAATTAATACACACTAAAAGGAAGAGCTTTTAAAAAAGAATTCACTACAATTCGATACAAAAAAAATAACTGCATCCTAAATTTCTTTGACAAAATCCAACAAAAATACATAGATTGAAACATATTTCCAGACTATAAATACTCACTGAGCAAGCTAAAGGCCATCTTTATCAAGTGACCCACGGAAAGAATACTGTGTGGGTCACTTCAGATGGAAAAATCTGTTCTTTAAAATGCCATTAACCAGCTTTTAGATTAAAGACCAGTATCTGTACAGTTTATTTGTAATGATGGAATCTCCTCAAACAGAACAAGTCAAAAGAAAAGCAGTACAAAGGATGTTCCAGATAGTGAAAAAATGTAGGTTTAATGTGTCAGTGAAGAAGAGAATTCCATGCAAGGCAACTAGAATTATTATGGTAAAGCCTTTTCTGCATAACAAACAGAATCGTGGAATTGACATTTTAAAAGTGAAAACCAAGGAAATAAAGCTAATATTTCAATATTACACATATTTGGTCTTCACTATTTTAAGTTTTATTTTATGCTATTTTCCATTTGTCATTCTGTCATAATAATATATAATATTTATATATATTAAATGCTGTAAAGGGTTTTAGGGAATTCAGTGTACATTTGTACTTGTGTTAAGAATGAAATCTTACAAGGACTTTTTAAAGAACCAAATGCAACTAAAATGACATTAATTGTTTTTGTAATACAGTATTAAATGGGTTTTTTTTGTGATTTCTTCATTGATACAATTATTTAACCCCTTAAAGACTACCACTCTTAAGAACAGAGATTCATTCAAGTGTTTTCGATCAGGTATTGAAAACAATTGTGGATGTCATCGAGCAGCAATCAAGCATAATAAGCACCAATTAGGCAGATTTAAAATGACTGTGATACTTAGCTCCTTCTAGACATTTACTGGTGTGTTTACAAACATGTTGAAGTCAAGAGAATGGTCCTGGAAGACAAGAGAAGTGGTGATTTCTCTTCACAGGAAGGGCAATGGCTATAAGAAGATTGCAAAGATGTTAAACATACCAAGAGACACCATAGGAAGCATCATTCACAAATTCAAGGCAAAGGGCACTGTTGAAACGCTACCTGGTCGTGGCAGAAAGAAAATGCTGACTTTGACTGCTGTGCGCTACCTGAAGCGCAAAGTGGAGAAAAGTCCCTGTGTGACTGCTGAGGAACTGAAAAAAGATTTGTCAGATGCGGGTACTGAAGTTTCAGCTCAGAGAATAAGGCGCACACTGCATAATGAAGGCCTCCATGCCAGAACTCCCAGGCGCACCCCTTGCTGTCTCCAGAGAATAAGAAGAGTCGACTGCAGTATGCCAAAAGTCATGTGGACAAACCACAAAAGTTTTGGGATAGTGTTCTGTGGATTGATGAAACAAAATTTTAACTGTTTGGGCCCATGGATCAACACTACGGTATGTTTGGAGGAGGAAGAACAAGGCCTATGAAGAAAAGAACACCTTGCCTACTGTGAAGCATGGCGGGTGGTCAATCATGCTTTGGGGCTGTTTTGCTTCTGCAGGTACAGGGAAGCTTCAGCGTGTGCAAGGTACCATGAATTCTCTTCAGTACCAGGAGATATTGAAAAAAAAAATTTTATGCAGTCCCGTCACACAAACCGGAGGCTTGGGAGACGTTGGACCTTTCAACAGGACAATGATCCCAAGCATACCTCCAAGTCCACTAAGCATGGTTGCAGATTAAAGGCTGGAACATTTTAGGTGGCCATCACAGTCACCAGACTTAAATCCGATTGAGAACCTCTGGTGGGACTTAAAGAAAGCAGTGGCAGTGCGCAAGCCTAAGAATGTGACTGAACTGGAGGCTTTTGCCCATGAAGAATGGGCTAAGATACCTGTAGATCGCTGCAAGACACTTGTGTCAAGCTAGGCCTCACGTTTAAAAGCTGTTATAACTGAAAAGGATGTTGTACTAAGTACTAAGAATGAATGTCACTTGGGGGTTGAATAAAACTGATGATGTGAGTACAGAAAGACATTTGTGGTATTTCATTATAAATGTTGTTATATTTGTCTGACGTACAAGTGTCTCTTTGATTAATTGTAAACAAGATGACTGAAATGATCAAATCATGTCAAACTGGCCAAAACACTCAATTTCAATGGGGGCTGAATATTTTTGAACACACTTATATATATATATATATATATATATATAATATATATATATATATATATATATATATTTAAAAACGAAGAAGCAAGTGGAGCACTCCTGGGTCTGAAAAAGATTTATTAATGCTTAAGGGGTAGGCAGATAACCTACGCGTTTTAGCCCCTATCAGTAGGGCCGTCCTCAGAGGAGCCCTACTGTTTAAATCGAGAAATTCAACTGCGGTGGGATCAATGTGGCTGTTAATTTGATAGGTGTATTAAGCGTTGATGTCAAGCACAAATGCCTTAGCCTCTGATATAGTGCCTTCCCTAGGAAAAATATTCGTCTATGAAACGGCGATAGATCACAATCTTTTCCTTGTATTAATCAAGAAGATACTTTTCTTCGTGCTTGCATATACAAGTTAGCCATGGATGGAGCTACATTCGATCCCATGGTGCTGCCGGCAATTTTGTTATAAGAGGTTTTGCCAAACCTAAAGTAATTATTAGACAATATCAATTCGAGAAGTTCCATCAGACATTCTATAGGGGGATTTCTGTGTCGTGCTTTGATGAGGCTGATTGACACACCTCCACCCCATCAAGTTGGGGGATCACTGTATAGAGGCTTGTGAAATCACATGTCATAGGATCATATGAGCAGAGATATCAAGATTGTTGATTATTTCACTTAAATGTGTGCTGTCCCAATGTATGAGTGCATATTTTGCACTAGAGTTGCAGAAAAGAGTCTAAATAGATCGCCAAAGCTGGAACAGAAACCTTGTGCCGTCATAATAGGACGCCCAGGTGGGCAAGTAGTAGATTTGTGAATTTTTGACAAAGATGTAAATGATGGGCACTTTGGAAATGGCGTGCTTAAATACTCCAACTCACTCCTATTAATCCAATTTGCTTCAAGCACGTCTTCAGGATGTAGTCTACTTTCTTTTTTAGGGTGCCAGTTGGATGTCCTGGAAGTGGAGTATATGTTTTAATATCAAAAGTTGTTCATTTAGTTCCTGAAAATTGTGGTGACTAAAAGAACATCGCACCACCTTTGTCGGCGGATCTAATCACTATAGACTGGTCATCCTTTATGATTTAATTATCCTCCGATAGGTTACAGTGTGTTTAAAAGACCTATCTCTGCTCAACGCCTCAATCGAACCAATCGGACCTATATCTCCCTTATATATATAAATATATTATATCTTCATAGGAGATTGCATTGAGTTTTTAGAGCTACCAATGTGGTGGGGGGTATAGGATATTACATATAGGAAAGGTGTATATATATATATATATATATGTGTGTGTACTATCTCACTATTACCATTTAAATGACCATCAGTAAATGTATATAAATAATAGCTCTGACTTATATTAGGTACAATACAAATATACAAAATACATAAACTTACTTACAGAGCTGAGTACCCATTTCAACCTGGTATGGTCAAAATGGGAGGTTAAACCACACCCCTGGGTCTGCTCCATGTGAAAGGAAGTGTAATTCAAAAAAAGTTTCTGTCTGCTACACAGGATGTGATGTGTATTGTAATGGACATATACACCAAGGGTCCTTATATACCACCTCCAGCCTGCAGGTGGTATCAGTGAGTACTAAAAGACAAGACATCCTGCTCTCTATGGCTAGGAGGACAGAAAGAGAAAGTAATTGTGGTGTGTGCTTTGGAGAGATATTGACTGCAACACAAGTCCTGTGCATAAGATCCTGTTACCACCTGTTGGAGGACAGTATTTGGACAGACAATTTACCTTATTGGATACAAACTCTGAGGAAACAGATAGTGTACACCAACTTACAAGGACACACAATTTACAGGCCTGGTCAATATTCAAAGTAGTGAACCATAGACAAGGACAACCCTGATTACTGCACATGTTTGTGGGAACCTGTTTGTGCACTTGTCTGCTTTGTGTCAGACTGCCAGAGTAAACACTGTGTGGCATGCTACCCATAATCCTTCCATAATTAGTGATCTGGTACAAATTGGGTGGCAGCAGTGCTGGTAATACCATTTATTCTCCCTGTTTTCTCTGTATGTTTGTAAATGCTGTGTGTTTAGAAACAAACAGACCAAGAAGTCACAAGTTCAAGTCCCCTAGTTTACTTATGAAACAATATAACATAGTCTACTGCCGGAGTTTAGTGCTTTTTTTGTTTGTTTGTTTCCATGTTTCAAGAAAATATGAAGTTTCTACATGTGTGCAAACCTTATATATAGCAGCTCTGTTATTTATTAACCAACCAGCATGAATTGCTGACAGTCTTCCATAGCAATACAAAATAGTGAACTGATTTTACTTGCATTTACTTCTATCAATTGAGATTCACCTGTGGCGTGCTCTGCTAAAGTGCTGGGTTAGGAAAAAATCAGACTAGTGGGACCCAGGTTTGACTGGCTCATTATTTATTAGTCCATGTGGCATAGAGGTAGAAAACTTTCTTTTTAGAAAGACACAGTATAGAAGGTTGCTGGTTCGATTCCCCATACTTACTTTTATTTTTTGCTGAAATGTTAAATGTTCTGTTTTCTTCATCCGTGCTAGCAAAGACATACACTGCAAAGATTAGTTTTCTTTTTTGTATGAAAAGCATAGGAATTTATCATTGTTAGGGACAGGAGCATTTCTAATGTGTTTACACAAAAACTACACATGATATCTGTGAGGGAACTATTGAGCTCAGAGGGAACTCTGAGCTGTAACATGATTGGCTGTCAGCTTCCAGGAAGCAAGATTGCAGTTTCCTGTGAAGTGTCCGGCGCACACTTACAGGGTGCAGGTGAATTAGGGAGCTGACCTTTAGTACACACAGGTTATTTTCATAAATCACCCAGCATGCACACAAAGGGAGACACGAGACACAGCTTGTTGTGTGTTTGTGAATGTGCTCTGTCTATTAGGACAATGTTTTCTTGGGACTTAGTTCTCCTTTAAGCTCTACCATTAAGAACAAAGCACTTAATTCTTGTAAATGGCAACATCAGGATACCAAATAAATTTTGTCCACAAACTTAAGTGTTAAATTAATATAACAATAAATAGCATCATCACAAACCAAAATCAAATCATTGATAAATATATAGACATTTTCATAGAGATTTAAAAAAGAAATGCCCTGCGCCCCTCGCAAGGCAATCTTCTCTAAAAAAAACCCTACGGATGCTGCTTCCTCCCACTCTATAACCATACTCACTTGGAAGTCTCTCACTTGGCCAGGTGACATCTTTTAGCTCTTTTAAATCTAAACTGTTATCCTACCTTTCTGAAAACCACACTATTAATGATTGTTAGCTGTCTGAGCATCTTATTCCTCCCCCCACTTGTATCTGTAAGTTGTCCCTCCAACTTAATTGTAAGCTCGTGGATGGAGACAAGGAGAGGCAAACCCTTTATCAGGAAGGCAGCTCCCTAATCTTCAGCTTCCTGGACTTTGACCCCACACTGCACGAGAAACAGAGGTGTAAGGTAAGGATTTTTTTATACTAAGCACTGGGGCAAATAATAGTTTTGGGGGTGTGCCTGCCCTTTAAGATTCCAAAGTGAAGTTTAGCACCATTTCCCTGCAATTTGTTAAAGATGTGACAACTGAATATATTTTTAATCGAATAAATAACTGTGTTTTAAAAATAAAAAATCTGTGGATCTACTATAGAGGATGTACTGTGTAGTGGTATGGTGTCTGATGATTCATTCCCTAAACATATAATATCCAGTATTAAATTGGAAGAGTCATGAATTTTACTCATTCACATTCATATACTATTTTATGGCATTAACCATACACCCCATCAAGCTGTGTTTAATCAGTCAAAAAAGAATAAATATATTTTACAACAGGATCCCAACACAATGTTATTAATTTATTTAAAAAAAACACCCAGGTAGGTTTCACCAAGTTAACACTTCTAGAAAAATGTCAGTCTAAAGTCTCACCTGCTATATTTATAGAGCCATAGTGATAATTAGTATTACTCAGTGACAGCTTGTATTCCAACTGTGTCATTTGTGTATTCCTTTTATACTGTACCCCGTTATTGGCTTTAAACATTAAAAACAGGTTTTATGTGCTGTTCTAATTCCCAAGTTTTTTCTTTATTTTTCTTCCTTTTATAATAAGTCCAATTACTGCTGATTTAAGTTGTGTAAATTTGTAGGATACATGACAATCTGAATCGTGCAAAGGTTTCGCATAGAGCAAGATTTGCTTTAATAAAGTGTTTGTTTTACTCAGGCAGCAGAAAAAAGTCATAATAAATGTTTGGGGAAAGTGAAATGATGTTTTGCTTGTCATTTCTGCTTGTCCAAGCACTTAGAATGTCTGACAAAAAAACACATGTAAAAATGATGTTAACCTTTGATACTCACTATGCTTACATGGACTGTATTCGCTCAGCTAAAAATGTGACTGCCATTTTTCAGCAAAAATGTTTTTTAAATAAAGAAGCGAGTTGGGTAATTGATCATTCTACATCTGGAAGTTAAAGGAAACCATGACCATTTCCTACCAAACACCCTCCAATGAAAGTACCCAATTGAGGACCTAAAGCCAAAGTTGTAAACCATTTTGTTCATGTGGCTGCCTCATTCTTTCCCATTTAGCCCAGGGCTGGACCACCAATAGAGATGTTCAGAACTGCATTTATATTCCGCTTTTGAATTTTCGCAATTCCAAAAAAGTTTGGAAATCGGGAAAATTCAAAAATGGTCCAATAAGTCAATGAGCAAAGTAAGGTAAAATTGAGCATGGTAACTCACTGTAAATGGCTCAGGCACATGGGAAATGGTATCACATAACACGTACGAATCACTAAAACAAATTTCCTTCATTGAGCTATTTTCAAACTTTCGCATGTATATTCGAGTCTTCTTTTGGTAACCCTCAAAGTGGCCTCAAATTCGGTAACCCTCGAAAGTAGAATCAAAACGCTAGGTCCTGACCCAAAGCAGAAAAGGAGGGGGGCTGAGGTAAGTATAATTGTCCTATTTTTATCTGTATTAGTATCTAAACACCGTCATTAATTTTAAAAGTAGGTGAGCTAGATTACAGAAATTACAACGTGAGGCTAGGTCGATAAGGTACCTTAAGGGCTAGGCCACACTAGCATGTTTCGCACGTGTTTTCGCTCGCAATGTGCATGCGATTTTCGCTAACATGGAAATTGTGGGAACACGAAAATTCCTGCGATTTCCGATGCGCATGCATTTGCGCGTTCATTTGCGTTCAAGTATTTTTTCACGCAATTGCATGCGTTTTCTCATTGAAAATAGCAAAGATACATCGGCAAGCACGAAACAACGCATGCTAACGCACAGAAATCGTGCACGCAATCGTGCGTTGTAGTGGGGCCTCAGCCTAATACTATACATACTCAAGGCTTAAACAAGAATCTGTTTCTCAAATGCTTTTTAAATGAAAAGGTGAATGTTACTAGCTTTATATATAATATAAATATATATACTGTATCAGGATTTTAGCTATAAAATTTACAACAGCATAAAAAAAAACTGTCAGTCAACTGACCTGTGTCTCCTCCTCCCCTTTGCAGCCCCCCTGGTCCCTCCCACTCATCGACCCCATGCTCCCTCCAGTTGCAGGCCCCCCATGGCCCATTATCTTACAGCCCTATGTGGCCCCGCCCACTCGTGGGTGTCGTAGTCCCGCCACACAGCAGAGAGGAGGAGAGACTTCCTTTCTCCCTCATACACTGAGGAAGTCTGAGGCTGTGCTCGCCGGCGGCACTGTGCAGGAGAAGCCTCAAAATGTCACAAGTCAGCCCCCACCCATTAACTTTCTGGTCATCCATCTTGGGCTGTGGAGCATGTAGAGAGGTGGTTGATGGCTCGTTTTAAAGGTAGGAAACTGTACTTTCATTTAAACTTCACTTGTGGGAGACCACAGTTTCCCTTTAAACTTGACCGCCCCATAACTTTAAGGCCGGCTGGTGTATTTGTCACAATTGGGGTGGAGAAAAATCTAAAAAGTCTGAGGAAAAAACCGAAATGTTATGGCTCTACACTATGCACTGATAAAGATATATTTTAACTTACATTTTACTTTTTTACTCTTGGAAAAGGCCTTGAAGTGCACCACTATATGCACCTCTATATTTATCCTTGTATATATAATATATATGTAATATATATATAATTATATATATATATATATTATATATATAATATTTAATATATCTATATATTGTGGTGTGGTTTATTTAATTTTGCACTTCTATGTTACTATGTAGCACAAAAAACTGGTTTTGTATCAGGGCTTAAATCCCCTGCTGCCCATTGCTCCTTAGCTGACCACACTTACACTCCCACAATTCAAGAACAGCCACAAAGTGATTATGGTATCAGTCCCATAATAAGTGCCAGGGAGCAATATTACACCACTAGAGATGGTCGAACTATTGAAAGTTCGGTCCGTTTTCGAACTTTCGAACTATTGTAAAAGTTCGAAAGTTCGAAAACGGACCCATTAAAGTCTATGGGAGGCAAATAGTTCGAAAAGTTCGAGTCAAATACAACTAAAATATTAATGGTAACTTAATGTAAATGGCTGTGGGACCTGGGAAATGGTCTGGGGAGCATGTTCCAATATCCGGGACTTTCGTAAAATCGATTTTACTCTTAAACGCGCTACTTTCGAGCTTTCGCGTTCGAACGTTCGAGGTAACATGGACATTTTACTCGCAGATTCGATGCTCGCCTATAGGCTTTAATGGAGACTTTACTCGCAGATTCGATACCATGTACATTTTACTCGCGGATTCGAACGTTCGAACATTCGATAAATCATCGAAAGTCCGGGAAATATCGAAAGTCCACGTCCGAGATAGTTCGAGAAGTCCGGGTCTGTTCAAACTCGAACAGTTCGGCTCGAACTCGGGTTCGAGTTGGTGTATAGGGATGGCATAGAACTCGAACTCGGGTTTGAGTTCGAGTTCTATGCCATCCCTAAACACCACCCCTAAATATTTGATTTTCTTTAGTTCCTTACAATTTTTTACTATTACTATATATATATGACTGGATTTTTAGGCCAAATAGTGTGAATTCTATAACAATTAGGAAATAAATCTTATAGGAGAAACAATAAATATCAGGTACTGTATGCAAACAAAATCTAAGAACTGAATGGGGGTGGGCAGGTGGGGAGGTTACAATTTAGTTTCTATTCTTTCATCTGTCATTGCAGAGATTGAAAGGATAAAAGAATAAAGAAAAATCTAATCAGGCATTTCTTAAACAAATCCATAAGCAGCTTGATTCATACAAATATGCTCCAAATGCCAGTTGCATAATATCGGATTCACAACATGTCCTGCTTTCTGTTATAACCATGAAAGTATTACATAATGTGATCTGAAAACAATGTTATCAGCTTAAAATCACATTAGCTCCCGTCAACCCAGTTTCCAAGAATGAAAGTCAAGCTCATATTGTTTTTCATTCACCAAAGCAAATCAGGTATCAAGACTCAGCTGTGATACTGAAGAATACTATTGATAATTTATAATGACAAAAAATAATCCTATTCTGCCAAATTGCTCTTTATACAGTATATAGGATTGCAGTAGTGTCCTTGTGTCTTGTACCAGGGCCAGATAGAAACATTTCTAATATTACTTGTCTGTTTACCCATAAGCCTAAAGAGGGTCAAATGAAACACAGCAGGCTATATTCCCCCTTTCTAAAATGTTAGCCATAGATTATTGGTACCTTACATGTTTTGTGCTTCCACAAGCACTTACTCATAGGCAGGGGTGTAACTGCAGGGGCCCAGCCCCCCATGCAAGATTTTGGGGCCGGGCCCCTGACCTACCTCCTCCTTTCCCCAGAAATCCACGATCAGCTGAGGGCCCATCAAAACCTACATGCTCAACTGTTTTTAAACAGCTAATCATGCTTATGAAGGAAACATACACGCGATCAGCTGTTTAAAGGACCGGACCCAAACTTGCAGTATGTATCCTTCATATATGTGACCAGCTGTTTAAAAACAGTTGAGCATGTAGGTTTTGATTGGCCCTCTTACTGTCCTGACCCCCCAGCGGGGTGTGTGTGTGTGTGGCGGAGGGTTATGCCATTGCTCATAGGCTATTGAGTGGAAGGTTCCTGTCTCCTGTCTTTCTTATAAACAGTTATAACATGCAGGATCCCACTCCCTCAATTAACCCCTAACAGTGGCAACACATGCCATCTTGTCAGTTCCAAAACTGTTACAAATAAATAGATATCTATTTAATACAAGGTATCACAGTTCAGAAACATATAGATTTATGTTTGTATTCTATTTGTTTAAACTTACATCATATATCATATATTTGGATACAAGTAAAATTTAAACTGGAGATACAGGAAAAGCAGAGAACACACTAATAGTTCCACGATAGTCTAAAACTTGATATTCAAGCTTCTCTAATCTACAAAACACGTAATATTAAAGATGTATTTAAACCCCTGGGTACCTAATTCAAAAATATTTTTTGCTTCTTGTCTCAATAATATTGCTGACATATCACCCCCTCTTATAGGGTGGAGAATCCTTTTAATCTCTTGGGCCTGAAGCAACTCAGACAGACCTCCATTACACGACAACTGGACTATTCTCATTATTTTTATTTATGCAGTTAATCTCGTAGTACTGATCATTGAAAGTAGTCAAGAACATCACCAGGGCATTATTTCCATCTTGCAAATGGAATTTGAGTTTACTATTATTAGCAGGCACAGCCCCTATGTTCCAAAAGGTCCCTCCAATGCATATTATATGCTGGATCCAGGGCCTTATCTAACTCCCCAGCCCAGTAACCCCTAGCAATGAATGTATCCCTAAGGGTCCCTGGGAAAGAAATTTAACATTACTAGAACTGTTCCTCTGCACCCAGAGGAACTGTCCATATGGATTTCCCCTTAATATATGGCAGGGGTGACATGAAACCACCTGGAGCAGACTATTAAAATAATAATAATAAAAAAAATTAAACTATAAAAATTGACTGAGGGCCCCCCTAATACTACATGTCACAGCGAGCCTTTTCAGGAACTTGGATTGCTACAATGAAAACTGTAGAAAACAAAATAGAAATGGTCATGATGTGGCCTGTGTTATTAAAGGTTATTAAATCGCATTTGTGGCAAATATACACTCAACAATTTTGCACCTTTGAGATTTCATGAAGCATGGATTTTACTGCAGTAAGTTGGCTGAACATTACAGACATATTTGTTCTTGCTGCTTGTTCTTCAGTGTTTCCAACAATTACACATAGTTTATTAAAAATACATATATAAAGTAATCATTAATTTCAGCATAATGTTATGATAGACAGACCTGTTGGATTTTGTGAATTAAGGTTTGGCAGAGATAACACTGGAATTCGGATTATCGTTCATTTTTAACTTTCCCATCTTGCAATTCGTTTGGCAAACACATTAAAATGGATCTCTCTGTTTTCTGTTTTTCAGAGAAGAATCCAACAGGCTTTACATGTGGTAGGCAGAAGCTCTTGAATGTCTTAACTGAATATTGGCTTCTGAAGTAAAAGGAGGGCAAGGACACAATGGTGGATGCAGGGGATTATACACCACCGAGTTCTTGAACGTTAGTTTTCGACAAACATAATTATTTGGATATTGGGACTGTAGCCAATAGGTTTTCACCTGCTTTTCTTCAACTAAATAATAAGACTGAGGATTTACTACGGAGCAGTAAACAATAAGAAAAAATAGCATGATGGAAAATCTCACACAAAGGTTGGATATGTTTTCCAACATTTTCTCCTCATGTGTCCCTAACATATAAAAATAACACTGCTAACACCCTCCTATAGTGACCATTAACAGACAGGTATTTACTGCATAAAAATTGTAGGTGATTCATAACCCAGGTACAAGGCTAGTAGGTTACCTCTTTTTATCCACTCATTCAATTGTGCAAGTGTAACCCAAATATAATAGAAGATGTAACACGCAGGACACAGCAGGTTAAATTGCAACTGGCAATTCCACACACGGTATTTGCTGCCTGAAGGAGAACATCTATTAGTAGTGAAGAGAAGACATCTAAATACGAAAAACCTTTATGTTGTATTTCATTTTTATGAAACATTCACTATCATGATGATTCTAACACCATTCATTTAATAGATGAAACAAGTCTAAAAATCTAAATGAAGTGACTTGTTGAGAAAATCATATAAGTGATTACATGTTATCCCTCAAAAAATCCTCACAGGGTACAGAACATTTGATAAACAAAACAAAATAGCAATTAGCCAAGAATCATTCTAAGTGATATAACATTTTAGATTTAAAGGACAACTCCACTCTCATAAGAACATCTTTTAGAAAAGAATGGCCTCTTTAAAGTATGTTGATATTTCACAGTTTGTCCTATGAATTCATTACTGTATGCCTGCTATGTTTCACGATGTTTCATCGAAACTGAGCAATTTAGAAACCTGTATTGAGCCTGTACTGAGCCTGGGCATGCTCAGAAGAAGCATCTAGGGGATTAACATTCAGACATTGGCAGTGATATCAACTGTCAACTCCATAACTACTACTAACTGGAAGAACCAGGAAGCAGAAACAGGGGAAACAGGACATTGTGCAGGATTTCAGGATAGATTTTTGTATTTCAGATTTCTATCTTTCTAAACTATTACAGTTTAGGGTTTTGGGGGGGATTTACCTGTATGTAAGTTTTCATTTTAGGATATCTGGCATTTTATTAGCATGCGGTTTTGCATCTTACACATATTTCTAGGTTAAAGGGTATGTCCACCCCTTAGGAAAAAGATTAGTATGTAAAGCAGGACCCCCCTAAACCTAGAGTCCATTTTAGTTTTAGTGTTTAAATCTGCTCCCAGCAAGAGAAATCATACTTACAAGCTTTACCATCCACTGCTGTGCCTCTCTGCCACTTCCGGGTAAGTCAGTTAGTCACGGCCATGACAGTGATGTCATGGCCAATGGCTGACTGCCATTCCCGGACGAGCCTCCACTACTGCTGCTCGGGAAATGGAAAAAGAAAGGAGCAGCAGCAGTGGAGAGGGAGTGGAGAGACAGGAAGCGGCAGTGGATCACAAACTTGTAAGTATGATTTTTCTTGCTGGGAACAGATTTAAACACTATAACCAAAACTCTAGCTTTAGGGTGGTCCTACTTAACATACTATTTTTTTTTTATAAGGGGTGGACATTAGAGTTGGCTATATGAACTATATGAAAAGTTCGAAAACGGACCCATTAAAGTCAATGGGAGTCGAATAGTTTGAAAAGTTTGAATGAAATACAATTAAAATATCAATGGTAATTTAATGTAAATGGCTCTGGGACCTGGGAAATGGTCTGGGGAACATGTTCGAATATCCAGGACTTTTAAAAAATTGATTTTACTCTCACTCGCGCTACTTTCGAGCTCTCGCGTTCAAAAATTCGATAATTATCCCATGAATGAGTCATGGATTCGATAATTCGATATTTACTCACGTATAGGTATAATAGACATTTTACTTGCGGATTCGATATTTACTCGCGTATAGGTATTATAGAAATTTTACTCGCGGATTCGATATTTACTCTCGAATAGGTATAATAGACATTTTATTCGCAGATTCGATATTTACTCGCGTATAGGTATAATAGACATTCCACTTGCGGATTTGATATTCGTATAAAGGTATAATAGACATTTTACTCGCAGATTCGATATTTACTCACATATAGGTATAATAGACATTTTACTTGTGGATTCGATACTCGCGTATAGGTATAATACACATTTATAGGTATAATACACATGGGGCTGGGACATAACTCTTGGGGTGGTGGGAGGTAAGGGTTAGGGTGGGGTTAGGGGGTTTAGGGGGCATAGCCACCAATTTGGGGCATGACTTGGGAGGAGAGTTAAGTCTCCTCTCATATCCAGGAGTCTGGGGTGGCCTCACGGGAGTGCGGGAGACCACCCCAGAATGAGGGAGACTCCCGGGCAATCCGGGAGGGATGGGATACCTAAAAACTCCGCCTATCGCCTATAACCTTAAATTTTAACATTGCATTGTTTAAAAAACATGAATGGAGACTTACAAAGATTATTAAAATGATGTGCCACTTGCCTTTGTAAGTGATTCTTACAGAAAGCTTCAAAATTGCCAATAAAAGAAAAATATTTGACTACAATAACTAGACTAGAGAATGATTTCTAACCTGATACATTTTTAAAGCCCTATGATTTTAAATGTATTTAAATGCTTAATACTTCTTTGTATAATCGTTTTTCATTTTCTATTATCGGACACATTGAAGTAAATGGGAGTTAAAAAAATCCAAAAGTTCTGCCTAAAATTAAAGTATAAATATAGATAGTAACTTACTGTAAATGGCTCAGGTACTGGAAACTTCATGCACTTCCTGTTTTGGCATTCTGCGTAGTATTTTTGAAATTTCTAAATTGGAAAGCAACTCCACAGAACCAAACAGAATTTTTTTTTCCAAACGGTTTGGAAAAATCTGAAAAAGTCAGAAATCCGCAAAGTCTGAGTTCTAGCTGATAAATGAAAACAACTTCTGAAACAGGTTTGGATTTGGGTCCATCTCTAATCATAAACATACTGGGTATTGGCTGACGATATCACTATGGTCTTCATTGTCGAGTCTTATTTCTGGCTATTTAATACACTCATTCATTTATTTATTATTCTCAGATTTTATTTTTAAATATTCCAAATTGAGCCTTGGACATACAGTAAAAATATTTATTTATAAATCTTATTTCATTTTTTTAATAAATGTACTTTTTAATACAGAATCAAATACAAAAGAACCATTATTAACCTAATTAGATTATTATCACAAGTTACACATTCATGTTTACGAGTAATTTCCCCCCAAATGTAACCTGTAATTAACTTGCCTTTTTGATCACAGTAATTTCCTTCCAGCAAAAAGTGGTGGAGAAAAAAATTTTTTTTTTCTTGTATGGGCGTGAACAGCATGAAATGACATTTCAGTATATAAATACAAGTTACGCAACACAAACTAGTACATACTGTATCTTGTTAATTTAAATTGGAAAGATATTTAGTAAACACATAATAATCAGGCTTTTTTAATTAGAGGTGCAAAAATGTGACCATGCTTTTAATCTGCATTCATCAATCAGATGTTACATTTAATGGTTAGAAAATGTTTGATCTGAATAGTTGCTTCATATACCAGCACAGACAAAACTTTGCACCTCTTATTAAATAAGCCCCACATATAGTAGATACATTTCTTTAGCATTTCTTATTTGTTCCTTATTTATTTTTTCTTATTGAAAAAACAGCATGCCATACAACCAAGGATTTGTTTCAGTAGAGTTGCTTTCCAACTATTTGTGTATCTCCCAGGGGGCGTTAATACTGAACATTCTTTCTCTTCTTTAAAGTAGTTTGCACATTATTACATTGGTAATTTTGATAATTATGCGTAATAACCCTTTCGCTATAAGTTTAGCCTTTATTACGCACTGTTTTTTTAGGCTCATAGATTTCCCCATGCACTGAACAAGAAAACAGAGTTTTTCTTGTCAAGTTCATTTTGTCCCATTATTCATTTAACTGAGTTTGATGTTAGGTTGCTTGGTGAAACAAGTGTGAAAAATGGCTTCAGCATATTTTTTAATATTGCATTTTTGCAGTTTGCCTATTATTATTTCTGAGTCTATTGTCTATACTGTTGTATTCCACTAGATCAACTGGACTTGAAGTTTAGTTCTTGAAGATGTTTTACTAGTCTTCCAACTGGCATTATCAATTCAGAATAACTTGTACAAGAATCTGTTGGCAATAAATACCCTGGAAGGTCCCAATCAGCATATACTAGCAATTTTTAGAGACCTCTTGAATGGTGTTGATTGGATTGTGGGTAAGAGGTGTTACTGAAAATGCCCAGGGAAAGACGTCAAAACAGCATTGTACATTGCAGACAAATGGTGTTGAACCCCCCAACCTCTATTCAGGCTTGGTTCCTTTATTTTTACATAAATGGCCTTGTTGACACCTCTCTTGAACCAGTCCTGTTCCTTTGCCATGATGTTGACATTACAATCTTCAAACGTCCTTTTCTCCTTAAGCTGCAGATACTCCCAAATGTTTTGGTGTTTTTGAGTTATCGTAAATTTCCAGATTATCTGAATATTTTCAACAGGTCCAATGCCTTTATGCTTTATAGACAGCCTGATATTACTGGGCAGTCTATTGAACAGAATGCCATACACTGGTCAACCTTTTGATCAACTAATCGAATCAGTTGAAAAAAATTACCTGTGTAGCCTTATATTACTTGGCAGTAGGGATGGACTAGAACTCGAACTCGAACCCGAGTTTGACCCAAACTTCATGAGTTCAGCTGAAACTTTCTGAACAAGCTCGGGTTTGAACTAGTTCAATTTTCCGGACTCGCGGAACTATTTTCAGGACCCCCGTTCACAGATTGCCGAATGCCCGAAAATCCCGCGGCTGTACATTCAGGGGTCCTGCACCTCGAAACTTGGACCCCCTCCTGGGTCCTTTGTGGCCCTGACAAGGGCCCTTTGGGGCTTAAGGGGTCCAGCAGCTCGAACCGGGACCTCTCTCTCCAGCACTTATAAGTTCCCTTGTGGCCCTAACAAGAGCCCTTTGGGGCTTAAGGGGTCCCGCAGCTCAAACCAGGACCCCCCTCCCCGGCCCTATCAGGGCCCTTGCGGCACTTGTAAGTGCCCTTGTGGCCCTGACAAGGGCCCTTTGGGGTTTAAGGGGTCCCGCAGCTCGAACCGGGACCCCCTCCCCGGCCCTTGTAAGGGCCCTTACGTCACTGATAAGTGCATTTGTTGGGGGTTCTGAAGCTCAAGCTGGGACCCCTGTGAGCGGCCCTTAAAAGAGACACCAGGGGTACCTTCGTTGCCGGTGGCCTCAACGAGGCCGATGTTACCAACGTCTTGATCCGACACAACATCTTTGGGCTAGCAATACCAACACCACTGAGCAACACCAACACCACTAAGGTCGCCAATGCCAGGCAGGCTCACTGCGACCAATAGTGAGCCCGCTGGCACCGCCGGCCTCAGCGGAGCCGATGTTGCTAACCGCTTCTTTCAACTGCCATCTACTGCAATAGGTTCTGAGCTCTGCGGGGGATTGCACCTCTATATATAGGTTTGCAGAAAGTTCTCATCGGTTTCTGATTCCATTTTTCAATGCTTGGTTTACATGGTTTACATTAACCAATCAGATTTCAGAAAATCGGAAAGTGGCGCAGTGGCCCTGATGGGGCCGGGGAGGGGGGTCCTGGTTTGGGCTGCGGGATCCCTTAAGCCCCAAAGGCTCCTTATTAGGGCCACAAGGGCACTTTATAAGTGCCGCAAGGGCCCTGATAGGGCATGGGAAGGGGGTCCCGGTTCGAGCTGCGGGACCCCCGAACATCCGGCCGGGTTGATTTCAGGAATCTCCGGCTGTTCTGGGATTTTCGGAAGTGGCCGTTCGAGTTTTGCCTAATGTTGAAAATCCTCGAACGATTATCGAAAGTATATATATGCAACAGAAGGCCATACACTAGTCAACCTTTTAATCAACCAATTAAATTAGTTGAAAAAAATGGCCTACCTTCTGGAAGGCCTTAAATGTCTGATGGCTTCACAATGGTGCAGCTGATGGGCAATCTAAACTGGATCAAGATTATGCTGCTGATGATGGGATTGTTGGAAAATTTCTGACAGGTCTGATCAGCATCTGATTAATAAACCTACTGCAGTTCCCATTAGTGGTCTGCACCATGGGAGTGCATGGTTCACTAAGGCCTAGTACAAAAATATTGATATAGAGACTTTTGCTTTAGAAAAGCTTTACAGACACTTTCCCTTGTCCAAGGGCTTTTATAAAGAAGAGGTTTTCAACCAATGGGACATGCCTGCGTGTATGAATTTTTAATAAGTAGGCTTTTTATATTTCTTTAGTCTAAATGGCTCTTTTGTATACAATGTCCTTTTGGTTATATGGTTGCACTCTTTGGCATTCACATATGCTGTCTGTTTTCTGTGGGGCTCCTATCTCCAGACACCTGGCCATGTCTCAAATCTGTATCACACAGATACGCTATACACAAAAGAATCAAATGTGAGGAGCTTTTAGCCCATTTCTTTTATCACCAAGTAAAAAACAATATTTCGGGAGGACACTTCTCAGCTCCTAACTGTTATGTGTTTATAGATAGTTGTATTGTTACATATTGTTAAAAGAAAAAACAGTAATATATATAGGTTAAGGTTACATTACATGATCAAATAAAACTGCCTTCCAGAGAACTAAACCTAAAATGGAAAACAAAAAATAAAAATCAACAAACTCAAAGATTAATTAATATCCATGTGCTGCAACTCAAATTGATAGTTTGTAGAGATGGACCTGAACCCAAACTTGAACCCAGTTCCCAGTTTCATGGATCTGCTGGAACTCAGACTTTCGATAATTATCAAATATTCCAAAATTTTCTAAATTTAAGAAATGTTTTGATATTTCTGGAAATTTTAAATTTAAAGGGAACGTCCACCACTCTAATCAAAAACGCATATATAGTAAAATCCCCCCTAAAACCTAGAGTTCGTTTTATAGAAAACTTTTAAATCGGCTCTCACACAGAGCTATTATACTTACCGGTACATGCTACTCCTCTCTCCACCACCACGGCTCTGCACTTCTGGGTAAGGCAGTCAGTGTCGGCCGTGACAGTGACGTCCCGGCCAAACACTGCCTGCCATTCCCGGAGCAGTCTCCACTGCGGCTGCTCAAGAACACAAAAAGAACAGAGCAGCCACAGTGGAGACTGGGAGAAGAACCTGGAAGCGGCGATGGAGCGAGGAGCTTGTGAGTATAATAACTCTGTGTGGGAGCCGAATTAAAAGTTTTTTATAAAACGAACTCTAGGTTTTGGGGGATAATCTACAATATATGCTTTTTTGATTAGAGAGGTGGACAGTCCCTTTAAAGGGTATCTCTAGTGGTTGAAACCACTTTGTGCTATTCAGTTTTATTGACAAACGGGAGGTTAAGTGGCTATATCTTACCTCCCGTTCTTCAATAAAACGCTCAGGAGCCGGAAATGAAGGTAAGCAACTTACCTAGTCTCTCGCTCCTCCACCGTGTCCTCTGACAGGTCCCGACGGACTCTGTATTCTATGTGCATATACACATGCGCATAGAGTACTAAATGCATCGGGACCTGTCAGAGGTACCTGCAAGATCCTGCTATCCTGCCTGTGAACTTATTAAGACATTACAATAAAACCAAAGATCCTTTCTAGTTCTCCTCCTGGTTCTATTTTAGCAATCCCATATTCCTTTAGACATTGAAATAAACACTCTAGAAATGTTCATTGTTTACTGAAGACAACAAACAAGAACATAAATAATTTAGTCAATCATTGCTCCATCTGCCATTTTCCAGGGCTGTAACAGCTTTGGGTAAAAGTGATAAACAGAAAAGCTGCTTCTATTTTTCTTTCTCATTGCAATATTCTTGACGTTGATTTGAAAATGTGCTATGGAACTTTAAAAATAACGTTTGGTGTAAAAAAAAAAAAAGAGAGGAATAAAATCTAGACAAACTTTTAACACGTTATTTAGCAATATTCTTCATCTTTAGGTCACACATTTGACAGTAATACACACATCTATGGAGATGCAGAGATGCCTGTGGGAAGACCTCAAATATTGTCCCAATTACAGAGGATGAATAGAAGTGTCAGACTAGCAGAATTTAATTATGAATATAACAGTTCAGGTCTTTTTATAATTTTTTAAAAAAAGATAGCCAATTTACATATACAAAATGTGGGATCTGTTGTATTTGCTTGTAAAAAGCTATATGTAGTGCAATGGGACATTTTAAAGGGTCACTATACTCTCTCAAACAACTTTACATTATCTGAAACTAGAATTTGAGAGAAGTAAAATTGTGGTACTCACATATTTATCTTTGCTTGCTTTGTCATTACATTTTTAATATTTAGTGAGTACTCCTAATTTCTCCCACATCACTTACTCATTGCCTCACCATGGACACAGCACTTACACATTCCCCCCCCCCCCCCCCCCCCCCTGCTTTCTTTTCTCTGATGATTCATTTAATTGTTGCAGAAAGTGTTCTGACAGGCAGCCAAGATCCTAGTAAGAGGTCAGGGATAGAGAACAGTATAATTTCTGCTTCTGGAGTGACAGGTCTTTCCCTGTAAATGCTGTGATTTCAAATGACAATTTCTCAGAATCTACAGCTCAGATTTAAAAAGTTTTGGAGGAGTGGGCTGTTGCTGTATCTAAAGGTAATATTTTTTAGATTATAGATACCCTTTAATAGATCTATAATTTGTCAGAACACATATTGTGAGCAGGTGCAGGAACCAGTATCACCTGCACATGCAGATATTTAAATAGAGGAAATCAATGAGTTGAAGTGTTTTAGGGAGAGTTGACAGTTGGAATTTGGAGAAACAGACAATGCTGTATGTTCTTTTTGTGTGTGGATTTCAGATATCCACTGGCCAACAATACTTCTCTTTATATATTTGTACATGCATATGAGTGAGATCTGCCCTACTGTTTCCATTAGACAGTGCAGTAAAATAATATTTTGTCCATTGATCCCTGTTCCCCATGTCATGTCACAGTTTCCTATTCTATATGTTCAATAGTATGGCTTTCAGCCTTTAAAATAATGAAATTTAACTGCAAACTTAGCTGCCATAAACTTTCCATAAGTAAATATTATAAAAGACACTACTTCTAAATCCCCGTACACTCATCCAATGGCATGGAAGAGGGCTGACATCTGAGCCCGTGCACACTGGAGGCGAATGTCTATTTACTATATATTTTGGCGTCATTTGGCAATCCTCTGCAGCATCAGCCTCATCTGTGGCATTGGACATGTGAACGAACCTTTAGCAGGATGATCTCAGATCCTGCACTGCTCCTCTGGTCAAAGGGTTAAAGGAAGAAGATAACATACACATCTCAAAGGGGATTCATAGACACCACAACTAAACCCAAAATACAAAGACAGCTCCACAGACTCTATAACTGTCACTTAGTAAAACCATTTGTTTCTCACCTCTGAATTCAGCCTCTTAGTGTAGAAATCATTTATAGAACATTTCTGAGTACTGGCAATCTATGATGTCACGGCTGGCTTCTAGTGTTGCCTCTTCTAGAGATGGCCGGTTCCCGGACCCGAACCCGGATCCGCCGCGGATTTCTCCCGTCCGCGAACGGCGGATTATTCCGGACTTTCCGGACTTACGAACTTCCGAACTGCGGATTTTTTTTTTTACGAAAATTTTCGAAAATACGAGTATCTCCGTAATTACGAGGATCTACGATACTTTCGGGATACGGAAAACCCAAAGATCCTCGTAATTACGAGTATTCACGTAATTACGAGTATTCACGTAATTACGAGTATTCTCGTAAAAACGAGTAATTCGTGTAAATTTTCAAGACGGAGCAAGCCACATGATCCAAATTAGCCAATGGCAGCTATCATAGTTACAGAAAGCCTCGTTTTTTTACGGAAATCTTCGTTTTTACGGGAATCCTCGTATTTTCGAAAAATACCGTTTTTTTAAAGTCACGCTAGCGGACTGTACTTTTTAGGTATTGTTGGCATTTATACGTGCTTCTAAGGCCATTACCCAGGTCCCTGAGTGGTTAAGTGTACGTTACCAAGGCTATTTAGACCACTTTTAATGCGGATTTTGGCGAACTTTCATTTTTAATACGTTTTAACGGGTCCGCTCGCGGATTTTCGAATTTTCGGATTTTTCGAAAATCCGCGGATCCTCGCGCGGACCGGATTTTTCGAAGTTCGGACATCTCTAGCCTCTTCCTGGTGGTCCAGGTACCAAAACTCCTTCTGCACATGATAACTAGCTACCATGTGTTTGTTTCCCACTCCCCTTATGCTAAGCTGTATGTTAGAGTTGAACTCAGAGTCTCCACCTGCCAGTGTCTCCCAGCCAATCATCAGATAGCAGTGAATATTATTAACAGATTTCCTGCTCAGAGTGGGGGAGGTGTTAACCCTTTTCATATGTATTTAGGAAGCAACTTTAACTGGGTCGATATATGGAGTTAATGTCGTACTAGCCAGTTCGGCATATTAGCATTGGATGCGGAGGTTGTGCAAAAATCACTTGCGCATCCAACACTCGCGATTCAATATCGCGTTTGTGCTAGTTTTAGCGCAGGATTTTAATGCCAGCAAATAGCTAGCATTAAAATTCCACAGTGAGTAAATCCCTTTCCGGGATTAACCCACTGCGGGATTTTAACGCCAGCTATTTTTGCGAATGTGGGATTTACCCACATTCACAAATGTGATATTGAATCGCAAACAGGACATTTCCCCACAGCGATATCGGCTCTGGGTAAATGAGCCTGTGTGTCTTTGTATGTGTTTATTTCTGCACTGTACCATTTATATTAGTGTGTGTATTGCTGCAATGTACATTTAGTGCACAGTAGAGATGTCCGAACTTCGCCAAATCCGGTCCACTCGCGGATTTTCGAATTTAAATTCGAAAATCCGCGAGTGGACCCATTAAAATGAAAAATATCCTCGAAAATACGATAAATCTCATAATTTCGAAAAATTTTGAAAATACGAGTAATCCTCGTAATTCCGAAAATTTTCGAAAATATGTATTTTCGAAAATACGAGAAATCCGCGTAATTTAGAAAATTTGAGAAAATACATATTTTCGAAAATTTTCGAAAATACGAGAAATCCACGGTTCGGAAGTTCGGAAGGCGGAAAATCCGGAAAAATCCGCCGTTCGCAAACGGGATAAATCTGCGGCAGATCCGTGTTCGGATCCACGAACCGGCCATCCCTAGTGCACAGCCACACTGCAACGCACCTGAATCGCACAAACAGATGCCATTTACATGCATCCATTTTCATTCTGAAAATGCATGCTATTGCAAGATCGCAAGTTTTTGGTGTGTAGCTGTGATTTCAATACAATTGGAAAATCGCAATCATTTGAAAAACGCACTTGTGTGGCCTAGCCCTTAGAAGTGTAATTCAAGCTGCATTGATATCAGTTAAGCCATACAGCATGTGTTTAATGCAATGAAACTTAGCTTTGTAGAAGTGTGGCCCCACTTAAGGGAGGATGCACATTCGCAATAATGTGTGATCGTAATCGCTTCCACGCATGGGTATTGTTCTTCCAGAATTGGACCCTAGCAGAGCGCATGCAAAACAGATCAAAAATGGTGATCGCATGCACTCCAATAGCACACTGAAATGCACTGCATGTAGTGTGGCCAGTCCTAGAGGCTATTACATGCCTGCACTCCCACAAGCACAATCGGATCGCAAACCGCAGTCCAAAACGCACTAGTGGGAGTAGCTCTAAGAGTTTGTCTTGAAGGGAAACCCCTGGGCAACCCCAGTAGAACTGACTACTTTACAAGGTACACTTATAAAAACAGCAAACAAACACGATTACTCAGGCAGCAGGTCCTTGAGTCACTTAAGTAGGCTCAATTGTGTTAAGAGGTCACCAGTCCCTATACACTTCCAAAGATCCAAGAAAATTCCACACAAGAGCCAAAAAGCAGTGCTACCAGTGATTTATTTTAGGAGACACAGCACAACATGTTTCAGACCAGTGTGGTCTTTCATCAGGTGCAATTCTTATAAAACACTTATAAAAACAAAACAGCTCAGAGCTGCAGGTGCAGCATACTGACTTGAACATTGTCTTAGCACAGCTCTGTGCAATGCATTTTGCAGGCCACCTTTGCCTTTAAGACCCAAATGCGTATTAAATCTACATATTGCAGTGCTAAGTACCATTGCATTACCGGTAAATACAAACTGTATCAGCCTGCATCATGCTTCTAAAGAAAATACTAACAACCTTTTGTTGTGTAGATATTATCAGGCCTATGTAAGAAAAGTTTTTTTTAAATCTGATTGGTTGGGGCAAAATTTGCACCATTTTAACGAAACGAACAATACGAACTTAATACATAGGCCTGTACATGTGTTCGGGTCTTAAAGGCAAAGGTTGGAATAGGGTTTTTGTTTATGCAAAACTTCCAACATGCAGCTCACCTGCTGCATTAATTTTATATAACATGTTTGCATCCCTCTAACAGTGCCCCTTTAATTGGCATTCCCTCCAATAATTCCTGTTAATATGTACATTTATATAAACAACATGGTGCAGAGCTGCAAGTGGCATACCCTCTAACATTCCCCTTTAATACGTACACTTATAGAACATGGTGCAGTGCTGCAGGTGGAGGATAATATAATGACCCTGATCTTAGCACAGCTCTGTGCAATGCATTTCTTAGCTTAGAACTGTACTACAGGTTGTTGTTTTTATACAGACAGCTGAATTAAAAACACACTCTTCCTACCCTCCAACATTCCCTTTAAAAAGTTACACTGATGAAAAAAAGGCATTGCATAGAGCTGTGTTAAGATCATGTTCACTTCACTATTCTCCCCCTACAGTTCTGCACATGTGGTTTGTATAAAAACACACTCTTCCTACCCTCCAACAACATTCCCCTTTAAGAAGATACATTGATGAAAAATGCATTGCATAGAGCTGTGCTAAGATCAGGTTCACTTCACTGTCCTCCCCCTACAGTTCTGCACTATGCGGTTTCTATAAAAACACACTCCTACTACCTTACCAACATTCCCTTTAATGTACACTGATTAGAAATGCATTGCACAGAGCTGTTCTAAAATCAGGTTCACTTCACTATTGTCCCCCTACAGTTCTGCACCATGTGGTTCCTATAAAAACACACTCTTCCTACCCTCCAACATTCCCCTTTAAGAATCTACACTTTCCACTAATATTGCTGCAGCTGACAGGGAGAGAGTGTAGTATCGCCTTCTTTAGCGATCGTTATGGCGATCATTAATTTATCATCGCTATCGGAAATTTTGTAAATGTACGATAGCGAACGTAAATCTATGACCGCCCATAGAATATCATTAAGGTAGTTTATTACGGTATGGTATACTACTGCCACAGTCATACAGTAACGAAAACCCGCAGTGTCGCAAGTTTTTAAATATGGCCCTCCAAACAATACTTTGCAGGTGAAACATACAAAGACACGGGTCTGTAACTGTGAATACTGCAGTTTTATTGCAAAACATGTGTGCTACATGTTTCAGATCCATTTGTCCTTCCTCAAGTGCTTGAGTGGGTCTGAAACATGTAGCACGCATGTTTTGCAATAAACTTGCAATATTCACAGCTACAGACCTGCGTCTTTGTATGTTTCACCTGCAATTTATTGTTTATATATTGGATTCGGTGGAGTGAAAGCTGTAGGTGAGACATACATTATTCCAGATCCGGACACACTAGATACCCAGACCTATATACATCACACTACAACACTGCTACTAGGAAAGGGTTAATCAGCTGCACCACCAATTTGAATATTGATGATTTAATATATTCCTACATCATAAGGGTTAAGAGGTGGGAGTGGAAATCACACAGGTGCTGAAAATTTAATCAAGGTAAAAGTACTGGCAGACAAGGGAAAATGTCAGCTTCAGAGTTGGGGATCTAACAGAATCTAAAATGAGCTCATAGAGGTAAAGAAAAGGCCCCTGAGTGGAATCTTCCATGCAGAGAAGGATGTTGAGGCAAGTACATTCTAACTTAAACTTTGGGTTTTTGGGGGTTAGTTCTCCTTTAAACACGTCCTTGGTTAACTATCTCTAAAAATCTAAACATTTAAAAGAAAAAATTAAAAACAATGTGGACTTGTGTTCTTCTTTTTTTTGTTTTTTAATCTTTTATTCCCTCTTAAAATATCGACTGTGACATTTTCTCTAATTTGCAAAACCTGAAATGAAACATATTAGTTAGAAAAATGCCACAGGAGTTTCTTTATATGATATTAAATTATATCGCCTTCAAAAAAGTTGTATTGGGAAAGCAAATTGCACCTTGCTGAGAAAGGAAATTTTAATATAACATATCTTAATATATTCCTTTCAGGAGCAGATGCTAAAAAATAGAAAGCCATCTCTGTGCGACTTAATTAAAAAGTAAGAAAGCAAATAGGAAGGAGGAGAAACGAAGCAGGGAAAGCAAATCTGACTAAGAAACAACGGATAACAATATGGTAAAACAGCAAGATCAAGACCAAAAAAAGTATTTTGACAGCAAAGAAATTAATTGTCCCTTAAAAAATTGTTGGTTTCATTAAAATGTTGAGAAGGAAATTGTGCTATATTTCCAAATTACTGTACATCAATGTGTGTTATGGTAGAGATTTGGGAAATAATTCTGTACTTCATTCAGGATTATGTATTAAAATAGTAAATATAGCTGGGCACACCAGTCTTAAAGGGCAAGTCCAGCCCTAAAATGAAAACTTACATACAGGTAAATCACCCCCCAAAACCCTAAACTGTAATAGTTTGAAATCTGAAATATATTAGTCTTACCTGAAATCCTGCACAATGTCCTGTTTCCCGTTTCTGCTTCCTGGTTCTTCCAGTTAGTAACTGTCAGTTAAGGATTTGACAGTTGACATCACAGCCAATGACTGAATATTAATCCCCTGTCTGCCTCTTCTGAGCATGCCCAGGCTCAGTACCTGCTCAGTACAGGTTTCTAAATTGCTCAGTTTCCATGTGGCATCCAGAAGCATATCAAGCATACAGTAATGAATTCATGGGACAAAGTATGATATATCAACATATTTTAAAGAGGCCGTTCTTTCTAAAAAATATTCTTATGAGGGTGGAGTTATCCTTTAAGTGTATCAACTGATGTGGTACCATCTTCAGACAAACAGTTTTTCATTCAGGATTATGGTCTGATTGATACCGTAATCTACTTAACAATAACATGGTTCACTGAACAATTATCGCCAAACAAACATGAATGACTGTATTGCAAATGTAGTGGATGGCCAAGATTTTGCAAGGTAAAATTAAATCTAATGTTATTAATAAAACTAATAAATTTATGTTTAAAGATGAAAGAATATTGATTGAACAATACAATATGTGCCTTGTTTTTAGTGACTAGGCAAACAAGTGAACTGACCATAAGAGATTATTTTTAAAGGTACAGTACATAGTAGAAAGCACTCCAGAACTAAACCCAGAAAAATATGTTATAGACACTAGAGATGTCCCACAGTTTTGGCCCAAAACTGTGGTTGTGACTAAATTATGTTTTCAACTGAGACATTAAAACTTCTGGCAACATTTCCTCAAGAAATCACCAAACAGAATTTTTTTTTGTCATAATTTTGTAATGAAACTGTTTCAAGGCAACATTTTGACACCAAAATTTACATCCATTACTTTCACATACATCAACAATTTATTTTAGCTGTTATTGATTGATTATTTAATCAATAACAAAATACAAACTTTTCCATTTGAACTTTTGACAGCATGACTTAATACTGCAGAAACTTAAAATTGTTGCACTAAAGTGCCAAAGTGGTGGCTTTTAACACCGTATAAGTGTATAATACATGTTTGCATTCCAGTCCAGTTAGTGAAAGGATTTCAGGATGCAGTCTCATATTAAGCAGAAGGATCCCATTTTTGGAATTCCTTTAGGTAGATAGCTGGAACATATAATAATTGTAGAATATAGTAGAATATTTAGCTATAGGTTACAGGCTGTGCATGTGTGATCTGTTTCTAAAATAATCTTGTAGACTTTCATGTTGATGAAAACTGAAGCATCAGTCTGTGATATTTAATCATCAGACTTCCAGAGATTACTAAAGATAATTCAAGCAGAAGGCAAAGAAAGTATTCAACTGAAATCAATTGGAAATGAAAAACACTAAAAAATAGCCCTCACACTAGCAAACTATACTGTAAATGTGTTTAACTATTACAATAATTACCCAAGTCGTTATTGGGATGGTGATATATTTAAAAACATTTGGCATTTAGCCATTAACAATAAAAATGCCTGCATAATTATGACCAGTGAGGAAAAAACTGCAGGTCAATAACCACAAATGCTACAAGGGGCAGCATACAATAGTGAATAGTGGTGCTTAGGCCCACATTTTTGCCTGTATTATTAATTTGCAGCAACCAATAAGATGTTATTTAACTATAGTAGACCAATAAATAGGTAGCATCTGATTGCTTACTGCAGATTAAGACCATAAACCATAGATACGTTGCATGCTAGACCAGAGAATGGTTTTTACAGTTCAGAATTTTCTACATATATAGAATTTTTTTTATTAAACACAGGAGGAGATGGTTCTAGATTCCATTTCCATAAAGTAATATGACACTCGAAGGTACTGTATTTCCATACAAAAACTTAAATTTATACAGCTGGACTGTAGATGCTAATTACATTCAACGGTAATCCAGCTGCATTCTTTTTTTTTTTTATTCACAAGGGTGGAAAACACCTATTGTCATTCCACAGCAGCTGTGGGTATTCATGATACAAGATAAGGTTCCAAATGCCTCCTAGAGAGTAAATATAAAGAAGTCTTTTTTAACGTTTCTATTTATTTTAGGCTTTTCAAAAAAATATACTGAACCAGGAGATTAAAGGGATAGATCCAAGACTTTGCAGCTGCAGTTTGTTAGATTGAAAGATGATTCTAAGAAATAACAAAATAGATGTCAAATATATCTTACTCTTGATTTTATTTCATTTTTTCGCCATTGGAACCTGGTTATTTTATGTTTATCCCACTGTAAATTTGAATGTAATACTATGTAGTTGCATAGAGGCATATTTAGAAATCAGTTTTTCTGGTAAACTTAAAAACTTTTTTCAATTAATTTTGTAATTTTTTATTTATTAGGAGGCAAACATTTTCAAATAGTTAACTGGAGATTGTGAAAAATGCTTATTCTATATACTAAAAGACATGTAAATGCCATGGATCACGGACGCAAATGCTCTAGTGTCGCCTCATCAATCTTCTCCCACCGTCCGTGTGCCGTTGGAGAAGCCGGCGCACTGCACAGTAGGAAGAGGGTTGACGATGAAGAGAAGGGGGAGATGGAGAAGGGGGAGATGGCCCCTAATGGTAAGGAGAGAGACTGTGGGGGGGGAGGGAGGAAGAGGAGAGAGATGGGGTGATGGTGGAGAGGAGAGGGTTGACCGATTCAGTAAATACCCTGTACTGAACTGTATAGAACTGTAAAACTGGGTAAACACGTCGGATCCAACAGTATCGGGGCTTTATCTGTACTGTGTGTACCTTACTTTTCCGAACGAGCACACGGCAGCCTAACAATCAGGTCGGCCGAACGCTCGTTCGGAAAAGAATGATATAGGGGATGGTGGAACCGCAGCCGAGGGAAACACAGAGTCCCGAGCATTCTCCCATGATGTGCATAGGGAGAACGCTCGGGAGTGTGTGTATGCAGATCTTTGAAAGATGGCAGACAGGATCTTGCAGATCCTGTCTATCATCTTTCAAAAATATGCATTGTGCGTACCCAGCTTAAGTGTCTATAGAACTGTAGGGAGAAGGTGACCTGTTGATTTACTATAGTTTAGTTGCATTAGTTAAGTCCCAAGCAGTACGAATGGGGGGTCTATACAGGAGCTGGTTCTGCGATGAGCGGAGAGTACGGGTAGGAACATATGGGAAAGCTGGAGAAGAAATATAAAGCGGAACAGCAGAGTGAAGGGATTTAAATGTTAGAAGAAGGATTTTGTATACAATGCGCCTTTTTAGTGGGGAGCCAGGTTGTTGTCCAATACAGAGGAGATTTGGGATCCTGTTTATTAGAGAGTAAAACAATACATGTGGCAGAGTTAAGTATAGACTGAAGGGGAGAAAGGTGGGAAGCAGGAAGAACAGTAAGTAGTGGGTTGCAATAGTCTAGGCGCGATAGGATGAGAGCATGCATAAGCATAGTGGTGTTTGGGAGAGAAAGGAACCTGCAGATTTTGGCTATATTGCGAAGGAAAAAGCGCCAAGTTTTCGCAACATACTGTAGTAAATGTGGTTAGAAAAGGAAAGAGAGGAGTCAATAATTACCCCTATGCAGCGTGCCAATTGGATAGGGAAAATGGGGGTATTGTCAACAGATATAGAAAAAGATGGGGCAGGACCAGGTTTAGGTGGAAAAATGATCAGTTCAGTTTTAGAAAGATTTAATTTGAGGTAGTGTTGAGACATCCAGGAGGAGATGGCAAGGAAACAGACGGAGTTAGCATTATAACCAGGACAGATCAGTATATAGCTCTATACTACAGTATATGGCTATGGTTCTATAATACAGCATGTGGCTCTATGTACGGTATATGGCTCTATAGTGCAGTATATGGCTATGGCTTTATAGTTCAGTATATAGCTATACCTCTATAGTACAATATATGCCTATGGCTCTATAGTACAGTATATGGCTAGGGCTCTATAGTACAGTATATGGCTCTATGTACAGTATATGGCTCTATAGTACAGTATATAGTTATGGCTCTATAGTTCAGTATATGGCTATGGCTCTATAGTACAGATTATGGCTATGGCTCTATAGTGCAGCATATGGCTATGGCTCTATAGTTCAGTATTTGGCTATGGCTATATGGTACAATATATGGCTATGGCTCTATAGTTAAGTATATGGCTAAGGCTCTATAGTGCAATATATGACTATGGCTGTATTGTTTTGAACAGGAGTGCAATGTAAAACCCCATACACAATCTGTGAAATTGCACTCCTAATTTTCAATTATTTCACCTTATTGGCATGGTCCAGCAGTATGGCAGCTCCCACATTGTTTCCCTGTCATGGGTAATCACAGGGTTAAATTCATGTTCAGTTGTAAGCGCTGCTTCCTTTCCCATAGCCATTCCCATTTGGTGTTAACTTAGCTGACCTAGCAAGAGGTCTGACTTTAAAGGGGCAAGGTGTGAAGTCCCTGTAATATGCATACACTGTTACAGGCTAGTAGGCACGAGCACAGCAGGGAATCTACTAGTTGAGATTTGAGCAGATCAAAGTTAATTAATATTCTTTAATAATTCAGGATGTAGAATTATTTCATGTTTTCATAAATACCCTCAGTTTATCCAGGAATTAATTCTGCATTTATAGATACCTGACATAATATGATAGCCCGAACCAAACTTGGGATATTATGCTTCTTAGGCCTACGATCCCCAAGATATGTCATATTTGGTCTCATTCTGTTGGGTAAAATTAGTTACGGACAATCATGGTAATATTTTGAATGAGACATGTATGGTTCACAGATTATGGACTAGAGGGGAATTGGAGATTTAAAATTCCCTCCAAAAATAGGAACCATCCTTCGGGGGCAGAAGCAAGTCCACCCCCTCAAGAGACCAGACCGCTTCCATTTTCTGGCAAAGGATAAAATTGGGAGCCGGGTCTCAGCTCAGGAGTTCGTCATAAGATCTTCAATAACATCTAGCCAACAGGACGGACCATATTGGCTTACAGCAGGAAATATTATTTGGACTTTTCCCATATCTGGATTAACAAGTTCTGGACTCAGCTCATGGACTTTTCAGATGCCAATTATCTTTAAGTATTCATTCTTTTCTCCATTTCTTACCCTCACTTGTGTGTTACCGTTTTTATGTTCAGGGAATTACTTTAGTTTTTCTTTATATTTTTTATGCACTATTTTTGTCAACTTTTAATAAATGATATAAAATCATTTATAGGCTATTGTCCTATTCTGAGTATATCCCAAAACGAACCTGTGTCTTTGAAGTACGCTACTATAGAGAAGTATTGTTTAGGTATATAGATATACTGTATAACTGTGTATAGAATATTAGGGGTGAATAACCGATTTTCTTACAGGTTGTTAGAAGTAGGGGTGCGGATAACCCCATAGATATATGTAACAGGTCATTCCGCTGTTTCTCTCGGAATGTGGTGGCGGCGAGTATATTGATATTAACTAATATTAATTGTCTAGTATATCGTTTGTTCACTAACCCCACCGGGTCCGATCTGTTCCATCCACATGTCGGTTGCTTGGAGTGTGTTTTCCGGTAGCTGATAGGTGGATGGGCGTCGCGGCCCGGAGGGTTTGTGACATGTATAGTACAGTATATGGTTAGCCTATATACTAAAGACAACTGTAAATGCCTTGGATCACGGACGCAAAAGCTCAAGCGCCGCGTCATCAATCTCTTCCCACTGTCCATGCGCCATTGGAGGAGCCGGCAAACTTCACAGTGGGAGGAGGGTTGATGTCGCAGGGCTCGCACACATGTGCGCGCGCACCCGCGAGAGGTAGAGAAGGAGGAGATGGCCCTGTAATGGTAAGGAGAGAGACGGGAGGAGGAGGAGACAGTTGATAAATCTGGTACATATAAATCTACTATGCCAGACAGTTGTGAATCACTCTAGCTTAACCTTCTAGATATGCATTTAAATAAAGGCAGATATGTTCTAAAGGTAGGTATAACATTAGAAATAATGGTCCGATACCGTCAGTACCGCTGGGATTGATTCTTTATTGGTTATGTTTTTACTACAGTTTCAAGCGTTCACCGTCGGCCTCGGGATTGCTTGGCTCTGCCCAAAAATTTTCCTGGCCCAGTTAGCCGTGGCTGAAGGAAATGTGCAGTCCTGAGCGTTCTCCCTATGCTTTACATTTTAATGATTCTGTCTGTCATCTTTTAAATATCTGTACTGTGTGTACCCAGATTAAGTAGTTCATCTTTATTTTTGATCTTTGGTCCTTCCATTATAGGTGAAAGCTTATCAAATATCACTACAAAATAAATCCCCAATCAGTTTTTAATTATATTTCTATTATTCATAAAAAGGACAAACAATGATGTTAATGAATCTACCACTAAAGTTTATTATTTTCAATCTACAACCTTTCTACATCATAATTTAGATATTATTATTGATGTTGTTATTATTACTATTTTTATTGTTATTTGAATGGTTATTCTAGAGTTTAGGAAATGTGCTTTAACTTGTGGGATAAAATGAAAGCTCTGTCTGTACAGCATTCAGTTTTATATGGTGTCAGTTCACCTTTCTAGAGTGATTACTCCTAGATTGTGATATCCTTTACAATTACTATAGATGGCTCAAGGAAACATAGCCAGCAGCTTAACTGCTTTGACCTTGGCCAATAACTTATTTTCCAAGACATAAATCTAAAGGGCGACAGACAACTTTATTTTATAACTTTTAACTCTGAAGTTATCTGAAAGAAAGCAAAAAACAATTAATCTAGTAAAATAAATCACAATTTTTAATAAGGTAAAAGCAAGAGTGTCCGTGATAAATATAGTAAATAATGGTTGCTTCCCCTGCTAAACCCATGACCCTTACATGCTGTTGAAAAGCCACACTACAGGATGATGATAAACACAGTTCTATGAAGTGCACAGGTCATAATCATCACATGATTAGCATTTTTGACAGAAGGAATCTAGTATAATTTGCTGGGTGTTTGCAGCACATTACAGCTAGTGCCGTAAATAAAGCAAAAGGGTAAGTGCTGCATACCAGGCTTGCAGATGACAAGAAATAAGCTTACAGACAACAAAACAGGTTTATAGTTTCAGTGCTGTAATGGCACATTGCTCTAATAGAAATGTAATACATTCCATAGAGGACGCACCAATAAACGAGATACCACCACCTAGTGGAGTTTATATATACACCATTACAAAAAGATAAAGGGAAGCAATACCTGTATCAAAACTAAATTATTACTGTAAGCAACAAAATACATCAGCAATATGATTACATCATCTCGAAAAGTTCTCATTGTAGAAACTTTTATGGTCTGTATCTTTTTTTGTAAGTAATACCACTTCCACGACCGCTCTGTTCAGATTCCATAATGATTGACAGGCTTTAATAAAACAGGCAGCGTCAGAAGGTTCCTCTCTTTTTAGCATTTTCGCTTGTCTTAGTAGAGGTACATTCTATTCTGGATATATCATAAATAAGTATCTAATGGACACTTAAATCATTATTGTCTTAAGTATGATACATTCCAAGGCTCATTTTTTTGTGTTTTTTTTCCATTTTGCCAGTATACATTTTGCTGGGTGGACAACAAACAGTGCATGCAATAGTCAGATATACAGGTACAGTAATCTTTGAGCTTAAAGGTTAAATGTTCTGTCTAAGGTCTGCCTCCACCAAAGTTCTATCCAATGGGAAAAATCGCTTCTTGTAGAATGTGTCTTTCCATTGGTTAGGCCCTGGGCCAAAATGTGGGAGGAGCCGTATAGTTACCATGATCCCTCCCCCCTCCCTTTATTGTTTATTGTTGGTTAAATTGTGTAACAAACATACATGATTTACATACTTGTTTTTTAGAGAAACAAAATGGTTTATACTCATTTACACACCTGGTCCTACACCTTGTATATACACAAATAGTTTGTTTTTTGGTCTCTTATCCTTTACCCAATATCTTTTAATAATGGATCAACTTTTTATGAAATTATATTTTATAATACCAAATGATGTGTTAAATATATTTAATATATTTTATATTTTATTTAACTTTTAATCTATAAAGGATCAAAATCACAGTTTAACTATGTTAATTTGCCTATAGTTAGGTTTATGGTGCAATTGTGTTAAATTTACCCAAAACATGCTTACAGATACTGCAAGTACTAGCATTAAAAAACAGTTTATTTGGTGGCAACTTATTTTTTGTAATACATCTGGGTCAACTTCTTTTCATATGTTATGTTATGTTATGTTTTCTTATGATACTTTAGCACAATCTTCTGGGCAAATGTTATAAGCATTTGATTTAGAAATGTATTAATTTCAAGGACCTATTATTTACTATGAGATGCTTGGTAAACAAGGAAATGCTTAGCTTAGGGAAAAAATCTTGCAAATTGGGGGAAACAGACCCAACGAGATACAGGTCATTAGAAGTGCAATACCAGAATCCCTGCCTGGTTGTGCTGATTGACTGCGGCTGCCTTTCTACATGACTACTATCATATGGGGGGAGGGGTTGCTGGTGTGCCAATAGGGGTGGAGGGATTTGAATGCTGGTGGTGTGCCAAGGGGTGTGTGCTGGTGGTATGCAAAAAGGGTTGGATGTTGGTGGTGTGCCGGGAGGGGGAGGCGTTGCTGGTGGTGTAGGGGGCTCCTAACTGGTGTCTAGGGCCCTATTTGGTCTTTATTCAGCTCTGGCAATAATGGAACCCTGTGCAGACACTGAGCCACTGCCCTGCCCAGAAAGAACATGCCCACAGCCCATCCATAAATACGCCCACTCGCTGGGTTTCACATGCCACATTCTTTTCCGAATGGGTTGGGCATTTATGACCCAATTGCAGCAGATTAACGATATATTCCTATGTACACAAATACCACCTTTCTCCAGTCTTATTAAATGCATATGTACATGTTTGTTGTCATATAGCTATGACTTTGACTACCTCTCCCAATCAAACATTTCTGTTGATTTATCTGGTACACTTTGACCTTAATCATTTACTTGTTTAGAGGCCATTACTCTGTTTTCTTTAAAACCTGCCACGTTCTAATAGCTTCATGGGAAAATGAAACAAGATTAGTTACATCACCTACCACAAGTCGTATTTAATTAAAATACATTTCGATGTAACATGCAATCCCACCTTATGTTGTTAAAAAGTATTTCTCACTTAATAGAAAAATGCTTTGAAATTTTGTGGTTGTTAACGGTTTTATTTAAAGAACAGAAACTATTCCCTTCTTCATTTAGTCCCATCACTTGGTGTAAGTGATACCCTGTTAATTAAACAGAGGGAAAATCTCATCAACACTATGGAAGTGATAAAGATGTATGTGACTGCTTCAATATATATTTAAATTATTATTACATTTGTTATTCTACTGAAATAGTTTTTTCCCTTTAAATACTTCAAGCATTTATGTAAAGTAGACTTAATTTCTATTACTGTCCTTTCAGATGGTTTACAACCTTTCTATGTTTCAGTCATACATACTGTACCAGGAATGTGCGTGTTTCCTGACTCTCATCCCTATAGTTATTATTTCCCCCCCAGTACATTATCTAGGATCTTAATGGAAATCTACATGTAAAATGTAATATTTTTTCCCTCTTGAAAAGAGCCATAGATATTTGGGGGCCTGGTATTTTATAGGACAATGGAGTCAATAAGCAGGTGATATTTTCTCTCATAAAGGGTAAACAAAAAACAAGAGGCCAAGGCAGAATACCCAGAGTTACAGCTGTTAACTGTATTATGTGTTGGCATGTGTAATTGGTTTGGTGTACTGGACTTGAACATTTTGCTATACAATGTAAATAGTTATCTATATAACCTAATAATTGAAATCGCTGCCTTATCCTTCTGAAGGCTTTATATTCTACCAGTCCCATACAGCGATTGGTTTGGACTGCTGCTGCTGGTTCAATTTGTAACCAGACACAGCACTGCAGATGGACCAGGGTAACAGCTTAATTGTACTGGCAAAAATGTATTCATGGAATAGGGAGGACAAGTAGACTTCTTAAGCCTCGTACACACATCTGAATGACCCCTTAGCATGCTTATATTTGGGACAAATGGCCGATAATCGCACGTGTGTATGCGTTCGGTCTGGAGTTGTTCGTCAATCCACCATGGCAGATCAACAAACGACGCCAGTCTGAATGCATACACACATGCAATTATCATCCGAAATGGACATTTGGCACTTTTCTGCCCTGCATGTGGGGGTCGTTCGGCGTCCAAAGTATTGGATGTGTGTACGGACCTATACACTGCAACTTACAGGGCATGTACACCCTAAAAATAATTTTCCAACTAGTCACACAGCTATCAAGATTAATATTCACCAACCCTAAATCAACCTTTTACCCTTCCCTGACTCATCTTTCACTTTTTTTAGGTCTTGAAGAAGAAAGTGTTGTGTGATGTGCTATGTGGATTCTCACTCTGCCTGCAGCAGCTGACACCCAGCACTGCAGTTAGCTCCTCTGTGTGCTCTCTGTGTTTATAGAGCACAGTCTCAATCTAGCACTGCATCTTAGGCTGGGTTCACATGGGACAACCTTTGTCCAGGCCAACCGCTTGCTAGTGGCGAATGGTCGGCTGGGACAAATCACTAACAATTCGCCACTACCTATGGTGCGGTCCCATATGCTGTGATTTACCATCATACCAGATCACCTGTTTGTCTGACCCAGACGAAGGTGCGACCGAGATAAGTAGTGGACCTTGGCACCTACACCATAAGGTTGGTTGGCCGAAATTATTTTTAATGCTCCCCCCTTATACACACACTTCCAGGGGGAAGGCTGTAGCTCAAGTAAAATATAGCATTCACAGGCTCAACCCCACGATATAGATAATTAATCATTAAAACAGTCCTTACTCAAATTTGTAGGTGGCCTGGGTGTATACTATAGCACAAGCAAAGATTGATGCAAGGGGCACACTTAAAGTATAAGTGAATTTTTATTCAAATCACATCTACATACGACGTTTCAGGGATCACCTTGTCCCTTTCATCAGGTATGCTTTTTATTCCTTAATCATAGGCACATAAGGACTTATGGGTCCGAAACACTTCAGGCGGAATTAAATAAACTGATGTTTTGAAGTTCATACAGTCTTGTTTTCCTTCCCAGTGACTTCGGAAGGTGCGGAACCTGTTTTTCTGTTTGACTTACCTTGGAATGCTGTAGCTCACTGTTTTCAGTGTGATTCCTGTCATTTTCAAGATCGGAGAGCATGCGAATTGCACCAAAAATGGCGATTGCACGCACTCCAATAATCCGATCGCAGCGTAAGGGGCCACGGCGCACATGCAGGGAGATGCAATATCCCGCGCTAACGAGAAAATAAGCGCTAAAATCGGGCTAACCTATGTAATAACGTGTTAGCGAAGGTTTTGCACTGCCTGCACCATTGTCGCAAATTTTTTTTCTTTGCGCAGTGCAAACGCCTCTTCAATGGTGTCTTTAAAATATGCACAAAAGGTCGCAACTTATCGCTAGCGTTTTCACAATGTATTAACGGTCACAAAGTGGTTAATACATTGCGGAAACGAGTGCACGTATGTTGCGATAACGAAATATATTGCATCTCCCCGTTAGTGTGGCTAGTCTCACCGGCGAACACTAGTGTGTGTTTTTCAACATGCGATCGGATTGAGCAAATGTGGCCTAGCCCTTAAATACATTGTAACATGCAATACAAAGCTAATCAAATGAAATCACAAAACTGTTTCATAATAAAATTTAAATGACATTTGTTATAGTTGAAGAAACAGTGATAAGAGGCAGAGACAAGAAGAAATAATTTAGATAAATGATCACATTATTTGTTCTGGGAAGTGAATGGTCAAATTAGTAAGCAAAGCTCAGATTGCTTTCTTATAATATCAGCCAAACAAGATGTCAGCATTATTCCCATCTCTGTCCTCACCGGCCCAAGGGGAACCTGGGAGAGTAATGAGTTTCCCAATCATCACTGACAGCAAGGCTCATCACTATGTTGATATTGTAGAAGCTAATGAAACCATAATGTATTTTAACTGATTTGTTTGTTTGTTTGTTTTTTATTCCCAAACATCTAAAAGCACTTCACAAAGGAAGGAACTTACTGGATTAAAAAAAAAAAAAAAGTATAAATATGCTATACTTTATCTGTCAGCTTTTCAATTAATGCTTTTTAATAGGCCTTATGGTTGCAACTAGCAAGGTTACTATAAGGGCAAACATGGAAATTGCACAAGGCTCCAACTCCTAAGGGCCCCCCTAACCATAGGTTTAGAAATGTGGATAGTTGTTGGGGCCCTCAACTTCACGTTTTCCTCATTGTAAATTATGTACATTCTATTAAATTATCCCTAGAATATTCAAAGAAGTTAATCTTTCTATTATGTCAATCAAAGTAGGACCTGGATAAACTAAGATCGCCCCATGTATTATGGATACTTTATTGTCTGAAATGGTCACTCGTTTGGAGATCCGCCTGGTGGATCGGGCAACGTTCCCCGAAAAAGTGGCTGTTTCGGACGATAAAGTGCCCATACCCGGACCGATTATCGCCCGAAACGGCCGTTTGTACACATCGTGCGTCACTGGTCGGCACTCGAGATCGCACATGTGTATGAACATTAAGAATGGTGGAATAACTAGCAAACGGAGACTAATATACAAGGCAGCTAAAAAGGAGCAAAAATCCCTCCACAGAACATAAAATGAAACAGAGCCTTCTTAAAACAGAAGGTATTTTGCAGTCTAATGCTATATGAGTAGCATCACCCACAAACTCTAAAAAACAAGTACAAGGAATAATTTTTCACACCCAGGTTTGCCAGGGTAAGGGGCAGAGATATGCAAAATCTCCCCTTTATGTCCTATGGCTAATGCAAATGTTTTAAGAAGGCTCTTTTTCATTCAAGCTGAGATTAGAGAAATCATTGACAAACGGAGACAGTGAATTGTCAGAGTTTGGGGAATTGGCTATCAAACTGAGACTGGTTAATTGGTTTACAAGTTAAACTGTGAAAACGTGAGTCATGACTGTGTTTCTTTTGCTAACAGAGACTGGCGAACTGGCAGGAAAACTGAAATTGGTCAACTGAGTGGCAAACAGACTGGTGGATTGGTAAGCAAACAGGGACTGGTGAATTGACTAGCAGAGACTGGTAAATTTGGCTAGAAGAGACTTGTGAATAGGATGGCAGAGACTGGTGAATTGGCCAGCAGAGACTGGTAAATTGGCTAGTAGAGACTGGTAAACTGGCTAGCTTAGACTTGTGAATTGGATGGCAGAGACTAGTAAATTGGGTAGCAAATACTTGTGAATTGGATGGCAGAGACTTGTGAATTGGATGGCAGAGACTGGTGAATTGGCTGGCAGCAACTGGTGAATTGGCTGACATAGGCTGGTATATTGGGTGACATAGACTGGTTAATTAGCGAACATATATTGGTGAATTGGCTGACATAGACAGGTAAATTAGCAGACATGGCGAATTGTCTGGAAAACAGGTTGGTGAATTGGCTAACAGAGACATTTGAGTTGGTGGTCAAACTCTAATGTAATGACTCGGCTGCACATTGATTAATGATGAATCCCCGCATTCCAATGAACAACAGTAATACAGACAAGAAAGGGCGGAAACACCATCTGTGGCAAGAACCCCTCCTTTCTCTCTTTTAGACACTAATGCATTTTAATTTCTTTAATAGAGGCAGGCAATGCAAACAGAAAAATGCACTAGCCCATGTATTCTGCAATTTTCTGCAAAAGAGATTTAAGTTAGTGGGAAGCAAAACATTACAATTAACCTGCTTAATTGTAAAGGAAAATAGCAATAATAATAATCATAATAATAATATTTATGGAGGTGTAAAGTTGGGGAATTTTAAATTGAATATCTCTTTAATATACCATACCCTTGTCTCTGGAATTCTCTTATGATAAAGTCCTTTATGGCACCTCAATACCTTACAACATTATATCTTTAACTATAAAGAAAGAAGTACCTTAAGTGTATGAACATAATGTTCCACAGGCTGCTTACTACTTGCCATAAATCTTTTCCAAATAATCCTTCAGTAAAGTTACACAGTACAACTTCAGAAACAAAAGCTTTAGAACGAGGCAAAGGTTAAATTAAGCTTGAAATTGCTTTCTTCAAGAACCTGAAGGTGGAAAGTGCACTTGCAGCAGACCTCCAGCTAGCTAAGTGTGGCACCAAGCTGGCACTGCATGCTGTGTAACCTATTAGCCCATATGAAAGCAAGAATTTCTGGAAAACAAATTATAACAAAGATTGTCTGCATGTTCCAACTTATAGTAAATCCATTCAAAGGCTCTTAGTTGAATAGATTTTTCTAAACATTATACAACCGAGGTTGATTTTAATAAGCATCTTAAAGAAGTTCAGAAGTAATTTCTAGGTATTAATTAAAGATTCGTATGAAATGTGGTTGAATAGTTGTTTACTGATATAGCAGGTGTGTGTAAGACCATTTTATATTTACAGATTTGCATAGTCATACGTGTTGAATAGATACAAACAGTTCTGATTAAACCCTGCATGACTATTTAATGGCAGCTATTAGCTGGCATTAAATAGTAACAGAGGAAGAGCCACAAAGCCAGTATTGAATAGCTTGCGGGGGCTGTGTGGGTGTATTTTGCAGGTCCTGCCACCTTTAGCCAGCATTCCAACCAATAAAATCATGCAAAGTAGGTTTGGGCCTAGGGACTCCTTATGCCAGCTTGCCACTGTACTTGTAGGTGCTGCTTCCTTTCAGTCCTCTACCTTTTGAACTCCAAGTTATAGCACAAGTAAAAAGGATACTGGAAGAGCATACTATTCCTCCAAATAATCTGTTTATTCACATCACACAAACAACGTTTCGGGGATCGCTATGTCCCCTTCATCAGGTGTGCTACAACCAATAAAAACACATTCTTAACATGTATATGTAGCATGTGTAGAAATTAAAAGGCAGGTAAAAACAATGTTTGAGAATTACACCCATAAAAAGGTAAAAAGTTACTAAGGTAAAAAAGGTTAAAAGTTAGGACCCAGAAGAATAAAGCAAACCATGGAGTGGTAGCTGGGCTTAAAATAATTTGGGCACATTTTTGAACTAATTGCTTTAATTTATCCAGAGAGAAGGGCAGGCTTTTTAAGTTGCATTACAATGGTAAAGTAAAATGTAAGCAAATTAATTGAATGTGCACTAGGCTTCTAATTTTTGCATGTGTAGAAATTAACAAGCTTGAATTTCAGCTTTAAAATGTACATTTTACATTTTGTTGTTGAAATATGGGTTTCATTGATTAAATGTTTCCAGTTTTGCCCAGTTTTGTTATGGAATTTTTGTGGTAGTTCTGACCCCAAACCATTTTTTTAACTACAGTACATCCCTAAACATGGGCAGGAGACAGAGCATCAACTTAACTAAAGCCTCAAAACAACACTCTTTCAGAAGGAAGAGCACCTTAATATAAAAGCAGTAATCTGTGTCTCACTTCTCATTTTGATATGGTTGTTAGGATATTTACCTTTTTAGCTTGGGGTTTGTGTTTTATCACCCTGTTTGGTCACTGACTATTGTGTTCTTTAGACTTGCTCAGTCCAAAGATATTACAGGAACTTTTTACAGCTGGTACTGTTGGCCACACCCACTAGTAGCCTCTAGCCAATCCTTTTTCAGGACAGATTAGGCAAGGTAGCATGTGACAGAGTTGAGGGGTGTTGCCAGTCACTCTACATACACACAGTCCTTTCATCCAGTTCTTCAGGGGGTTACATTTTCTTTAATGCTTTTTCCTGTAGTGAGATTTACAGTTTATTGGTGTTTAAGAGGGTATAGTTTCAGATTCTGGAGTGTAAAAAATTGGGTTTAGTTCTCCTTTAAAGGACAACTCCACCCTCATAAGAACATCTTTTAGAAAGAATGGCCTCTTTAAAATATGTTGATATATTATAGTTTGTCCTATTAATTCATTACTGTATGCCTGCTATGCTTCTGGAGGCTTATGGAAACTGAGCAATATAGAAACCTGTACTGAGCCTGTTCTGAGCTTGGGCACGCTGAGAATAGGCAGCTAGGGGATTAACATTCAGTCATTGGCTGTGATGTTAACTGTCAAATCCATAACTGACAGTTACTAACTGGAAGGACAAGAAAGCAGAATCAGGGGAAACAACATTGTGCAGGATTTCAGGTTAGACTTATATATTATAGATTTTAAACTATTACCGTTTAGGGTTTTGGAGGATGATTTACCTGTATGTAAGTTTTCACTGGACTTGCCCTTTAAGCATGTACAAGCAATGTAACTAAATGTATCCTTTAGTGAAGATGCTTGAATATATGATCATTTCATATACCGGAACATACATAGCTATGTGTAGTTGAGAGAGAGAGAGGGAGAAATAAGGTCCTTGACCCAAAGGCATGCAATCAACTATGAATTAAATGTTTCCTCCTTGTTGAGGGGAGAAGAGGAGGGTGCAAAATTAAAAAAAATGTCCAGAGGTAGGGAAATAGCTCCCTGAATTTACATTTTTTGTTTGTTTGGAAAAACTCATTGTAGTACCCATATAAAACATACATTTAATATACTCTTTGGCTGAATACCACACTGAATCATGTGCAGGGAAATTCTAATAATCCAACATTTGATCAGCAGTCCGAGATTTACAGAATGTTGCAACTAACATAAACATCAAAATAGTACAATAACAATACATTGGTTGTGTCATAGGAAGTAGAGATGGGATCCGGGTTCAATTCGGACCCGGATCCAACATGGAACCCCTCAGTTCCGAAATCCGAATTTCCGTCTAAACCAGGCAGATTGTTCGGATTTTGGGACTTCGGACTGTATTTTAAGGGTTACTGAACATTCAAGATTATTTTTGGTAACCCTCGAAAATAGCCTCAAACGTTTGCCAACCCTTGAAAATATGATCGGAAACTCGAAAGTAGTTTTCGATCATATTTTCGAGGGTTAGCAAACGTTCAAGGTTACTTTCAAGGGTTACCGAAAATAACCATAAACATTCTGTAACCCTCAATTGAATTTCACCCATCTCTAATAGGAAGCTTTAAATACAACAGACTGATGTTTTCCACTTATATCATTGTAAGCTTATTTTGCAAAACCTTACTGACGCTGTACAGTTATCCATGATTTTATTGATGTTGAGGATTTACAGAAGCACAAACAGAAGAGATTACGGGATTTAGAAAAGTAGTTTTGTCCCTGGTGCAAACTAGTCATTTAATTGTATAGCCACATTTACACTCGACGATAATACAATTATTAATATTAAAACAGAGGTATCCATTCTGTCATCATTTTGTGCTGACATTTAAAAATAATGCTGCTGTGGAAGACAGGCCTGCAGACAGAGGCTATTACAAAATGTAAGCTCTTATCATATTTAAGGCTTAGTTGTCACCGTCTGTTGGCTTGTTCAAAAAAGGGAGAAGATCAGAAATTCTGCTTTTTCTGAATGAGTTGCACTGGATTGAGCTGAAAATCTCTGTCTAATCTTTTCTCAGCTTACATCAACAAATGGCAGCTATCAGTTATGCAACAAGCCTAGAAAGTGGTTAGCTCAAGCATATTTTCTAATTATGAATATTTAAGGGTTTTCTTTGTGTCATTTCATTCATCTTCTACAATCGAAAATGATATTTAAAAGGTTTAGAAGGAATCACAGATTGGGAAGAGGTGTTTATAGGGACAGTGCCCCCTATGGAGAAAACTCTTAACTGTATGGGGTAGGGATCCTGATGCCTAAGTTTGTGGTGGACCGAACCCAGCACTCACAAATTTAAATATTCGCAAACGCAGTGGTAAGCACACCTAGTGGTTCAGGTCCTCACCCTGGGTATTTTTAAAGAAAGGGAGGAGGAAAGGGTAGGTTTAAAGGGTATGTCCACCCTTTAACTTTGTGCCATATTATAGTTATTGGTCCCCCAGCCCCAACCGCATTACTATTAAAGTCCCCTGATCTTTATTTACCTTACCTTCGCCGCACAATCCCAGCCCCTCCTTCGCCGCACAATCCTGGCCCTCTGCTTGCATAGAACTGCAAGCAGGGGGCGGGACCGGCAGCCACGTCCGTGATTGGTTGAGAGGCAGCCAATCACGGACACGGCTGCCGGTAGTGTAGAACGGTGAAGGAGAGAGGTAAGGTAAGTAAGGATCGGGGGACTTTCTTGCTATAATAGTAATGCGGTTGGGGACCAATAACTATATTATGGCAAAAGGGTTTAATGCTAGGGGGAGGGAGACCAAATCGAGAGGGAGGGAGGGAGAGGGAGGGGGGAGGGCTCTTCTGCGCATGGCAAAATTCTCCCGGAGGGGAGACAGGAGGCAGAGTCCTATATGGACTCTGCAGTACTCCTGGTGGCTAGTTTTTGGGACTTTGGAGAGGGATTACAGGGCAACCATTTGGATCTGGGATGTAAGGAAAGGATTTTTATACACTACATATTGGGGCCAGCAGTGGGGGGGATTATAGTTTTGGGGGTGGACATGCCCTTTAAAGAGTTAAGTTCTCATTTAAACCAGTATCGCAAACCAACATCCCTATTCTCAATTCTGCATGTCTATCTTTCCATTAGCTATTAATCTCTTGTTTACTATGATGAGTTCTTTTTCATATTCTGCCCTGAATCCTTTTGATTTAAAAGGTCACAGGGAGTTAATATGTAATTTTATAAAGCTCTGATCAAACCTCTAGCATCATTTCACTACAGTTTAGTACCTTGTTTGTCAGTTGCCAGGCTTATAGACTTACAGTAACTATTAATCATTTAGAACCTAAACATTATCCATCTTTAGTGTATAGGAGAATTAACGTCAAATCTTAAATTCCCATAAGTCCATTTTAATTAAACATTCTTAAAATTCTATTTTATTACAAATAATTTTTAAAAACTTTTTTTTCTTGTTCTTGTCCAAATATGAAATCAGAACCATTAGACATACAGGGACTATGCAGTTATATGGCTTTCCTCTGCACAACCTTTACTACAAAGTTAAATAAGCATGGCAATAATAGGAAACACGTATGATTGTCAACAAACTGTCCATCGTGTTTATGTTTTCATATGATTAAAGGCATGCACAAAACTCATTAGATACTTTGTTGGCTCTAGTATGTGTTTTCTATCATTTTAAAGCTTATGCACTTTAACCTTGTGGATAATACTAAAGAAGAGTTTTTAATGGATCTCCTGCTTGTCCCTCTTTTGTATGTGGCTACATATCCTCTCCTTTGCCATGCAGTTGACAGGCTTGTCAGCAAGCAGCTGACATACAAAAACCTCTTGAGAACACTAGAGTCGCTTTTTACTGAACCACACCACTAATAATTCAGCCATTGAGAGAGCTTCAGGAACTGTCTCTGAGTGACCAGAAATGACAAATACTTTTTAAACCTGTTTTTGAATTAGGCCTATACCTATTTAACTGCCTTAAATGGTAACTGTGACTCCCCATAAAAAAAAATCTTTCAAAACTTTCAAACAAGCGTAGGGTGATGTATCTATCTAATACTCTGTAGAATGTTTATTTTTGAAGCAACAAGATATCTGCTAGATGAGACTTTTAGTTTCTCCTAAAGGTTTTCATAAAAACAAACATATTTTAAAACTAAGACGGATGCTTTAAAGGGGAACTGTTATCTCCAAACAAGTTGATTATAAATGAAAGCCAGGTTCCTATCAACTAACAGGTTCCTATCAACTAACTCTCTATGTACTGCACAGCCCAAGATATGAAGAATGATTGAAAGTTAGTGATTAGAAAGTTAGGGGGTGGGAGATTCTGAATCTGTGGTCAAAAGAGAGGGTCCATAGGGGGTTTCAAGGAGACTGCAAGGGGAGGGTCCATGAGGAGGAGGAGACATAGGGAAGACGGACTGTCACATAGTTTTAGAGCAGGAAGCAGGAAGTGCAGGGGATCTGGTGATGCTGCTGCCATATCACACCTAAAAATGTAAATATCTTCAAAACAATGTAAAAAAATATTAAAGTAAATTGCAAAAATACTCAGGAAAGTAATTCCTGTCAATTTACCTAAAGTAATGTTTGAACCACAGTTACCCTTTAAGTTATTAATACTTGCAGATCCTAGATTCAATTTAAGCATCTCCAGTGTTGAAAATATGAACAAGTTTATTTTGAATTCTAAGAAATAGTTTAAGAACTTAAATGGTTCATTTATCGTTTAACTATAACTATTAGTGAGAATTCCTTAATTCTTTCTCTTTAATGTGTGGGATAAACAACTCTGAGACTGTAGACCCGGAGGAATGCAAGATCAATAATAATTTATTTTTTGCTGATCATTCTGCCCTTCATTAAATTGTTCATTAGATCCAATAACTGAACTGTCACTTCTATCGACAGAAGATCCCCCCACACCCTTACCAGTTTTAATATCTGCCACAACTTTATATCTTTATAGTAAGAGAAAAGAGTTGGAATTTTAGCTGGCAAAATATTTTCTTAAAAAACAAAAAGAGAGGGGACGGCAGAATGAGAACATTTCTGGGCAGGAAAATGTTGCTATGACAACACAGTGATTTTTTTTTCCTCTCAGAATTTATGTGGGTGACATCAAAATACTTTTTTTGATAAGCGGAGAGATGAACATTTTAATTATAATCCAAGACATACAGGAAATTAATAAATAAATAAATAGTGTATTAGTACAGTATGTTGCTTAAAATAGATGACAATTAGATAATGTCTTCACAAATTTATATTGGTGTGTACTGACCAGAAGAGAACCTTTTCAGCCCTTACTTGGCTTTTATTGCATTTTATATAAATAAATAAATTCTCTCATTGCACGCTATCTCGCCACATGATAGCATAATGCTTAGCTGGCAGCTTCCTGAGATTTAACTATTCCTGGCAGCTTTGAGGATAATTTGATCTCAGCCATTTTGCTGGTTTCACCAGTCACTGCAATACAAAAGATAGTGATTTGGGGCATATTAATGGGCATCAATATAAATTAATGAAAGGTTAATATAAATGTTTTATATTTATATAGCACACAACCCATTAATATAGGTAGGAGTAGTAGTAATTGTCATTAAATAAATTCTCTCTATTTTTAGAATATCATAAGTCATCTGGTCTATCTTACTTTTTACTTTTATTATCTGGTGTATCTATCCATGATTATTTGAGACTAGTCTTTATCTTTTAGTTATTATTATATGTCTAGTCAATCTTTCCATGATTAGTAGTGGTCTATTCAATCTTTATTTTCAGGATTATTAGAGGAATGGTCTATATTTCCATGATTATTAATGGTCTAGTCTATCTATCTTTCATGCAAACTATCTCATTTATAGTCTGTGGCAAAGGCATGTCCTGTAGCTAATGCATGTGTCCAGATGCAATACAGCCTAATAATATAGAGCAGAGGTGTGGAACTTGTGATCATTCACATGTTTGAAAACTACAAATCTCAGCATTCCCTGTTTGCAGTAAGTTTCTTCTTAAAGGGTAACTGTGGTCTCAAATTCTTCCAAACTAGTAATAATTATATAAAAAGCCTTCCATCGTACCTTCAAAATAAAACCTAAATCACATCTCTAGATAAAATTTGTGACGTTATTGCTGAAAAAGGTTCAGCAATGTAACTTTCTGGTTGTCAATCCAATGTGGTAGCCCTGATAGGTAAGGTTTGAGGTGCACTTCCTATAACCTGTGCCACTGCAGGTAAGTATAATCAGTCATATATAGTTTGTAGGTAGGCACACTCAATATGGTATTCAAACAATACTCATTTATTTAAGTGCTGAAAACAACAAATGCCAAATACACACAACATTTCGAGGGGTCCAACCCCCTTCCTCAGGTGTCTTAAATAAATGAGTATTGTTTGAATACCATATTGAGTGTGCCTATCTACAAACTATATAACTTTCTGGTTGAACTCTTACTGTTTTTAGCCATGTGACCAGCTTGTAGTCATGTGACCAGCCTGTCTGCATTAATAGGCTCCCCTTCTCAACTGTCAATTTTTTCCTCAGGTACATCCTGATTTCCCCAGCAATAAGTCTCGCCTGAGCATGCTTCTCCCCCAGGGGAAAAGGGCCGGCAGAGGTCAGGTGATGTCACTCAACCTACTGGAAGCAGGAAGTTTGAACATTCACCCCAAGGTAATTTCTCACAGGCTCCAGCCAGAGATGTGATTGTTGGCTCAGCATATACTGCAGGCTTTCATTTAACCCTAACTTGTTTTGAGACCACAGTTGCCCTTTAATGTCCTGTAGCTAATGAATGTGTCCAGATGTAATAAAGCCTAATGGTATAAAGCAGGGTTGTTGAACTGGTGACCTTTCACATGTTTGAAAACTACAAATCCCAGCATTCTCTGTTTGCAGTAATTTTCTTCTTAATGTCCTGTAGCTAATGCATGTGTCCAGATGCAACAGAGCCTAATGGTATAGAGCAGGGGTGTTGAACTTGTGACCTTCCACTACAAATCCCACACAAATCCCAAATCTCTCACACCAATCATCTAAAATAACAAGTGTAAAATATCATTAATAGTTATGTATATTAAAAATTAAAAAAGTATGGATACAATGTCACTACCATAACGATGGGTGTTTAACAGCACTTATTTGATTTGAAAAGAGTACATAGAAAGTACTGTAACTGTAATTGTAGACTAGGGAATTTTGCTAGTCTATGGCCCCCATAAGTTGCAAGTACATTCTCTAATACTAATGAAATTGTGTATATTAACAGAGAATACGTTTCCTTACTACCGGTATGTAGAATTCATTCTCATTCAGTACCACATTTATTATATAAATACAAACTTGAAACTAGCGTTTCGTGTTAAGTGTATTTCAAAACAAGAACCAATTTAATTATATGTAAGCAGCAGTTTTGGATGCTCTCCATGGTTCTGAAATTAATTATTGTCAGTCCTCACTCCTGATTCTGCTTTATAATCACTTAATCCTATAAAGCTGTGTGTATGGGTAATAGTTATAAAGTCTCTCTGTTACCTTCCAAATGCACTCCATATGTGATTAACAGTTTTCTCTTGACATGCTAAATGTGTGCTTATAGATATATTCATACTGTATTATACTGGATAATTTGGTGTTGTTATTATTTATTTTCATTAAATGAGCAGGAACATGCTCGTTATCCTATGGACTATGATTTACAAAAATATTCAAGGTGTTTTGCAGAAAAGTTCACTAATCACTAATACAATTCTTTACGATGTAGCATTGAGTTATTTTAGGTGATTACATTTAAAGCAATGGTCTACAACGCCCAGTATTCCCTGACTTCTCTCTGTAGTTGAGGAATTCTGGGAGTTGAAGGTTTCAAATATATGGAGAGCCCTCTTTTACAGTTGCATAGAGATACAGTAGTAAAAAAGACATAAAACTTTTATTTGCAGTAAGCCACAAGCTTACTCTTACCCAACAATTACATTTCTTATTGGTAAGGTCATGCCAAAGAGGAATCAAATGGACTGCTTCCTCTACTGTAATAATGTATATCCCTGCATTTGCGCTGCTGGATGTCTATAACATTGCCAATGAGTGGATACAGTGGATCTAAATCTTTACACACCTGCTCCACTTCCTGCCATTTGAACTCTATGAGGGGGGGGGAGGTATGGGGCTAATTATGTCGGTATGTGTACAGTCTTATTAAAGGTAATCTTCATTGGTAAAATAATTTTTTGTTGTCAATTTTATTAAAGAACAGGAGACATTGCGCACTATTAGGGTTATTCAATAAAAGTTCTTATTGTTTAAAATGGTGATAATTTTGCCCCAACCAATCAGATGTAAGCTTTCAAATGTTAAATAAGATCTGATTGGTTGGGGCAAGATTAGTACCATTTTAAACGATAAGAACTTTTATTGAATCTCCCTGTAAGTCTGTACACACACATATATATATAAAAGAAGACAAATTTGTGCAGCACTCGTAGAATGTATTATTTCTTGTAAATCATCATATCAAGATAAAAGGCGACATTTTGGTAACATCCATTACCTTTCTCAAGCCATATTAGAATGATATATATATGTATGTGTGTTTGTGTGTCATGAAGTAACAATTGAGCCTAATATCTTTTTCTTACCTTTAAGCATTTCAAAAGTAGTTTTTCCTCGCTTGACTATATAAATGTGCATATCAAGGTAATTAATATATTAGTTTGTCAAAAAGTATTTTCATGTTTTGTCACTGTAACAAATCCAGTGTGGGGATACAGTAGTTGCAGCTTCTAACTGTCTTAACTGATTAGTATTTCCTATAGTAATTTCTGTGACCTTAGCATTGTTCTTCAAGCAGGACTATTGCTTCCTTTTAATGTCCAGAACAGTAATTTCCACATAATTGGTTGTTGGGAGTCTTAGTAATACCTGGATTATTACTGAGGAACTAATCATCCAGTGAGCTAAGGGAAGAAGCAAGACAGTAACAGACACTATTATGTGATCCTGCTTACAAGAAGTTTCTATTTTGGAAGCATTTATTGGCTAGTAAAATGAGAAAATATATTTGCATTCCACTAAAGCTACATATATTTAGCCATTAGATAAGAGCTATATATAACATTCAGGAACAAATTAGATTTTCCTTATATTTCATTTGGTATATAATTTAACAATCCCAAGTGTCCATTTCAGTACATACTGACAGGAATGCAGCACATCATTGTTTGTATACAAGCTACTATGCCTTACTGTGCCACTCATTATTAAAAAAAAGCACAAAGCAAAGTTCTGTTAAATTAAAGGGCAACTATAGTGGAAAAAAAACTTTGTCTGTATACAATGTATATATCACTTAGTATAAGCTGCCTTACTTTCATGTTTCTGTGTGGCTTCATTTCTTCACACTGGCAGAAGTTTGTACCAAGCTGTGTAGTCCCCCTCCCCTCTATGTCTACTCCCCCTCAAGCAGTGACGGGCTGTATACAGAGTCCGAGCATTGTCAGTTGAAAGGACTTTAAATGGAGTGCTGACATCCTGTTGACCCCTCCCTTCCAGAGCTAGACTGCAAGCAATCAAAGTGTGGAATAAAGTAGCAATATGCTGAAGGGAGGGGCAGAGGGGGAGAGATATGAACTTTAGGTAAAAAGTAAATAACAATTAGCAAAGTTAGAGAACAGGCAGAGTTCAGTAACTTACTTGTAAAGAATCTCAGCACCACTTGTCCTCCTCTCTCCCCCTGCTTAGCTGAGGTCATAATCACTGAAGAGAGAGTCAGTGTAACAGCAGCTTGTAGTGAGACCTTCACAAACACAGTGACACTGCTTGTTGTCCTGTTACATTTCAGTTGCTTTAGTCTATATATTTCATAGATTGCACTGTGTATCTTGTTTGGTATATAGTCTGTATTACTGTATAATATATACTGTATTAGTGTTCCATTTGAGTCACTGATTTTGTATGTATATAAGATATATTTTTTTTGGGGGGGGGCTGTTTTATATATAAGATATTTTTTTGGGGGGGGGCTGTTTTATAGTGTGTTATGCTCATATTACTGGGTTAATGGTTTATTGATTGTGTTTAGCACTACAGCATTTGACTATATGTTGCACATGGTACTTATAGTGTGGGTGAGAGAGTGTGTGACAGTACTGCATGGGAGCTTTGGATTGTGTGGGTGTGTGCCTTTGAGTGACAGATGAGGTGTAGCAGCTCCTACAAATCACAGCATATTCAAAGGCTTATATCTCGGGGACTATGAAGAATTTAAAGAAACTAAAGGTACCCTGGTGGTTGGGATGACTTATAGGATACATTAGAAGAAATTAAAAAAAAACAATTTTCTCACTATAATTGCCCTTTAAGTTGGCCTTCATGCCAATCTGTGTCACAAAGTGATTCATATTTCAACATTATTATTTTGCTTCAACATAAGAATCAGCTGGTGGTTTAAATGAGACTTTTCGATGTGTCCTTTGGGCTTAAAGGCAGGAACACTATTTTTCTTCCAAGCCTGATTGATCTGGGTATGCTTGTAGGCTTTTAAGACACCGTGCTTGGAAAATGCCTAGCACCACATTTGCATATGATTCACTGTCTCTCTCAGTAAATAATACATATTCATACGTTTCCTTTTCTGTTCCAAAAAAGGGACTTTATAAACATAAAAGGGAGTTGCCTGCAAAGTGTACGTGTTTTTGTTATGTTTCTGCAAAAATTTCCAGTTTGGTGCTTTGTTGTTCATCTGCCATTTTTGAAATAAAGTTGTTATCCTCATTCACAATTTAAATCTGAGCATGAGAGGTGAAAGGGAATGAAGCCGTTCAAGGTAACCGTATTCTTTGTATGATCCACAGTCATGTTCATTTTAAAGGTTGTGTGTGTTTTTAGATTGCATGAACAGTGTTACGTGGGTTAGATTTAAAATACATGCTCTATGCCATTAGATCTCAACAGGATCAACAGGACAGTTATGGAATTGTAATTCTACACTAATTCTGCTAGTGTAAGGCAACGTAATGTTACAGCTGGTTGGAAAATTCAGCATTTGGAATAAATGGGTACAATCTTAAAGGAAGAGTTTGTCCAAGGTGCTCAAGGGTGAAGGGAAGGGGGGAGGGCAGGGGAACTAACAGGTAGAAACTAAGCGGGATCGCACTATTGTAAGTGAGATCTGGGCTTATTGGGCGAAGCGAAGCTCTTCCTTTAAAGACACTTAAAAGACATTTTAATGTAAATTATGCTTTCTGTCTAGTATTAGGCCTGGTACACAGGTGCGAGATTTCAGACACATTGACCAGCCGCTGTAATATTTCAGACCTGCAGTGTCAGACTGGCCCACAGGGTTACAGGAGATTCTCCCAGTGTGTCCACCGCCCATTCACTCCAGAAAGTAGAGAAAATTGCTTAAGGGGCTAAAGGGACAGTAAGAAATGCAATTTTTTAGACATTAGGAGTCAGTAGGAATAAGATAGATATGTAAATATGTGATAATAAATATATGAAATGTTAGGTGGTCCCCTGGTCTCTGATTTCCTGGTGGGCACCAACACGCCACTCCGACACTGCAGACCTGTGAGTAGATTTCAAAATGTCAGCCTGCCATGTCTTTGTACGTTTTTATTTTTATCCAGCAGGATACCGATTGATTTATTGATTGGCATCTGTTGGTCCAGAAAAAAGGTCAAGATTGACCTGTGTGTATCAGGTCTATCTTAGAAGTATAGGTGTTACTTTTAGGTTATAAAAATACTCTCTGAACTAGAGAAAAGTAAAAGCATATACAATAAATGTCTGTTAAACCAATCCCAGCCTGCACTGGAATATTATAAATCTAGTGCACTTATTTTTGGTATTAAATTGGTTTCTTAACACATGCACACAAAGAAAGACTATTTTTAACTAGGATGATATTAATAGGCACAGTGCTTTAGAGCTGGGGAATTCACAGTAAATGGGAGGCTCTTGCAGTCGTAATGCTTTACAGAGACTTACAGAAAAACAGGAATCTGGAAACCAAGATACAAAATTGTTTGGTTTATACATATATTTAGATTGACCTGAAATAGCTGGTTTGAATGAAACCAAATAATATTGAAATGTAACCATTTTCCCATATTAATTCCTAGAACACAGACGTACTGATTTTAGCTGATGCAGTAGTGCATAAATAAAGCATGAGAGCTGTCCCTCTGTTAACAGAACCCTTAACAAAATATGTTGTTTAATCATTCATGCATACGGTTGATAATTTATGCTTTATGATCACACAGTGTTATGTTAGGACACAGGCTGTATTTGATTAAGCAAATTAAAAGTTAAAGTTCGCTGATTTAAAAGTCACAATTCTACTGCAAAGTTAGGTAGTAGGATTTCTGCTGTACCAAGGAAGCTATTAATCTAATTAATTTGGCTTGAAAAAGCCAAATTACTGTTCTTTCTATTTCTTCTTCTTCTTCTTTTTCTTCTTCTTCTTTTTCTTCCGTTTTATTCTTCCGCTTTTTTGGACCGTATCTCCTCCCACAGTTTTTGAGCTAGAGACATGAAATTACAGATATGCGGGGCATATAGGAGAAGTGTGCTATCCTCTAGCTAAGGAATCCGCGGAAGTGTTACGGCGTTATCAGCAAATTTCCGGACTTTTTTTCCCGTAGACTATAATGGTAACAATCCTCAAATGTGGATATTTCAAAACAGTTTTTTTCATGGTCATAAATACAAATGGTGATACCCCCAACCCCCCACACAGACCCAGGTACACCCACCTACTGACCTACCTTTCCATTCCCATGGAAGCCATATTTAAAGGGTAACTAAAGTAAAAAAAATGAATTTAGATTTATCCTCAATAAAAGATAGTTTTATGGTTATAAACACAAAAAAGACATACCTCCTCAACCAGACCCAGGTACACACACCTACTAATCTACTTATCCATTACTGTGGCAGCCATACTTAAAGGGTAACTAAAGTAAAAAACAACTAATTTAGATTTATTCTCAATAAAAGATAGTTTTATGGTTGTACTTGTAAACACAAAAAAGGCATACCCCCCTCAACCAGACCCAGGTGCACACGCCTACTGATCTACTTATCCATTATGGTGGCAGCCATATTTAAAGGGTAACTAAAGTCAAAAAAACAAATTTAGATTTATCCTCAATAAAAAATAGTTTTATGGTTGTAAACACAAAAAAGACATACCCCTCAACCAGACCCAGGTACACACACCTACTGATCTACTTATCCATTACTGTGGAAGCCATACTTTAAAGGGTAACTAAAGTCAAAAAAGCTAATTTTGGTCAATAATCAAAAAACATTGTTTTTTTAACCCCCAACGTGATACAGGTATACACAGCTACTGACCTACCCCTCCATTACTGTTGCAGCCATACGTAAAGGGTAACTAAAGTAAAAAAAACTCATTTTGACCAATCATCAAAAAAGTTAGTATTTTATCCCCCAACCTGATATATGAATACACACACACCAACTGACCTACCTTTAATGCATGTGACATATTTAAAGGGTAAGTAAAAAACAACAATGTCCTCATCATTGACATTATTGAGTTTTAAAATCTGCAGCACAAACACACAAATTCCCTTTCAAAATGCAGTCTTTCAAGCCAAATTCAAAGTTTATACTTAAACTTTTCCTTTCTAGTTCTATACTGTTTTATTAAATATAATGGCAGCAGCCCTTTAGGTTGGCCATGAATTAATAGCAGGTTGGTGCAACCAAACAATACTTCCAATTAGATTAGGAAGTGGGAATCCAATTTTACAATTTGCACCATTGAATAGGGATGTTCCTGGTTTTGGGTCAGCACTAATGATGAAATTGGTTGGAATTTAGCACCGAAACTGCGGACTGTTATGCAGGTTTTGATCTGGTGGCAGAGTTGATGGAAAATGTTTCGACTGGTCACATTGCATGCTGTTCAATAAACTGCTCAATAGGTGAACAGTTTATTACAGAAGTTAAAACAGGATTGGAGTTTTAAACAATTTGAACAAAAAACAGTACCTGTGTCAGGGAAGTAGGATTACTAATTCCTACCTCCCAATATCGTTTTTGTGAGAAGAGCCAGAATGAAAAAAACTGTCTGCCATTCTTCCTTCTGGCTTCAGCTCTATCTTTAATACAGGAAGGCCTAGATCATCAACATGGCAGATAGAAACTGGACATGCTGGTGCTCCTCAATGAAACAATATTGGGAGGCAGGAATAATCAATCGTGTTATGATAAATATATCAATAGACCCCAAATCCCTGGATTTAAATATCTTCCTGTATAACTTCATCACACCGAACGGGTAAAGAAAATAGAATATAGCGTTATACAGCAAATTTATAGAAATATGGATAAAATTTCTGCCTTATCCTATATTAATCTAGATGTTACGTTGTGCAATCAAAAAGTTACTACGATCAGTGCCATAAATCTAAAAATAAATGATTAATCCGTCGTAGATTTACACACACCCTTTGAATATCATTGCAATATTTTATTACTGCATGGATTTGTACTACCGACTAGATTTGTAGTTCATTCGTATATATAGAGAATTGCGGTCGTACGTTGGCAATCATTCATTACCGATAACCCGCTGTATCGATTAACCTTGTGCTGACCGCTATTAAATAGGTAAATAAGGTGAGTTTAACCCCTTACTTGCACCATCTGCCACCGCAAGGTAGAGAAGTACAAAATAAACTTGGGGTTTGGTGTTGAAAAATATAACAGGATAACAATTTAATAATATGGGGGGGCTCTATGGTGCCCATACATTAGAGAACATTTCTCATTATATTTTTATAATATAAAAGTGTGATGTTTTATAATGGGAGCTGAAGTGGAATATATCCTTATAAAATTCACTCAGCTATGTCAGTAAGTGACTTATATCCCACTGCTCCTCCCATGCCAGTGTTCATGCCTGGACAATGACTGCATGAAATCACTAACAGATTTATATAAGGATATTTATATAAGGAGTTCCCTGCTCTGTATAAAAGCACTCAGCCTAGTTGTGCATCTATATGTTCAAGGAACGCCTTGGTGGCATAATATCCTTTTATTACACTGTACATTATCCCTTATATAAATAGCCAAACATACACACAGATAATTCCCCCTGTGCACCAATGGCACACTTTTGCTAATATAAATATATATATATATATATATATATATATATATATATATATATACATACGATGGACTATGGGAGCACTCCTAAAGGCTAAATTACAATAACATTTTACGGAAGTGCTACTGATCTGGTCAATCATTTATACAAAAACAAAAGGATAATCAATGCACATTCCTGGGGCCCATACAAAATCATGTTTTCTGCACAATGGCATACATTATAAACAAAGGGGTTTTAGTATACAGTAATGTTATTAGAAGAAGAGCAGGTACATTAACTATTCTTTGCCTGTTTGATTCTCCATATGTTCGCCACAGAGAAAAGTCTTATAAATTAATTGCAGTCTCCGATTACAACAAACATTGAAATCCCTTATGGATGATTTAAACCAGGATTAAATAAATGGTTATGTTTTATGGGCAGACCAGTTAAAATAATATCTACAAGAAAGAATACCCCTGGGTTTAAAATAGCTAATAAATCTGCCATCTTGTATTGGATCTGTAGATGATACTAAAAAGTATTTTATCTATCACATGGAATATAATATATTAGATATTTTTGCTCTATGTTTTGTTCAGTTTAACTGAATAACAGGAGGTAAATGTGCTAGGTTTAACCTCCCGTTATTTAGTAAAGAATTTACCGCGTATCACTCCAGCCCCGGCTTCTCACTGCCAGTCCTTGACACATCTACGCTCCATTGCACTGTGTGCGTGCACAATGCAAACGACTGCGGATGCGGTTTATCTTCTGTTTTAGACTGCTGTTTATTTGTTGTTGTGTATTTCTGTTTAGGATGGACAGTTTATGATACTGCGCCACACTGGCAACTTATGTATTAACAGAGGTGTGTTGGCCTAGAAATAAACATTTGTACATGGATAGAGAATTGGTTTTTGGATCACGTACAGAGAGTGGTGGTCAATGGAGCTACATCTATATCGGCTAAAGTTCTTCTTTTTAATATGTTTATACACAACTTACACATGGGTAGGTAAGACTTACTGCACCACGGGATCTTGGTCAGGTAAGACAGATCTTTTGTAGTTTTGCATTGGCCTTGAATGCCTCTGTAATAAAGGCTTTAAGATTGCCGCAAAATTGCTGCGCTAATCTTAACTAAGCCTTTACTACACAGGCTAAGCCACGCTATTTCCAAACATTTTTGGAAATGGCGAGGCCAGCACGAAATTAGTGCACTAATTTGCACAAATTTTGTCAAATAACAGCCCGAAATTACATGAGTTGAATGCATATAACATCATCGTCACATATAATATAGCTCCATTTACCATGCAAATAACCAATAATATGAAAATAAGCTACTGATAAAGCATGAAATAGACTGCAATCTCTGTCAGCTACCATAGTCTTTATCAAATCTATTCTATAAATTACAGATAATTACCGTATGTATCTGTATATATATATATTAGCAATTTCTACTTGTTTACAATTAGTAAATATATAAAATACATTTTTCTTATTGTATGATAATAAAAATAAATTTGATCTGTGATTATATATGTAGCAATTTTAAATCAGACTAGAGATTCAATTACATTGGTGAAATGTTTAATCTATACTGCCTGTGAAGGTTCTCATTCATCCAGGTCATGGTATATCTGTTATATTCAATTAGATCAACTGGACTTGAACATGTAGTTCTTGAAGACGTTTCGCTAGTCATCCGACTGGTTCTCAATTCAGATGAATTCAGAATTCAGAATTCTGAATTGAGAAAGCCAGTCGGATGACTAGCGAAACGTCTTCAAGAACTACTTTCAAGTCCAGTTGATCTAATTGAATACAACAGATATACCATAACATGGATGAATGAGAACCTTCACAGGCATATTTCTAACATTTTGGGGAGAAAACCCTCAACTTGTACGGCAATATGAAAAGACAGCAAGGAAATTGGCAGACTACAGAAACCACCTGCATTTAACCTCCGATGCAGACACACAAGGCTAGTACCATGCAGTATACGTCTGGATTCCACGTTTAAGGCTCAGAGCCAAACAGATACTGCAAAAGGCTCAAACACAGCTCCAAGTGAACGGGTACACAGACACATTTTACAGTCGTGCTTTAATGCACAACATTAGTCAACTAGAACAGAACCTGGCCTCACAGCTACCCGTGCCCATTTGGGAAAGAGTGATGGAGTTCACCAAACAAGCACAGCTTTCTCAGCATGTAAGGGCAAACAAAGGCAACAAACAAGTTCTCTATTCTGTCATCCCAAACAGCCCCAAGGAGAACAACTACCTTGGATACAAAAGGAGGGAAGTGTCACTTCATCAAAACAGGAGGAAGGGGTGAGAAACTGTCTAACAGGACCCTGACCCAGCCAGAAATGGAAGTCCTTGGTAAGGGCTTGAATTTTGCCATCACCCCTAAAGCCATCCCTGTGGTGGAGATTATAGCAGCCACAGAAGCCTCTATCCACAGTAATAAGGTATCACAGAGTGAGGCAGAACAACTTCGCCTTAAGATATCTGCAGCCTTAGCCAGTGCTAAAACTCATTCATCATAACCTGACTACACACGAAAAGAAGCCTTAACATCCCTCAAGAAAGATCCAGTATCACACATTCTACCGGCAGATAAAGGAAGATGCACAGTGGTACTCAACACCTCAGACTACCATGATAGGGGACCATGCTCCTGGCCGATAACAACACATATGAGCTTAACAAGGGATCCCCCCAGCCGTTACAAGAAAAGAGTCATAGACTTACTACAACAGCTTCAAAAGGATAAAGCCATTGACCGAGCAATGTACATCGCCTCTACCCTGGTGAGGCACATCCATGCATATATGGACTCCCAAAGATACATAAGGAGGGGCCCCACTAAGACCTATAGTCAGCAGCCACAACTCTGTAACATACAAGGTGGCAAAATATCTAGCTAACATCTTAGGACCTTTGGTGGGAAGTTCTAACATCACATCCAGAACTCTCAGGATTTCACCAACAAGATTGAAGATATAGTACTCGGTGTAGAAAAACTATGGTGTCCTATGATGTGACATCTCTCTCACTTGTATACCCACCAAGGAGGCTGTTGACATGGTGAGAAAACGGCTGGGCCAAGACAGCACTCTTACCAGCAGAACGGATCTCAACCCAGAAACGGTGTGTTCCTTGTTGGACTTGTGCCTGAATACCACCTATTTCAAATACAGGGATAAGTTCTATAAGCAAAACATGGATGTTCTATGGGATCTCCAGTTTCACCTATGTGCAACCTTTACATGGAGGAGGTAGAAACACAGGCGCTTAATACCTTTAAGGGCATAGCACCCAGCCACTGGTTAAGATTTGATGACACCTGGTTAAAATCCACCAGAAAGAAGTACAAGCTTTCACAGAACACATTAATGCGGTAGACCAAAACACAAATTCACAAGGGAAGAGGTACAAAACAACAAACTGGCTTTCTTGGACTGCTTGGTAGAAGTTAAGGAAAATGGTAACTGGAAGTAGAGGTTTACAGAAAACCAACCACACAGATCAGTATTTGATGTTTGACTCCCACCACCCTTTAGATCACAAGCTGGGTGTCATCAAAACCCTGCAACACAGCAGCCGAGAACATCCCCACTAGCACAGAGCGAAGGCTAAAGAAATGAAACATCTCAGAGGAGCCCTAAAAACTTGTGGATATCCAGACTGGGCCTTTGTCAAAAGAAGTAGAAGGAAAGAAAAGAACACGAATACCAACAGTGAAGGGGAAAAGCAAGACAGAGAGGAAGAACATGGTCATCCCATATGTAGCAGGGGTCTCCGAGAAATTAAGAAGATTTTTCAAAAAACATCGTATCCCTGTCTGCTTAAACCGAACAACACACTGAGGCAGCAATTGGTACATCCGAAAGACCCAATAGCTAAACATAAGAAAAGCGACATCATATATGCAGTGCAGTGCAGTGAAGAATGCTCTGATTTGTATGTGGGGAGACCAAACAGCAACTGCATCAACGTATGGCCCAGCACAGAAGAGCCAATTCCTCGGGTCAGGACTCAGCCGTGTACCTGCATCTTAAGGATAAAGGACATACCTTTGAAGATTGTAATGTTAACATACTGGCGAAGGAACGTGACTGGTTCAAGAGAGGTGTTAAGGAGGCCATTTATGTGAAATAAAGAAACCAAGCCTAAATAGAGGTGGGGGTTCGACACCAACTGTCTGCCATGTACAATGCTGTTTTAACACCTTCCCTGGGCGTTCCTATAACACCTCTTAGCCACTATCCAATCACACCCTTAACACCTGGCTGTGATATGCTAATTGGGATTTTCCAGGTACATAATTGCCACAGATTTTTGTACAAGTCATTCTGAATTGAGAAAGCCATCGGATGACTAGCGAAACGTCTTCAAGAACTACATTTCAAGTCCAGTTGATCTAATTGAATACAACAGATATTTAATCTATACTGTTTAATAAAGAGTCCTCTAGTGACCTCTAGTGGTAATTTGTGGAAATTACATGTAGACATTTTTGGAAACAAGATTAGGTTATATTATATTCTACATACTAATTTTGTAGATCAATATAAACAAAGATATTTTCTCTCACCCTCCTTAAACAAGGTATACAAAATACTTTTTTTTAGTGTATTCATTTATCTAAACAAACACTACAACACTTGTATAGGCTCTAAATTGACTATCTTGGTAGAAGAGGCCAAAGTGCTCCCTTTGAAGGGTGAATAAAGAAAATAAAAGTGTATGGGGCCCCAATCCTTTCTCCTGACTGACCTTTCAGCAAGGAGGAAGGACTGTCGGTCTAGGCAATAGTGTCCGCGGCGGAAAGAGGACTGCAAGATCAGCTGTGGTTTTTGGATGTATCCGATCGTCAATTGGTCACGGCTAAAAACACATGAGATTGTTTTGGCCAGATAAACCGATACACTGAATTATCTGTCGATCGGGCCGAAATATTGAATGTTATGCTTTAGGAAGACCGTTACTGCATATATACAATCTCCAGACACTAACCCATCATATACTCACAAAACAATAAATAAAAACATGGTTTCAGGCTAAAATGTACCCCCACAACCCCCCACTCCGGTCTGGCTATCTACTTGTCAGTTATCAAAAAATTTACTCCAAGTAACCAAAAAATTAAAAAAAACAGAAGTAGGGATAGTGAACATAATGATACAGCGCACAGAAAATGAAATCTTAATATTTATACAGTAAACTGCGACTATATTCCAAGACCACTGAGGGAAAGAAGAAAACCCAGTCAGCCATATAAACCTTCTAAGAAATACTTACCCCATTAAATTAAGACACAGACACACCTTTTGGGTGAAACAATCGGTCACTGCTTTTTATTGAATATATTCATTTAAATAATTTAATTTAAATATGCACCTTTTGCATATTACCACACTGTACACCCTTGCATGCCAATAACCATACTTGTTGTTAACCATCTCCAGACGTAGATCTCAGCTTGAATGCCAACCTCTGTCTTGCCAGAGGGCATGTAACGGCTCCATCAATATCCAGCAAGGGTGTACCCGCCAGCCATGACTCCAACAATTTGGAGTGCTCCCTCTGACTGATGCCCTGCTGCGATGCCTGGAGCTGGAGTGGGATCTGGTGCTGGCAGATGTGCTAAATGTGGAGGACGATGATTGCCTGCTTCTCTTGGAACCGTGATGTCCTCTGTGCCTTTTCCCATGATCTCCTATGCCCGGCCCTCTGCCTATGCCTTTTACGTGAACGGAGAGCAGACTGGCTAGATATATGAGGAATACCTGTGCCTCATCTGACTCCTTCCCCCTTCCTTGCTGCCCCTCCTGCTAGATCTCCCACTGCGGCGGTCCCTATCCTTGCCCCTTCTCTCCGTGCTACCTCGACTAGGCAATGCTGTTCTTGCTGCGGATCTAGTGCCCCAGCCACTTCTCCTCTCTTCATCCTCCTCGCTCTGGGTGTCCCAGGGCCTAGTAGCCGCTGACCCTGCTGCTTCTGCCAGATACCTCCTTTTCCCGCTCTGGGGCCTGATCTATTAGCCTCTTCCCCTCCCCTGCTGTGGCTGGGGCCTACATTCTGGCCTGACCATTGGCATAATTCCCTTGGGACCCCTTGCTCTGCCAGACTAATCTATGCTGGTCGCTCCTCCTGATCATCTATCTGATCTTGTGTGGGCTCCTGGTCCTGGGAAATTCCCTCCCCTGATCCCCCTTCTGGGGTGGATAGGATGATGTCTCCTCCTCTTGGGGCCTGGACCTAAATATGGAACTAATGGCCCCTACTATCCCTTTTCTCTGTGCCCCTGCCTTCTTTCCTGCCTTTTTGCTGGGGCCTTGCCCCCTTTTTTCTTCTTCACAGACAGGAGGACTAGGACTTAGCCTGTCAGGGGGGCAAGAGGTGCCAGCCTGGCGGGGGGATCCAGCTCTTTGTGCTATATTTTGTTGTTCCCCCCTCTGTATCAGGGCCGAAGCCACCCGCCCCCTCCCTGCTAATCCTCTCCATCACCTGCGCGAGTATCTCATCCTCCATCTATCTCATCCTCCATCTCATAATACCTTTAGGTTTGAGTGCTGTGCTGAAAATATTTCAGGCACAAGCTCCGATGAGCTTGTCTCCAGGTCACCGGCACTCCAAAATGGTGCCCGTGACCGCGTACACTGCCTTTAAATATAGAGGCGGCGCCGGCTTAGGAGGACAACCCGGGATGCTTCCTGTACAACCGCAGGTACCTCCCCCCACTGTCAGACACCCCATCCGATAACAGACAGCGAAATGACCTGTAAACTATATCTAAGGGATTATACACACCCCTAACTTCTAAATATCCTGTAAGGAAAAGATTATTCACCTCTATCACTCTATACACAAATCTATATATCTAAATAATACTTCCTATATGATAGCGTCATTTCAAAAGCAAGGTTCATTTTGGGATATACTCAGAATAGGGCAATTAGCCTTTAAATTATTTTATATCATTTTTTAAAGTACAAAAGAGTGCATAAAAGGAGAACGAAAAATGCTATATAAACTAACTGAACAGTAAGGCAGCACACAGTTAAGAGTAAATGGGATAAAGAGAATATTTACAGTAAATGGCGTCTGTTTAGTCCATGAGCAAGGTCCATGAAAACGTGGTAATCCAATATGGGAAAAGATATGACAAAATCCAAAATGATAGTCCAAAATGGTAGCCAATATACGATCCGTCCAATTGGCTTATGATGTATCATTGTCTTGATGTTGAATAGTGAATGCCTGCTTTCTGCCTGGAACCCTATTTTACGCATTTCCCTGAAAATGAATTCATTACTGTATGCCTGCTATGGTTCTGGATGCCTCATGGAAACTGAGCAATTTAGAAACCTGAACTGAGCCTGTACTGAGCCTGGGCATGCTCAGAATAGGCAGACAGGGGATTAACATTCAGCCATTGGCTGTGATGTCAACTGTCAAATCCATAACTCACAGTTGCTAACTGGAAGAACCAGGAAGCAGAAACAGGGGAAACAAGACATTGTGCAGGATTTCAGGTTAGACTTATTATTTCAGATTTCAAACTATTACCATTTAAAGTTTTTTGGGGGTGATTTACCTGTATGTAAGTTTTCATTTTAGGGCTGGACTTGCCCTTTAAATAAGTTTCAGTTAATGTATAGATCTTAATACTCACAGGTACAGTAACAGAGCAGCATTTTGGAATCACAGGTTACTTTAGATGGTTATGCACAGAGTCTAATAATAAGCGAGACTATAAGCTCATGTAACAGTATAACCAGTTAGATCAGTGTTAAATCCAATAGTCTATAAACCCTCAAGAATGAAAATAAAGTACATAAAAAAGCTTGGGGAAGGCTTATCAATCCCATATCTCTGAGACACTCTGCGACATCTGTGTTGCAGGGTTGGATGGGTGTGATCTATTTGCTGAAATGTCCTTGTGGATCAAGATATACGTTGGTCAAAATAAAGGGAGTAATTGAGCTTGAGACAGTAGCAGGCAGGGCATATTAGGGCATAGGAGGTAAGAAGGAGATTGGGATATGATAAGGGAGACATTAAGCTGTACAAACGTGGAGAGTCATATCGTGTCATCCAGGTTTCTAGACATATCCCATTAAAAATGCTCCATTATATATTTCTCCTTATTCATTAAGAGCTATGGCTCAAGTAACTTATGAAACCTTAACCCATTTTAATTTCATAAGCTGAGATCTCTGTACTTAGTTAGCCAGTAAAAGGTATTACTTTAGATCCAAGATTTCTTTACTTTCATCAGTGGCTAACACGTACGATTCTCTACTACAACTCAGAAGGAATATATAATTTACAGGGTTATTCAATAAAAGTTCCTATTTTTAAAATGGTGCTATTTTTGCCCCAACCAATTAGATGTTGACTTTCAAATGTTAAATAATATTTGATTGGTTGGGCAAAGTTAGCACCATTTTTAACGATAAGAACTTTATTGAATCTCCCAGTTTGTATTTTGAATGGGACTATATTTTCCTTTCTTTACAGGAGTCTGGATGCCATCTAGTGGACACCCTTTAGATTTATCCATATTAACCAAGGTAGAGGAACACATGAATAATGATGGAACTAATAAACTATATTCAGAATTTCCAACAGTAACTACCCCTTTTAGGCAGTGGTTAGCCTCACTTAGAATTGTGATCATTCTAAATATTTTGTTCACATGTAGATTGGTTACACCTGAGGTGTAAGGGCCACGGTGGTCTTCGAACAAGTTAAGGTTTAATAAAAGCATGCAGTTTTCCTTTAAAATGAACCCTGAATCACATCTCTGGCAGCAGCCTGTAAGAAATTATATTGTGGTGAATGTTCAAATTTCCAGCTTCTGGTAGTTTGAGTGAAATCATCTGCCCCTCTCACCTTCCCCCCAGTATATGTTGAGAAAGACAGGAAGTACCTGCACAGACTTTTAACAAAATGACAGTTAAGGTCCTATTAGTGCAGGATAGGAATATGATATCACTACAACCTGGTGAAAGCAGGAAGTATTCAGTAAATTATACAAACTAAGCAGGGGGTCATATACTCCCATGCCCACAGTACACCAAATGGACCACCACACTGTTAAACAGCAATAATGGAATTTTTATTCAGCCATACAGAATACTCCCACCAAAGTGTACCAATATATATTGTACAAAAATGAATAACTCAGTATTCTTCACCCTACTACCCTAAAATCAGGACATCCCTCGTACTAAAATGCTGGAGTCAGAGCCCCCGAGTTGTTAGGACAGCTGCGGTGAGGTCTACAGCTCTGTGGAAGGTGGATCGGCGAGGAGACCAGAGGCAGACTAGGAGGCATACAGCTTGTTTAAGTCCTGCCATATTCCAGAATAAACCCTGGGGAAGGAACCTATCTACTGGATTGGTAATATGATTAACTTTTAAATTAGCTATTTTGCACATCCACATTTTGTACATGGAAAACCGTATGTGATCTGACTTAGGACTGACAACGCGGGGACTCAGACTCCAGCATTTTAGTACAGGACACACCCTGTTTTTAGGGTAGTAGGGTGAAGGGCACTGATTTATAAATTTTTGTACAATTTTTATATATTGGTGCATTTTGGTGGGAGTATTCTGTTTGACTGAATAAAAATCCCAGTATTGCTGTTCAACAGTGTTGTGCGCCATTTGGTGTACTGTGGGCATGGGTGTATATGACTCCCTGCTTAGTTTGTATAATGATGTGTAACTATCACCGGGAGCACCACCCTCAGGAGGGTGTTACCTTTTTATGAATCGGTATTCAGGAAATTGTATTACTAGATATGACTTATTTGGAGACCACAGCTGCCCATTTTCGAGCGTCTTGCTTACATAGTAAGGAATCTCACACCCACTGGTTGTCACTGTGCCTCATTACAAGGGTGCTACTGATTCACATGCTGGATTGGGGACACCCTTTTAAGCAAAATGAGAAATTACCTTTTCTCTTGAAAGCATATGTATTTGCTGCAGGATCCAGCTGCAAAGCACTGTAATTCATAGTTTTTACTTCTTAACGTTATACAATGCTGGAACGGCAAACTCAGGATTTCCATGTGTGTGTGTTCCTGGAAGGGGTTTTGTGTTTTGTACTGCAATCAACACATCCCCAGGGGAGCTTCCAGACAGGCTGCTGGGCAGGGTGGGGCAGGTGTGTGTGGTGGCAGTGACATCACCCAGGGGACAAACTTAGCACCTAAGGGGTTGGAGGGGCAGGGTTGGGGGCATTGTGGGGGCGGAGGGGCAGGGTTGGGGGCATTGTGGGGGCGGAGGGGCATTGTGGGGGCATGGTGGCCAAAAGGGGACATGACGGGGAGATAAAAGACTCCACTAATGTAAGTCTTCCTATGCACATCCACAGAAGGGGGTGCAGATACTTCCCACTCTTACCCCTAGAAGGGTTAATTAATCCAAAATGTTATTAGAGAATGAGATTGGGATTAAAGACTCCTCTCCATTGTGGGAGTTTGGTGTGGTCTCGCAAGAGTGCAGGAGACCACGCTAGAATGAGGGAGACTCGCATGAGATATGGTATTTACCTGTGTTTCTAGAACTTTTGTCACCTGAAACTCATTTTTAAAGCTGCTCCCGAAGTTGGCGTGGCTTGTGGAGGTGGATGTGTTGGGCTGGTGAACTAGAGGGCTGCACACAGTGACTGTAAATACATACAGGGAGATGCCATATCCTGTGACAAGGGAAAAAATAATTGCAAAACCATGGTAACTGAAGTAACATCGGGTTTGCAAGGGTTTTGTAATATTTTGCATTGCCTGCGCTATTTCCAAAGAGTTTTGTAAATAGCACAGTGCAAACAATACAATACATTTAGCAATGATTATTGCACTTGTTTTTTACACTTAGATAAAAGCCTTTTTAATTTTGGCGTTAAAGAGCACAAATCCACAATAATAATAATAATAACTTACCCCTCACATTCACATGATGCAATAACAGTCGCAAAGTTGCTACTACATTGAGGAAGAAAATGCAGGTCAGTTGATATAGCAAAATGTATTGCATTTGCAAAATGCCCACAGTGACTGGTAAATACAAGATGCCCCCACAGACTGGCATATATGAGATGCCCTCAGTGACTGGTAAAAGATGTCCACAGTGCCTGGTATAAGAGTTCCATTGTACCTGGTATGGGATGCCCACACAGTGACTGGTATAAGATTCCCACACAGTGCCTGGTACAATATGCCCACACAGTGACTGGTACAAGATGCCCACACAGTGACTGGTATAAGATGCCCACGGAGTGCCTATTATAAGATGCCCATACAGTGCCTTGTATAAGATGCCCACAGTGACTGGTACAAAATGCCCACACAGTGACTGGTATAAGATGCCCAAACAGTAATTGGTTTAAAATTAGCACACAGTGTCTGGTTTAGGATGCTCACACAGTGACTGGTGCAAGAAACCCCCACAGTAACTGGTATAAAATGCCCACACAGTGACTAGTATAAGATAGCCACACAGTGACTGGTATAAGATTCCCACAGTGCCTGGTTTAGGATGCCCACACAGTGACTGTTATAAGATGCCCATACAGTGCCTGGTATAAGATGCCCAAAGTAACTGGTACAAGATGCCAACACAGTGACTGGTATAAAATGCCCCCACAGTGACTAGTATAAGATGCCAACACAGTGACTGGTATAAGATTCCCACAGTGCCTGGTATAAGATGCCCACACAGTGAGTGGAAAAAGATTCCCATAGTGACTGGTATAAGATGCCCACAGTGACTGGTACAATATGCCCCCCACACAGTGCCTGGTACAAGATGCCCACACCGTGCCTGGTAAAAGGTGCCCACACAGTGAATGGTAAAAGATGCCCACACAGAGCCTGGTACAAGATGATCACACAGTGACTGGTAAAAAATGCCCCCACAGTGACTAGTATAAGATGCCAACACAGTGACTGGTATAAGATTCCCACAGTGCCTGGTATAAGATGCCCACACAGTGAGTGGAAAAAGATTCCCATATGATGGTATAAGATGCCCACAGTGACTGGTACAATATGCCCCCCACACAGTGCCTGGTACAAGATGCCCACACCGTGCCTGGTACAAGGTGCCCACACAGTGAATGGTAAAAGATGCCCACACAGAGCCTGGTACAAGATGATCACACAGTGACTGGTATAAGATGCCCACACAGTGACTGTTATAAGATGCCCATACAGTGCCTGTATAAGATGCCCAAAGTAACTGGCACAAGATGCCCACACAGTGACTGGTATAAAATGCCCCCACAGTGACTAGTATAAGATGCCCATACAGTGACTGGTATAAGATTCCCATACAGTGCCTGGTACGAGATGCCCACACCATGCCTGATACAAGGTGCCCACACAGTGAGTGGTAAAAGATGCCCGCACAGTGCCTGGTACAAGATGATCACACAGTGACTGGTATAAGATGACCACACAGTGACTGGTATAAGATGACCACACAGTGACTGGTATAAGATGACCACACAGTGACTGGTATAAGATTCCCACATTAACTGGTATAAGATGCCCACACAGTGACTAGTAAAACTTTATCAACAGTGTCTGGTATTAGATGCCCACAGAGAGCTTAGTATAAGATGCTCACAGTGCCTGTATAAGATGCCTACACAGTGACTGGTATAAGATTCCCACATTGACTGGTATAAGATGCCCACACAGTGACTGGTAAAAAAATTTTCAACAGTGCCTGGTATAAGATGCCCACAGAGTGCTTAGTACAAGATGCCTACACAGTGCCTGGTATAAGGTGCCCACTCAGTGCCTGGTACAAAATGCCCACACAGTGACTGGTATTAGATGCCCTCACAGTAATTGGTTTAAAGTGACCACACAGTGTCTGGTTTAGGATGTTCACACAGTGACTGGTGCAAGATGCCCTCACAGTGACTGTTACAAAATTCTCCCACAGTGACTAGTTAAGATGCCCACACAGTGACTGGTATAAGATTCCCACAGTGCCTGGTATAAGATGCCCACACAGTGACTGGTATAAGTTTCCCACACAGGGCCTTTTATAAGATGCCCATACAGTGCCTGGAACAAGAGGACCAAATAGTGCCTGGTATAAGATGCACACAGTGACTGGTACAAGATGCCCACACAGTGACTGGTATAAAATGTACACAAAGTGATTGGTTTAAAGTGAACACACAGTGTCTGGTTTAAGATGCCCACACAGTGACTGGTATAAGATGCCCACACATTGCCTGGTATAAGATGCCCACAGTGACTGGTACAAGATGCTCACACATTGACTGGAACAAAATGCCCCCACAGTGACTGGTATATGATGCCCACACAGTGTCTGGTATAAGATTCCAAACAGTGCCTGGTATAAGATTCCCACAGTGATTGGTGTAAGATACCCACACAGTGCCTAGTATAATATTCCCACAGTGACTGATATAAGATTCTCATACAGTGCCTGGTATAATATTCCCACAGTGTCTGGTATAAGGTACTCACACAGTGCCTGGTATAAGATGCCCACACAGTGCCTGATACAAGATGCCCAAACAGTGCCTGGTACAAGATGCCCACAGTGACTGGTATAAGATGACCACACAGTGACTGGTATACGATGACCACACAGTGACTGATATAAGATGCCCACACAGTGACTGGTATAAGATTTCCACAGTGCCTGGCATATGATGCCCACACAGGGACTGGTATAAGTTTCTCACACAGGGCCTGGTATACAGTAAGATGTCCATACAGTGGCTGGAACAAGATACCCAAACAGTGCCTAGTATAAGATGCCCACAGTGACTGGTATAAGATGACCACACAGTGACTGGTATAATATGACCACACAGTGACTGATATAAGATGACCACACAGTGACTGATATAAGATGCCCTTACAATGCCTGGAACAAGATGCCCAAACAGTGCCTGGTACAAGATGCCCACAGTGACTAAAAACAAGGTTAAAAATGCAGAAGCTTATAAATATGTAAATAAGTTACCACATACTCACAACCCCATAGCAAAGAGGATGGGAACTCTTATGTTACCAGCATTTTTGTCTAAGAGATCTAGAAAAAACCATATTGCAAATAGTATGATTTACAAATGTTGCAAATAGGAAGAAGGGGGTGGTTATAACAGAAGGTTTTGAATCTCTATACATTATATTTATCGGACACTTAGGCTGAGGCCACACTGCAACGCACAGGAATCGCACACAAAATCGCGAGCGTTATTGCATGCAATTGTGTGCGCAATTTTTGTTTTGCGTTTGCACGTGCTTTTTGCCAACGATTTCCATTTTAGCAAAAATCACAGGCACAAACGCGAACACAAAACGCGTGCGTAAATTCTCAAAAAACGCCTAGCCCTTAAGGGATTATTCTACACCCTATTGTGTATTATGTTTCTATTTATCTCCCTGGTGATAATATAAATGTATAGAGATACAAAAAAGTTCCAGCCGTTCAAGATACAGTCAGGGACATTCAATAAAAGTTTTTATCATTTAAAATGGTGCTAATTTTGCCCCAACCAATCAGATCTTATTTAACATTTGAAAGCTAACATCTGATTGGTTGGGGAAAAATTAGCACCATTTCAAACGATAAGAACTTTTATTGAATAACCCTGAGTATATATGGCAAACAATTGAATAAAACACACTCACGGGACTTCTCTATCTTCTTTATTTCAAAATTGATGTGTTTCCACTCACACAGGTGAGATGATCAATGCACATTCCTGGGCCCCATATACTATCATAATATCTGTGCTAGTGCAACCAGTAAAAACATGGGGGGGGTTAGTTACAATTTTATGCATAAAAGTGAAAAGCCTTCCAACCACGTCAAGGTAACCCCAGTATGGAAGGTCCTAACAAATTACCTTCGGTCATTTATCTGGGCTGACACTCCCTGCTTGGTTGCATTTTTGTGGGAAGATTGTCTCCCTGACCTTGCATTGGATTAGTATTACAGGCTATCACTTTCCCCCGCCTACTGGCTTTTAACAAGGAGGGAAGAGGCCGTCCATCCAATGCTTAGTATTCAAGGTGTAGAACCTTCAATTAAAGGGACGTGTTGGGGGTGCTACTACCACATGGAAGCTACTGATCTGACCAAAACATAAGAACAAACAAGAAAAGAGATGATCAATGCACATTCCTGGGCCCCATATACTATCATAATATCTGTGCTAGTGCAAACAGTAAAAACATTGGGGGTTTTAGTTATAATTTTATGTATAAAAGTGAAAAGCCTTCCAACCTCGTCAAGGTAACCCCAGTATGGAAGGTCCTAACAAATTACCTTGGGTCATTTATCTGGGCTGACACTCCCTGCTTGGTTGCATTTTAGTGGGAAGATTGTCTCCCTGACCTTGCATTGGATTAGTATTGAAGGCTATCACTTCCCCCCGCGTACTGGCCTTTAACAAGGAGGGAAGAGGCCTGCAATCCAATGGTTAGTAATCAAGGTGTAAAAGCTCCAATTAATGTGCATTGATCATCTCTTTTCTTGTTTGTTCGCGTGATATGTCAACTGAGATAAAAGTATCTATTTTTAGAATCTGCAAATAAGGAACAAAGACTTATGGGAATTTACCATGTTCTAATCATGGTAAATTCCCAGAAGTCTTTGTTCCTTATTTGCATATTGCTGAAAAGGGAGTATCTAAGCCTGAATTCTCTTCCTACCCTATTTAATGTCATTTCTAGGATGTGTTATGCTATTTTTTTTTATTTTGTTGCCTTTTGCTCTGTTTGTTCTTACATACCCAGTGTCCTTCAATGTATTGCTTTATTAGTGTTCTTAGAGGTCATGTGATCAGAATGGTAATTAGAGACACTTACCGGGGGCCTGCTGATGCAGTCACGCTAGATGAGGAGGCGGAACAAAGCTTGTTCCTAATGGACATGTGGCTACATTGGTGAACTGGGATCGTATTATAGTACAGTCGTGGCTGAATGACTCGTCAGCATGTATGAATGATCACTGATGATATGTAAGTACAGCGGTGTATTCAGCTTAAATGTTTTTACTAGTATGTATCTATGTGGTTTTAACTATGCTCTAGTAATGAGATGTTTACAGGTGACGATACGGGGTGGGTGGTTACTTGTATATGCTTAAATGGTTGGTATTGGGTGCACTGAGTTATACTAATGATGGCTCCTGTGTGAGCGGAAACGTGTCCCGTGAGTGCGTTCTTATTCAATTGTTTGCTCTCTCTCTCTCTCTCTCTCTTTCTCTCTCTTCTCTCTCTCACTCCAGGATTTATTCAAAGAATTATTTTATTGAATATTGCACATAGCGGCAACGTTTTGATTCTGTGCATGGATCAGGCTTGATAAAGACTCCACGCACAAACCGAAACGTTGCCAGTCTAACTTGTCCATTCTTTAAATAGTAACAATATTGCTAAACTTAGTTTATATAATGTCAATGTAAAAATTCTATTCCAATGTATCTATTTACTCCAACTATCTAATGATCACAAGATAAGGTCACAGAACGTATAATAATTACAGTCATGTATTAAATAACATGCAATATCCCATTATGATAAGGAGTATGGGGTGCTGGAGTGTTATGCCTTACTGAAAAGAAAGGGTGTAACACAATAAGCTATAAGCAATTTTGAATAAAGAAAACCAGACCGAATCTCAAACTCTGATACCAACAGTCTGCAAAAATATATGAATCAAACCACTTTTGGAAATTATCCCATATAGGATGATATGTCAAATAATGAGTTATAGGATTACTATATTGCTTCAATGCATTTTTTTTTAAAACTGCTTTCAAAAGAGTAAAGGTATGCAGCCCTCCCCATACATTTTTTTCCTGATTTCGAGACTTTCTCTGCCTTCAATTAGCCACACTGTGAAGGGGACGTAACATTTCTGTTTGCCTCTAACTGTCACTCAAACCTAGCAAGCGAGAAAACACTCCTCCTCCCATCCTTGATCAGCTTAATTATGTAGGCTGTATCCTAGCAACCGAACAGTTCAAGTTTGTTTAACTGGCAGCGGAGGAGGAGAGAGGTTGTAACAGACATTCACAACAGCCAATGAAGTGTCAGTTCAGCCTGTTAGTAAGGGAACTTCCGGTATTTAAACTTGCCGGCCATGTGTACACATTCGCCTATGATTAAGAGCGTGGATCACGCTCAAAACGCATCAGGCGTTGATGGTTGTTTTTAGCATGTTCTATTAAAGTCCAAGATTTTAACGGTAAAGATTTGGGACCTGGTGTGTTTTCCTACATGGAGTGCGACTACAGCCTTCTCTGCAGTTTAAGAGTTTGTACCGCCTTTATTATAACAACAGCATCTATTTGTTTCAGTCCTCCATGGGCCATCGTCAGGATGGCAAAAACATGCCAGACCGTGATGGGAAAATCGAGGGAACCCAGTCAGCCATGATAGATACCTAATTTGTTGCTTATAGATGTTACCAAATCAATTTTATCATTAAAATTATGACACAGACTCAAAGAACTGGGTAAATCGGTTGGCCATGGCTTTTATTAATAACTTTACATATTTCTCCTTAGCATATTAACACCATTGTAAACCTTTGCATATCATAATTATACTTGTTGTTAACCATTTTAGCCATAGATCTCAGCTTGAATGCCTACCTCTGTATTTACAGAGGGCATGTAATGGCTCTATAAATATCTCCAGCAAGAATGTACCCACCAGCCGTGACTCCATCAAACTTTATAAAACATAACAATAAAACATAACAATAAAAAATAACAATAAAACAGGGGGAGAGGGAGGGATGAGATGTTCCCTGGTCACCAGCAAACATAAAATTGCACAACACGGCGTGGTGACTTAATCGCCTGCGCCATGTCTCGCAAGACTGATCATGGACGGCCCAGCTCCACAACGGAAAAAACTCCCGGTGCTGCCTGTTGGAGAGGCTGTTCCCCCCATGGTCAGTTGCCCCATCTGCTATGCACAGCAGGGCTCACAGGTTCTTTATAACAGTTTTGTAGTCTTATGCAGGAGTGTAACTACCAGGGGAGCAAATGCAGGGGGGGCCCATCTTCTTATTTTTGTTATGACAGATATAGCCTCCCCCCAGAAACCACTGTGGGTGAAGCACGGATAGGGGCCCTATCATACTTGGGGGGCCCAGTGATTCCTTTTTACGCCACTGGTCTTATGGTTCATTATTTACAGCAGGGCAGTCATTTTGTATAACAAAAAAATAACTTACTTGCAAGGCCTTAAAATACTGCATTACAAACATAAAGGGCTAGGCCACACTGCCAGGATTCTTACACGCTTACATGATATCGTGCGTGAAAGCATTGCATTGCGAACACACTTTTTATGAGTATTACCGTGTGTTGTAGTGTGGCTGCAGCCAAATGGAACATTTGAGTAAATATCACAGTTTAGAACCAATTGTATTCACTATTAATCACCTTTTATAATCAATATTTTTTTTTACCTATAACTATCTCCTATAATAATCACTATTATCACCTATTATATAACACATGTACAAGAAAGTGGAAAAAGAGAACAAGCCTTATAATACATAATAACTTGATTTTGTAGAATCTCAAAGGAATTCATTGCGCCCTTTAGTGATAATGGCAGTGATGCATCATTAGATAAAAGAACAATTACAGGTTGGAGCTTGCGGTACATGATATAAGGTTTGAATGACTGTGCGCATCTGATTTCATTTTCAGGAAAAGAGAATGTTATGTTCTAAAGCTTAGAAAATCATGTGAGATTCTGGAATGATTCAGCACCAATGGGTAAGCTTCAAAACAATAACCATTACTACGCTGTCTTCCTTCCAAGCAGAGGCTGTAAGATGCTTTACCAACATCTAAATAATATATAAAATGATTTCATGTGCTGGGGAAGCACTGCTTTCTCTCCAAGTGCATTGATTGGAAATGTAATTGCTTCTGCTGGGAATAGCTGTTAGCAGCAGAAACCTGAGTCACATGTAATTATATCAGCACATGTCCTTTAGGCAGTGGTCCGAAAAACACCAAGCAGGTTCATAACAAACAAGACTTTGCTTTAAATCAGAAGACTTATTTCTGGTAATTCAGAGTGAAAAAAAACAAAATAGAAATTTGTTTCCCGGAAGTCTCAGCCAGGAACTTTGGGAAACGTAACTTCTGGTTTATCTGGTGTTCCTGGATTAGGAATTCCCAAACATCATTGCTTCCAATATTTCTATTAAATAAGTCAACTTCTCATCACTGCATCTTGCAGAGCTAGGCAGAATTCTTTGGGATCAAACTTAAAGAATTTAATGAATGTAAAATTATTCCTTTCGCCTTCCCCTTTAAAGCGGGACAATTAATGTGACGGTATGAGTGCACAAGCATGTTTTTTAGGGGGATCTGAGAAAGAACTCTGGGAGTTGTAGTTCAAAACTAAAGAGAATGCCTGAGGTGCAGATTTACACCATTATTTTCAGATAAGTTCATGATGCTCTTTTATGGGAAATTGTCACCTGTAAAGGTACAAAGATTAAAGAGAACTGACAGAACTCCTATAAGATCATGAACTATTATATAGTAGATAATGTACCCTTACTGTAAATTATAAGAAATTATAAGTTACAAAGGAGTTCCGTGACCATATACTGTAAAGCATGAGGCTGCAGGCATGGAATTCCGAGGTGACTTTTGATATCCGTATAATTTACAGTAAGGAGGTGCATTATCTGTTATAATCTACCGCCTATCCCTATTCGTTTGAAGGCATCAGCTGTAAGCTACACAATACAAATTCTGTAACTCAACCCCCAACACCTGAAATATACACCCCAGCACAAATTCTGACAATACACCCCCAAGATATACACACAACCAGCACAAATTCTGATAATATCCCCCACTTCGGGTTTTGATGTTATCCTGTATACCTACAGTTACATGAAACTGTAGCGAAAGGAATATCCGTGCTTTAAAGGGCATCTCCACTCAAAAACTAAAGTTGGGCCATTTAGATTTATTGAAGAATGGGAGGTAAAGGAGCTATGTCTTACAACCCATTCTTCAATAAATTGGATCTTCAGGATTTTCCCAAGATCTGAAAACAGAACAAAACCTGTCAGTTTCATCCATCTCTAAATAGCAACTGTGTTCCAAAGTATGTGCATCCAGGAATCCAATAAATAGCAGAAATGAGGAAGGAACAATGGCAAAGGCAGTAAATGCTGGTTTTATTAGTTCCACGAGTCACAACATGGTTTGGATTAAAACCCATAATCAATTTTGTGTTATCTCATATTGGCCTGAGGATTTCCTGCTATAAGGCCTGTAGATGGGAATTCGATGGCTGATATGAAATTATGTAAAATTGTGCCTACAGGGCAGGATACCCTATAGAAACCTATAGGAAATGCCAAAACAACTTTGTCATCTCGGATTTCCAGCTATAAGCCCCATAGAAGATACAGGTACACGCATATTCTGGTGCACACATGAAAACCATACCTTTAAAGGATATGTACCCTGGAAAATTTGATTACTGGAAACTATCAGGGAGATTCAATAAAAGTTCTTATTGTTTAAAATGGTGCTAATTTTGCACCAACCAATCAGAACTTATTTAACATTTGAAAGCTAACATCTGATTGGTTGGGGCAAAATTAGCACCATTTTAAACGATAAGAACTTTTATTGAATAACCCTGTATAATTCTTCCCAACCATCACTGTACCATTTTTTCATTGATATGTCCTGTTTCTTTAGATATCCAGTCTGAAACATCTAACATTTCAGCTGTTTGCTGTAACTGGAATGGTGACAGTTGGTACATGAACTACATGCCCCCTCCCGAGGGAATACTGAGCATGCTTGCCCTTACAGAGAGTCAGATAGTCTGGCAGGGGGCTGGGAGACTGGGCTTGAGCAAAACAAGTATTGGTTTGAAGTCATGCAACAATACAAATACACACAAGAGTAAGTGCTGCTTACATGTATTAATTTATAGATTGATATGAGACATAATTACTGATAAGTAATTTTTTCAGTGTACAATTCCTTTAATCATCAAAACCAGATGGTTTCACAGTTACATAAAAAATATACCACCCAACCCCACAAAGAAATGGGTACAGCACTACACCCACTATAACAATTCATTTCCGTGGCATCCATACCTAAATCATAAAAAAGTTTTTTCCAGTTATTAACACAAAAATATACTGCTCAACCCAAACAAAGGTACACAAACCTACTTACTGGTGCACTCCTACTCCCACTTCAACCATCTGTTCCATGGAAACTATAAATAAATCAATACAAATGGTAATTGTATGGTGATAAACACAAAAACACCCCCTAACCCCACACAGACCCAGGTACACACACACACACACACACACACACACACACACACTGATTCACCCCCACTTATAATAATATTTTTTTTTTAAATAGTCTGAATAAATTAGGAGATTCAAATGCCCTCCAATGATATAAGGCACATACATATTCTTTTACAATATATTGCCAAATTTACAGTTTATTGTTTCTCTTTCTAGTTTTGATTTTTGTTCCATTAATGAACAAATCAATAACCAGTAGAGGGAGCAAAAGTACTGACAAACATTCAGGATCCACCATAATCTCAAGCAGTAGATAAACTGCAGAAGATTTTACATAATGACAAATCCTGGATCCTTTGGATTGTTTTGCAATATTGATACTTTTTGTTCCCTATTACTTTGTATTAAAGGTATTTATCTTCATACAATTCTTTATTGTACATATCCCATTCAACACAAGAATGTCCTAATTTATTTTATCACTTCTTGTTTTCATAATGTTTAATTGTATTAGTACCTTTCCCAGTGTTAACCATTATACCTGCACATATAATTATGTATTATTTATGCAAAGTTTACAGGATAGATCTAAATCTGACCTGAAATTAAAAGGTTTGTGTCAGCTAAAGCTAAGTACACATGGGCCGAGATTTGTCTTGACTGACTGTTCACCACTAGAGATGGACTAGAACTCGAACTGAACCCGAGTTTGAGTCGAACTTAACAAGTCCGAATGGACCCGGACTTCTCGAACTATCCCGGACCCGGATTTCTCTGACTTTTCGGACTTGCGGCTGTATTTTTGATAATTATCGAATATACAAGCCATTCGCTAGAGCCAAGAATGTATGGTTTGCTAACCCTAGAATGTATCGTTCGTTAACCCTCGAATGTATCATTCGTTTTCAGTAATCCTTGAAAATATCGTTAGATTTCGGCAACCTTCAAATTTATGGTTCTATTTTCGGTAACCCTCAAAAGCATAGTTCGGTAACTCTCCAATAGGCCGTAAACCTTGAATGTAGCTTGCGCAAAACTCAAGCTTTGGTGGTAGTGAGTGACATGTTCCCCAGACAATTTCCCGGGTGCCACAGCCATTTACATCAAGTTACCATTCTTAGTTTAGCTGTAAATCATCCAGACTTTTCAAACTATCACTCTCCCATTGACTCTCCCATTCTCCCAAGTTCGAAAGTTCAAAAACGGACTGAACTTTATGAACTGAACTGCGTTATCAGGCATGATTTACCAACATACCCAATCGCCAGCTCATCTAATCCAGGCAAAATGGGTGGCCAAAATTGGTCATGGCCACCTCCACCCACACCATACAATATTTCTGGCCGCCTGACCGATACATGGTACTAATGGTCAGTCAGTCGGTCTGCAAAATTGTATGGTGTGTACTATGATCAGGCAAGTTGAAAATTTTCCATTAACCCCATCTTCTGGAGCCTATCTTCCGTGGTTATCAAGCTGAATTAGTTATTACTGTCTTTATTTCTATCCAGGCAGAGGCAATGACCCATCCATATTATCAGCAAGATTATTAACCTTTTGCCTATAAGTCTAATGTGAAAGGCTGAAGCTATGAACAAGTGAATTTTCCATGCTGAAAATGGGCAGACATAAATTTGCACCTTAAAAAAAGTGGTTTGCCATGCAATGGAGTTGGCAATTAAATAAACTACATTAATTAAATAAATAGTTGCTAATTCTAATGTTTTTCACTTGAAGAAATGACATGTGCAAAGCCTAATTATGATCTAATTAACGGCTATGGAGCCAGGAACGAAGATAGAAAAAACTTTCACACTGTCACTGTCACACTGACAGGTCCAGATCGCTTCCTGGTTCTGATTAACTATAACTATAATGCGCATTATAGTTAAACAGAACGAGGAAGCGGTCGGGAATTTCAGTGCTGCTGCAGTGAACTATTCCTTTAAGGTTGTATTCACCCCTTGGCAATACCATACATTAGCTACATGAGTAGTCTCTAACTTTTTAGGGCTTTTGGCCCTAAAATGTCCTAATGGCACCTGCAGTGGAGTTTAACAATGATTAGTGTTAGATTTCCGCAATGGTTAGCCGCTATCCTAATATAACATTGCTTGCCTTATTCTGATATTAACATTGGTTAACGTATTTTAAACTTCATTTCAGAGAGATGCGTCTCTCCATGCATCATCTTGTACAAATGTTATCAAACAATCAGTATGTCTTTTGGATTGTGGACCAAATGTTTTATTTCCTAAAATTAATATATTTTAAGAAATAAATTCACTATAGTAAAGGAAACTGTCAACAGTTTTTACGGGCATCTGTACTGGAAAAATTGTGTTTTTTAAAAATGCCCATTACTGGAAACTATAATTCTCCTCAACCACCGTGGTACCATTCTTATTGTTCATCCGTTCCCTGTTTTTTATTAGATATCCAATCTGAAAAATCTTATATACAACTATGAATCAAATGCCCTATAGTCATAAACCCTTCTGCTGTCAGCAGTTTTGATGTAATTAGAAATATAACAGCTGGTATGTTAGAATTGCATGGTGGGAAATTCCCTTTCCCAATAGTGCGGCCTCATAGTGATTGCTGAGCATGCTTGACTTTACAGAAAGTCAGGCCAGAGTGGGAGGGGGGATACTGATTAAGGATGGTTAAGGACCGTGAGGTCCGAAACGCATAAGGCAAACATTAATAAATAATTGTGAATTCAGCAGCAAGCGGCTGTGTTCCTTGTGACTTTAGCTCGTGCGGCTCTCTTTTTTCATTGATGTTGGAAATGACCATCCCCAAAACTAAAATTTAACCCCATGTTGGTTCCAGATTGTAGTGTTAAAAAAATCCTTACCTTATTTCTCTGCTCCAAATGGTTCCTCTGCAGTGCTTGTCCAAAGTCCAGGAAACAGAAGTAGGAGCCTGTCTTCCTGTAAAAATGTTTCTGCCTCTTCCCTGGCCTCTGGGTGGTACTCTAGCATGTGCTGTGCAGTCGATTCATTGAACCTTTTTTTCTGTAATGTAGCTTCCCCCCTCCCAACCCTAACCGCATTACCTATTTGTAAATGTCTAAATCAATAGCCGGCTGTGATTGGCTGATTAGTTCTCATTGGCTGATTAGTTTGTTGCATTGAAGGATGAAGCCAGAGGATCCCGGTCTGGTAAGTACGTTTCTGGGAACTCTAATTTTATGGTGGACATACCCTTTAAGGTGAGGCATTGTTTCATTATAGTTACCCTTTAAGTCCCTAGCTTAACTTTATGACCTCAGTCGAATGCATCTATATGAAGATTTTTAACCTTTATGGTCTTTCTGGAATTTAACAGGATTGGCAAGAGACTTCAATTCAGCAGAGACCTGTTGCTACAAGCCTCTGTCCAGAACTTGCATGTGTGGGAAACATGAGCAGAGATCCTGCACTCTGGATCTCTGCCATAAACATTCCAAAACCCTATGGGCTGATGCAATAAAATGTGCACATGTTTCCTTGTGCTATTAATGCATTAATGTATTACTGGGGGGGGGGGGGGGGGGGGGGGGGTGGGCGTGGGGTCATTTTCAAGTTCAGCTCCATAATGTACTCTATTCTTGTTGGATCCAAAATAATTCCCATTTCCACTTTTATATTTTGGATGGCTGATTACCTAAAAAAATTCGCCAAATAGAAAATGTGAACCCTACAGATATAACAAACTGTGCTGTCACTTGAATTTGTTTCCCCAGATGTGATGTGATAAACACCCCACTGATGCACAGCAGCTGGAATGCAAGACGCCTGACAAGGAATCCCTAAAGTCTAATTGGACTGCATGTCAGGTTACACTGACATTTGCCACATTCCACAACTGCATTGTCCCTATTAAAACTCTTTTATTTGCCTTGTTCTTATGAAGCGCACTGCCTGTTAACATCTGCCAGTCTCTTACCAAATCAACATTCAAAAGTTTAAAAACCACCTGTTATAGGAAACATATTATTGTTTTTTATCTGTGCTTTTTTTCTTATAAGCTCTTAAACAATTAATTAATCTTTAATTAACTTAAAGGAGAACTAAACTTAATTTTTTTTAAAATCCTAATGTGAAAGCTTTTCTACCCAGAACACCTATACATTGAAAGATTCTTCTCTAGTTATTTGCATTTAGTAGATATAAGTAATAGAATCTGTAACAAAGACTTCCATGTTGTTGCCAGTACAACTCATAGCCCATGTTGCCTTTAAAGAGCCACACCCCTTGACCCCAGGATTCACAGTCTCTATGCACAAAACTTCTAGCTTCTCTTTCTAGTGAAAGATAAAGTTTCTAAAAGTATCATTACAGTTGAGTTGCTGGTGGCGCACCATGAAAATGCAATGTTTTTAGGAACAAACACATCAAGAAGTCACAAGTTCTAATCCCTGAGTTTTTTTATGAAACAATATAACATAGTCTACTGCCTGAGTTTATTGCTTTTTTTGCTTGTTTGTTTCCATGTTTCTAGAAAAATATAAAGTGTACAAACTATATATATAGCAGCTCTGTTATTTATTTACCAACTGGCGTGAATTGCTGACAGTCTTCCAGTAGCAATACAAATAGTTAACTGATTTTAATGACATTTACTGAAATGTACATCTATCTATTGCAAGCTCACTGGTGGAGCGTTCTGCCAAAGTGCTGGGTTAGTAAAAAAATAGACTGTTGGGGCACAGGCTTGATTCCCAGGCTTGATTGTTTTTATTATGTGTCTAGTAAAAGATAAAGACTCACCATGTACTAGATAGCTACTTATTAGCCATTGTGGCATAGCGGTAGTAAGCTTTGTTTTTAGAAAGACACAGTATAGAAGGTTGCTGGTTCGATTCCCCATACTTACTTTTATTTTTTGCTGAAATGTTAAATGTTCTGTTTCTTCCATTCATGCTAGCAAAGACATACACTGGAAAGATTACTTTTCTTTTTTGTATGAAAAGCAAAGGAATTTATCATTGTTAGGGACAGAAGCATTTGTAATGTGTTTACAAAAAAACTGCACTGAAATCTGAGTTCTGTGTCAGAGGGAGGGATCTCTGTAAATGTGTACTGTGCACACTTAGCGGGGTGTTCCCAGATAAGGTGAATTATGGGAGCTGACCCCTTGTACTCACAGGTTATTTTCATAAATCCCCCAGCATCCACAGCAAAGGGAGATATGAGACACAGCTTGTTGTGTGTTTCTGAATGTGCTCTCTCTATTGGGACAATGTTGTCTGGGGACTTTAGTTCTCATTTAAGCACTTAAGCTTATATACGGTACATTAAGCAGCCAGGTGAGGATGCCTGGTAATAATGAATCGAGATTGTGTGCCGATTGGAGAATAAAAAAAAATATACATTTAATCTATCTGTCCTGTGCCAAAACGTGCACATTTGAGCAATTACCTTTTGACTTCAAGGGTGTGCTTTTTGCTCACATTGAACTGTTTCAAGCGTGCTGCATAGAATGAATGCAGGGCATAATTATAACATCTACCGGTGAGAAGGAACATTTAAAGACTCTGAACAGATGCAAATATAAATAATTTAAACTATTGGTAGTGTGCCTATGTAAAGATTATTATTTTATGGTTAACTTGTCCTTTAATAACACTGCAGAAATAAGACCTGATTTTAATAGGGCCCATTATTACACTGTTCACATTTTGTTTAATTAAGCTTACTGCTGGCATGAAGATCTGTTCTACACAAAGATACAGCAAAAATAATAAAGAAGAAAATACAAAGAGATGTTGTCACACATGGGCATAGGGAGACAGTGGGAGGGCATGATTTCTGATAAATTGCTTGAGGGGGAAGTTTGCAAAGAAAAAGACGTCATAGATAATTGCAAAGGTAATATGGATCCCGTAATGTGTTATCAGAACATCAAATTTTATGTTTATTTACGTGTTTTTTTAATCTCGCAAATTTGCTCCTACTTCAAAAATGTGGTACAGTTTTTGCTAATCTGATGTGAAGCACCCTGAGTCACACCAATGTGCAACACTCTCTTTTGTCCTGTTGCTAGAAGCAAGTCTGGCAATAATTGTGCCTTGTTCGCTACACCAGCTGTCACTGTTCAATAACAACCATTCCACTGAACAATAAGCTGGATCAGCCCAAAGCACAGCTTGTAGAAACTCTTCATGTGCAACTATGATTTAGCACGTGGTAAACTAGTGATTTCCAATCTAAAGGCACATGCAGTGGCACTTGACATTTGTCTACAAAATATATTCCACCCCCAGTATTAAAATGACGCAGATTGGCAGCATCTGTAAAAGCTTAGATACATGCAGGAGAGAGAAGTCCTTGTAAAATACATTGCTTAGGAAATGTTTTCTATAGATTGCACATTTGCAATGTGTCTACATCGTAATAGTGTACACCATGGATATCCTGGTTTGTTTATGGTTGATTCCTTTTGCTTTATTATGTTGTACAGCTCTTTCTAACAGTCCAAAACTGTCAAATGGAATAGAGTTTTAATAATTGTAACCTATAACTTTAAATGAGGATGCTAAAGACACTGGTTAGATTAGATAGCCAGCTGTAATTTCCCCTGAGAATGTTCAAGAATCCAATCTAGAGGTTGTAGACTAGAGAAAGGAGGAGTTTGCTGCACATCTACTGACATGAATAAGGGGGAAAACTCCAATATTTCTTCTTCCTGACTACTCTTCACCACAATAACACACAACACTTAATTTGGAACAGAAAAGGCCACAGCATTTATTAATATTTACATCAACATATTATTGCAAAAGTAATAACATGAACATCCTAATTAAGTTACTGTTTCCTTTCCGTCAGTTGCCCGATATAGATTATGGTTTGCCTATGGTTCTACCTCTCTGTACTCTGGTGTAGTTTTCTGTTTCCAGCTGCCCAGACTCCTTGAGTATCCCAGGCGTTAGCACAGATACCTTGCTCTTTAAGTCCTGGGGGCAACCATGCTTGGCGAGGTGACTACAGTTGAAGACAGTGGTGGAGATTAGGGTATCTGTGCTGAAGGCATACTTGAGGATTTTGGTGCTTTACAATCTTCAGAAGTGTTGAAATGCTGTCAGTTTCAAAACTTCCAGCACACACGGACACTAATCGTATATATTATATTTTTGTTTTCAGGAGAGCCTCCTGGCTCTAGTGCACATGCCCATGATGGAAAATAAGTTGGTAGAATTGAGATGAGAATTTGACAGCCACTTTCCAGCAACTTCCCTTTAGACCTAAACATCATACCGTGGTGAAGTTAATTTGGGGGCATTGTAATAAATGGCTGGACGGCCGGGTACTCACAGTATGCTTTTAGGAGGAGGCTGATAGTCCGGGAGGTGCAGGATACAGAGGCTGCTGGGAAATGTAGGCTGGATGCCGGAACAAGGTGCGGCTGGGAACTGTAGGTTGGATGCTGGACCAATGGTGCTGCTGGGTACTGTAGGCTGTATGCTGGAACAATGGTGCTGCTGGGAACTGTAGGCTGGATGCTGGGCCAATGGTGCTGCTGGGTACTGTAGGCTGTATGCTGGACCAATGGTGCTGCTGGGTACTGTAGGCTGGATGCTGGACCAATGGTGCTGCTGGGTACTGTAGGCTGGATGCTGGACCAATGGTGCTGCTGGGTACTGTAGGCTGTATGCTGGCCAGGTAAGTAACTGGAGACTGGATGCAGGCAAGGTAAGTCACTGGAAACAGGCAAGGTAAGTACTGGATACAGGCAAGGTAAGTATTGGATACAGGCAAGGTAAGTATAAGGAGCAGGATCCAAGGCAGGTAAGTACAGGAGCCAGGGAGGTAGCAGAATGCTACAATCGGGCACCGGGTCCAGGAGGACACCGGCTTTTCAAATTTCGCGCCGCCCGGCGTGTCGGCGGCGTGACGTCACGACGTCGATGCCGCCCACCCGGAAGTGCAGTGCGGCGCGGGACCGGAGCGGCAGGTAAGTTCGTGACAGGCATAATATATTCTAAAAATGTATTGGTAAACTATGTTGTAAGAATTCTACAGTCATTTACTGAAATTCTTTAACAACAAAGTATGTGCATCTAGACTGAGAGAAGATGTAAGAAATGTTCCATACATAAGAGAAATAACTTAACATGAGGAATTATTTTGCTTTGCCAAATAAAAAAGTAACAAGTGTTCTGCATTTTAAATGACATTCTGTCCTGTTGGTGGTTTGTTTAATTAGAATCTTCTACCAACAGTTGGCAAATGCATATCATTTATCAGATGTTCTTCATTCATGGTTAAGCAGATACAATGTCCATGCCAGGTTTGTGTTTGGTGTATATTTCATTGGTCTTCTCACTTAACAACTGCAAATTTAGAATCTGTACAAAAAAAAACATAAACAGATGTGGCTTGCACCAGTATCCATTTTTCAGCCTTCACTTTACTTAGAGAAAAAAGAAATCTTGGGCAACAGACAACCAGTAATATTTCAATAAATATGCCAAACATTAAGCAAATGAACAGGTGCTTACAATCTTATTTTTAACAAAAAAGAGTGATAACTGATTACCAATAGCTAAGATTTTCTGCAGCTGATTAATTGCCAATAATCATGGAAATCGAAGTCAAGTCCCACTGGATGCTTTGAAAAGACTTCCTAGCTTTCTTTCAAATCAAGACATTCTTAAGAACATTTTAATAATAATAATAATTTTTATTGCCAGGATTCAATATACAGGAATTTAACTTGGTGAATTTAGGATTCAAGACAAAACATGATTTTTTTTTAAAAACAACATACAAAGCATTCCACGATGCATCCATAAAAAGCTTATCATATAATTTAAATAAATAATATATACATTTTTTAAATCTAGATCAATTATTTAGACTGATTTAAAAAGGCTATGGCTCTCGCGAAGAAGCTATTTAAATGTCTGTTTGTAGTTGTCTTTAGTGCTCTATAATGTTTACCAGATGGCAACTTTTGGAATAAATAATGAGCGGGATGATATATATCTAAAATGATTTGCCCGTTTAACCAGTCGAGATTGGTATAGATCAGCAACCGAGGGCAACTCACAGCCACTGATTTTTCTGGCTGTTTCCACAACCCTTTGTAATTGTTTCTTAGAAGACTCGGTAGCTGACCCATACCGTACTATAATGGATGAGGAGATAATACTCTCTACAATTGCCCTATAAAATTGCTTCAGCACAGATCTAGTTACACCAATCTTTCTCAGCAATCATAAAAAATACAGTCGCTGTCTTGCCTTTTTTATAATGGAAATTATGTTGGTATTCCAACACAGTGAGTCTGTAGTAGTAGTACCTAAAAATTCAAAAGAGTCAACCCATTTTACTATTGATTCATCTATACTCAATGGAGTCAACTATACTCAATGAGGAATTTAAAAACAAGTTATTTGTTGAGCACCAAGATAGTGCTTTCCTCAAGCAGTCTTATCATTTCCCCTAATGAGGCCATTGACGGTAGTATCATCTGCAAATGTAATAGTTTTAACCAATGAGGAAATTGTTTACACCTCGTATTAAAGAGTAGTCATATTTACACAGGTACCAGGGGCCTGAGGATAAATAGTACAATATGTGAAATTTGATCCCAATGCCATTTTCATCAAAGTTTACAAGAGCAATGTACCCCCCCTCCAAAAAGAAAAAAAAGCTTACTGCCATCAATATAACCTAGGGAGGTAGGAAATCCTACATCTATTTCAGTGGGTGGTGCAGTTCCTATAGAATATACTAATTTAGAAAGATGTATTTAAGTAGATTATTTTTTTACCTTCACTTTAAAAGTGGGTGATACCAATGTACATAGGTGAAAATTCAATACCAGCTGTAGGTATTTAGTTAGATTAGGGATTTATACTGCAGGTGTGTTTGCTAGATTGTAACCTTAAAGGATAGAGGTTGGCGAAAGAAGATGGAATTGTTAAAAAATGGATGACTTCCCAAGGACAGGATTAGAGGGAGCCCTTAAGCCCCATAGTGATATATTCTTTGTGGCTCTAATTACCAATCATCAGTGGTATGAAACTGTTTGATAGTTTTAAACCCAGTCCATGCATGTCAGGCTTGTTGGAATCTAAAATGCAAAAAGCTTGTTAAAATGGTAAAAAGAGGCATTGTTGAGAAAAGGTGATTAACTGTGAAAAAGATGGATATTTATTGGCTCTGCCTTAGTTCTTGGGTGACAGACATTAATCCTTTAATTCAGACATAGTAATCCCATTTCTCTGATAATTTTCTATATCATCTGTACAATGCCATTGTGGTCTTTATATTTTAAAGTAGAACTAAATCAAAATTTTAATACTACATAGTCTGAAAACATCTCCCCTCAAAATACCAATAAACTGTAAAATACCACTCTAGTAAATGATATTTAAGCAAATGTAACCCCCGAAGAACTGGGCAAGATTACTGTATGTTTATTTTCACTGTCAGGCCACGCCCCTTGATCTCAGTCACATGTTCCATTTCCTAATCTGGACTTTAACAAGATTCGCTAGATACTACTAGTAGGTGTGACCTGTGCTAGAAAATTCTTGTAGTAGTTTAGGACTAGACATGTGTAAGTCAGTGGCTAAACTGTAATTCTTGAATGCTGAGAAATAAATAGGACCCTTGTTAATATGGCAAATTTCCTTCCACCCTCAGGAAATGGGAGATGAGACACAGGTTGCTCTGCATTGACCCAGAGTTGTTCTGAGGCTTTAGTTCCCTTTAAGGCTCTTTCAGCAGAATACAATATTTTGCCATAATTCGGAATTCTGAAGTTATAGAAATCCTGCACATGCACTGCTTAGAGCACATACTTGGTTTTTATGAAGAAGTGAGTAAGAAGCTAGATTCAGGCACAGCAGTGGATGTGGTATACTTGGATTTTGCGAAAGCTTTAGATACTGTGCCACATAGGCGACTAATGTATAAACTGTTGGCCTAGAAGAAAACATTTGTACATGGATAGAGAATTGGTTATTGGATCACAAGCAGAGAGTGGTGGTAAATGGAGCTACATCTATGTGGGCTAAAGTACTAAGCGAGTGCCTCAGGGTTCTGTACTGGGGTAGACTCACTGAGCAGCTAAAGCATCACCAATTACCTTGGAGCAACAGAGTGACAGGCTCTCAGAAACTTCAGGAGTAGAAATGGGCGAACTTCCTAAAGTTCAGTTCGATTTAAAATTTTGTAGTAGTTTGAAAAGTTCGGATAAAATAAGTTTAAAATAGCAATGGTAACTTGCTGTACATGGCTCTGTGAAATGGTCTGGGGAACATATACAAACATCCGAAACTTAAAATAAAGTCACTTCCTTCACACACACTACTTCTGAGTAGAGATGTCCGAACTTCGAAAAATCCGGTCCGCGCGAAGATCCGCGGATTTTCGAAAAAATCCGAAAATTCGAAAATCCGCGAGCGGACCCGTTAAAACGTATTAAAATGAAAGTTCGGCAAAATCCGCATTAAAAGTGGTCTAAATAGCCTTGGTAACGTACACTTAACCACTCAGGGACCTGGGTAATGGCCTTAGAAGCACGTATAAATGCCAACAATACCTAAAAAGTACAGTCCGCTAGCGTGACTTTAAAAAAAACGGTATTTTTCGAAAATACGAGGATTCCCGTAAAAACGAGGATTTCCGTAAAAAAACCCGAGGCTTTCCGTAACTATGATAGCTGCCATTGGCTAATTTGAATCATGTGGCTTGCTCCGTCTTGAAAATTTACACGAATTACTCGTTTTTTACGAGTATTCTCGTAATTACGAGAATATTTGTAATTACGTGAATCCTCGTAATTACGTGAATCCCCGTAATTACGAGGATCTTCGGTTTTTCCGTATCCCGAAAGTATCGTGGATCCTCGTAATTACGTGAATCCCCGTAATTACGAGGATCTTCGGTTTTTCCGTATCCCGAAAGTATCGTGGATCCTCATAATTACGGAGAAACTCGTATTTTCGAAAATTTTTGTAAAAAAAAAAAATCCGCAGTTCGGAAGTTCGGAAGTCCGGAAAGTCCGGAATAATCTGCCGTTCGCGGACGGGAGAAATCCGCGGCGGATCCGGGTTCGGGTCCGCGAACCGGCCATCTCTACTTCTGAGCTTCCGCATTCAAATTTGATAATTATCCCGGAAATTTGATGATTTTCGGAGGGGAAAAAAAATTTGTCTTCAAAGGGAAAGTTCTGTGAAAATATTATTTTTAAAATTCTTAGTTATATAATGCATACCTACTGGAAATATTCTTAATATTCTCATCCAATTTAAAAAATCAGTTGCATTTATGCCCCTTGCTGTTTCCTGCTGTTAAAGGGTATGTCCATCTTATTTTATAACTTTCTTTTTTACTGTATTACTGAAGAACAGGAGGTAAATGCAGGAGAACAGAAGAAACATAACCGCGACTTCTCTTACAGCCTACAACGTGTCCATTCTCCTTTGCATGCGCACACAGTGCAAAGGACTGGGGATGTGTCGGAGGCTGTCAGCCACGTTGGAGTCTCTCTGCAGCTCTGGAACGATCCAGGTAAATTTCACCTGCTCTCCTGCAAGATTTACTGAAGAACGGGAGGTAAGATATAGTGCATTTACCTCCTGTTCTTCAGTAAAACAGTAAAAAAGAAAGTTGTAAAATACGATGGACATACCCTTTAACGTCAGTGAGCTAACATTTCAGGTTCTCTGATGGTTCTTCTTCCCAGAATTCACACTAATGTGGATTGTTACACAGACAAAATGCTGAATACATCCATATTTACCAAATTTGCCATTGACAGCTATTTTTGGCTGTGCCAACCCCCTGGGTATTTACCTCCCCCCCCCCAGCTCAACAGGTGCCTTGTGATTGTGATGTGTTACCCTTCTGCCCACTTGCACGATACATACTCCGAGGTAGAGAAGCCAGTGTGGTGTTGGGTAATTAGAGCACACATGAATATGGATAAAAATATACCATTTTGAAAATCAACAAAAAAAACATTTCAATTATAATGAACAATATTATAACAAAATAAAATGGATAGTTTTATTATTTCCATATATTACATATATTAACAAGCAATGTTCCATTCTTGGTTTTTGCATTCACAATGCTATACTGGGACAGAGCAGAACTGAAGGAACACTATTATTTTCTATGGTACGATGAGTCTCTTATCTGAGCACTTCAGAAATGTGAATCATGAAGCAGTAGGTCTGGTAAGAGTGAAGGCATGTGGACTAGATATGCAGTCACTCTAGACCAGCCATGATTCACTAACCACATTTAGCAGTTGTTACAGATACTTCAGAAATGCTAGAAGAATAAGGCTTACCATTCTTTCACCCACCTAATGCCAGGGGAGGACTAAAATCCATTACATTCTGTGTGTTGAACACTAACCTAATAATTTGGGAAGTGATGATAAGCATTGTATGGTGACAGTAAATGTGTTCAATATTATAACACTTATATAATAGTTAAACACTATTATATTATGGTTTGGGGAAATAGATGATGCATCCTGTTCAAAAGATACAGTGTACAGTGGTATAAAAACAAAAGAGAAAAAGAAATTTGTCTGTAACCTTAAACCTTATCAGGGAGATTCCATAAAAGTTCTTATCGTTTAAAATGGTGCTAATTTTGCCCCAACCAATCAGATCTTATTTAACATTTAAAAGCTAACATCTGATTGGTTGGGGCAAAATTAGCACCATTTTTAACGATAAGAAGTTTTATTGAATCTACCTGTTTATCTTTTAGTTTTCATGCACTGTCACATAAGAAAAGGTTTCTTAGTCATCTTCCTAGAGCCCAAGGGTCCAGTCAAACCAGCAGAAGAAGCATTACAGTCTCCTATGGATTTGGTGCTAAAACTCTGCTTGTAAAAGGCAGCATGGTCTTAGGAAAAGGGGAACTAATCTCCCCAAATACCAGTACCCCAAACCCCTGATCACTGGTAATCATGTCTCTAAAGTGTGTGGTGTGGGTGGGAGATTGCACTCCCAAGGCGGACCCTAAAAGCCATCCATTATAAATGATTACTGTAAAGTGTGGTGTGTGTCAGGAACTTACTGGGATCTCCTCCGGCGGTCGCGAGCGGGAGCGCGCCGATGACGCGAGCGGCCCGCTGCGTGCACAGCTCGCGCGCCCGCACGTCCTCAGTGACGCGAGGACGTGGGCGGTGCGGTTTACACCTGCTGGCGGCCATCTTCTTCCGGGGCACGGCAGCAGGGGAGAGGTCACAGGGGCCTATTTAGGCTCCTCTTGCAGTTGGCCTCTTGCTGCCAGTTCAGAGTTTGTTGCTCTGAACTCCTAGCTCCTGGTAGCGTTGGTTTGGTTACGGCTGTTCCTGTCTCCTGTGTCCAGTCTGTCTGATCTCCACTTCAGCTCCTACCTCCTGTTACCTCGGTCAGCATATCTACTACAGCTCCTACCTCGGTCTGCATCTCCACTTCAGCTCCTACCTCTGTTACCTGGTCAGCATATCTACTACAGCTCCTACCTCGGTCGCATCTCCACTTCAGCTCCTACCTTCTGTTACCTCCGGTCAGCAATATCTACTACAGCTCCTACCTCCGGTTGCATCTCCACTTCAGCTCCTACTCCTGTTACCTCCGGTCAGCATATCTACTACAGCTCCTACCCCGGTCGCATCTCCACTTCAGCTCCTACCTCCTGTTACCTCCGGTCAGCATATCTACTACAGTCCCTACCTCCGGTCTGATCTCCACTTCAGAGCTCCTACTTCTGTTACCTCCGGTCAGCATATCTACTACAGCTCCTACCTCCGGTCTGCATCTCCACTTCAGCTCCTACCTCCAGTTACCTCCGGTCAGCATATCTACTACAGCTCCTACCTCCGGTCTGCATCTCCACTTCAGCTCCTATCCTGTTACCTCGGTCAGCATATATACACAGCTCCTACCTCTGGTTTGCATCTCCACTTCAGCTCCTACTCCAGTTACCTCCGGTCTGCATATCTACCACAGCTCCTACCTCTGATTGCCTACTACTACATCCTACCTCCAGTTACCTCCAGCCTGCATACTACCACAGCTTCTCATCCGGTCGTATCTCCCATGTGGGATTGGTCTTTGTGACTCTCTCTTCTGGAGCCGCGACCTGGTGCCTGTCCGCTGCAAAAATCCTCACCGTTAGAGGCCCTGGTAAAACCGGCAGGTACTTAGACTCCGCGTCCAGAGGGGGTCTCAAAGTGTGTGTGTGTCAGGAACTTACCTGGGATCCTCCTCCGGCGGTCGCGAGCGGGAGCGCGCCGATGACGCGAGCGGCCCGCTCGCGTGCACGCTCGCGCGCCCGCACGTCCTCAGTGACGCGAGGACGTGGGCGGTGCGGGCTTTTACCCTGCTGGCGGCCATCTTCTTCCGGGGCACGGCCAGCAGGGGAGAGGTCACAGGGGCCTATTTAGGCTCCTCCTTGCAGTTGGCCTCTTGCTGCCAGTTCAGAGTTTGTTGCTCTGAACTCCTAGCTCCTGGTTAGCGTTGGTGTTGGTATACGGCTGTTCCCTGTCTCCTGTGTCCAGTCTGTCTGCATCTCCACTTCAGCTCCTACCTCCTGTTACCTCCGGTCAGCATATCTACTACAGCTCCTACCTCCGGTCTGCATCTCCACTTCAGCTCCTACCTCCTGTTACCTCCGGTCAGCATATCTACTACAGCTCCTACCTCTGGTCTGCATCTCCACTTCAGCTCCTACCTCCAGTTACCTCCGGTCTGCATATCTACCACAGCTCCTACCTCTGATCTGCCTACCTACTACAGTTCCTACCTCCAGTTACCTCCAGCCTGCATACCTACCACAGCTTCTACCTCCGGTCCGTATCTCCACATTGTGGGATTGGTCTTTGTGACTCTCTCTTCTGGAGCCGCGACCTGGTGCCTGTCCGCTGCAAAACATCCTCACCGTTAGAGGCTCTGGTGAAAACCGGCAGGTACTTAGACTCCGCGTCCAGAGGGGGTCTCATAGAGGCCTTATCCTGAAGAACTCGTAACAGTGTGTACAGTAAAGGACCCAAATCACCCTCATTCCGGTGGCTTTATTTGATCCTTACCCAGATCTGCATATAAGCATATTAAGAGTCACCTCAAATGTCTGTGATCTGTATATTGCAACCACTACATAATATGTTTATTATAATATCATTATAAATATCATTTACCGTAGGTTTATTATTCCAAAGGAAAGAAAAAATATTAAATTCTAACCCTCTAATTTCACTGAGAGAAATAGGCACAAGCTGCACGTAGCTTGTTTTATGCTCAGTAACGTTGATATTATATTCTTCTGGCTGGCGCTCATAATAAATAAAACGCCAAGGGGCATTTATAGACAACCAAATGACCAGATGCCTTTTAGTGGTGACAAATTTCACTGAGACACAATTAACCTAATGCCATGCCCTGGGACCAAGGACACGCAAGGCAAATCATCAGTTCTACTGACCTCCTGGTGTTAGTATGATATTGCTTCTTAGAATGCCTTCCAATGAATTTGGTAACAGAATACAGGGAGTAGCTAGAATTCCCCTTGGCCTCATCTTTTTTGCTTTATTATTTTTCATATTAAAATGGAAGTTGCTGTCTGCTTCCATTCATTAATATATTTACAAAATATTGTTTTCTTGGAAATAAGGTTTGAATATCTAGTTTTGGCTATTTATGATAACATGCAGTCTGGATAGCTATAGCTTACCCAGATGGAGTTTCCCTTTCTAGTGGGTAATGGGGGGGATTAGAAAATAAACACATGCGTAGCTCAAGTTTAGCTCATCTGCTATCAGGACAGCTGTGGAATAAATTCATAAACAGGTGAAGTTTACAGTATACGCAATTATTTGTACCAAGCATACCATGCACATTCTAACTGTGTGACATAATCTCTTTTCCAGTAGTAGTGGGCTATTGACATTCTGATGTCCTTTCTGACAAGAATCTGATCTATAACAAGCCTTAGTTCAAAGCAAAATAGTTTTTCTAGATTTAAACGTATAAGGTAATTTATGTTATTGATAAGTGACAGTTAATATACCGTACTGCAAAACTGGGTATATCACTGCATATTGGTATAGTTGTTCAAAAACATAATAAGCAAGTTAAATGTAATAATAACCTTTCTGCCTCTTTAAGATGAATCTTGCACCTGTCTGTGTAAAATATACGGGTCATGTGTTTTCCTAGGTTATAGCCATTGTAACACAAGAGAGGCCATGTTGATTTGGGCAAAATAGCTTCTGAATTTTTTCAAGCAGACAATAAAAAAAGTTTAAATGGACTTTTAAAGTGGCACGGTTGTTGGTATGAGAAGGGCGAGTTTGAGTATTTCAGAAACTGTTGATCTACTGGGATTTCATGCACATCCATCTCTAGAGTTTACAGAGAATGATCTGAAAATATCCAGTGAGTGGCAGTTGTGTGGACAAAAATGTCAAAGGCCAGAGCAGAATGACCGGACTGATTTGAGAAGATTGAAAAGAAAAAGTAGCTTATATAACCAAATGTTACAACTAAAATATGCAGAATACCATCTTTGAACACACAACTCACCGAACCTTGTAGTAGATGGGTTATAGTAGCGGAAAACCAAACCGGGTGCCTCTCCTGATAGCTAAGAACAGAAAACAGAGGCTACACTTTGCACAGACTCACCAAAATTGGACAATACAAGAGAAAAGGGTCGCCTGTTCTGATAAGCCTTCATTTCTGCTGCAACATTTAGATAATAGGGTCATATTATGGCAGAAATAACATGAAAGCATGGATCCATCGTGGCTTATGTCAATAGTTCAGGCTGGTAATGTTGGTGTTGTGGTGCTGGGTTAATTTTCTTGGCACACTTTGGGCCCCTTAATACCAATTAAGTATTGTCTAAATGCTACACATATATTGTTACTGATCATGTCCATCCCTTTATGATCACTGTGTACCCATCTTCTGATGGCTACTTCCAGCAGCTCACATCATTTCAAACTAGTTTCTTGAATAATCATTATCAGAGCTGGATATCCCTTAAGGCCACATAGGCCATGGCCTAGGGCAGTAGAGTTACTAGGGGCAGCACAAAAACCTGCAGGAATCCTCGGATCAGCGAGTGAGTCAGAAAAAAACCCCCCAAAAAACAGTTGTGTGTGCTGGGAGCGCTCGGGGGACACAATTCAAGTTCTCCTTGTGCCCCCTCAATACCCCATCGGTTTCACCCCAAAACTGATGTGGAGATCGCTGGTATTTAAAGGGCATCTATAGTGGGAATTTTTTAAAAAAAATTCTTTCTATGTTCTATAATTCCCCCCGACCCCCAGAGTACCTTTATTTTCTTCAGTTTCCTCCTCTGTCCTGAGATAAGTTAAAATAAGTGAAGATTCCAATACCCCACTCCTGCTTAAGCTGTCAATCAAATCCCCTAACAGCATGCCAGTATAGTATGTAGGCTTACACAAGATTTACTGCAAGTCTCCCAATGACTCCTTCCTGCTCACTAAGATCCTTGGCAAATACTGGGTTAAAAACAGAAGTAAAGTGAAGAAGAAGTCCCCCTCCTCCCCAAGCTTTCACCAATTTATTGCCTGTCAATGTCTGCAGTGATAAGGCAGGACTCGGCTCTTTCCTAACTAACCCCCTCCCATTCCTTATGTAGCAAATATATCAAGAACAATAGAGAGACATCCTCTCTGCAGGCTTACCGGACAGGTTTTTTTTTTTTTTGTTGTTTACAAAGGTAAGGATGATGTGTCATGTGTAGGAGGATTAATGCGCATGAGTGGCTTGTTTACAGCAGGACTAAATGAACGGGGCAATTACCAGAGAGTGGAGGGGGAGTGAGGAGCTCTGCAGTAAATCAGTCTGTGTGCAAACACGGAGCCACAGGTGAAGGTAAGAATAAGGCAGCATACACTAACCTTTTATTATGTCTGGATTGGAGCAATATATAACTTTCACTATAAATGCCCTTTAAGCCCTCAATTGCCTGATCGTATAGGGAGGGCAGAGCCAGAGAAGTAAGGGAGTCCCCGTGAAGTCAGAGGACATCCAATGATGTCAGGGACCTCCCCAAACAGCCCTGGTGGTCTAGTAAAGGAAGTGAACTTGCGATCAGCAAAAAAAGTTCTAACGGCAAGGCAAAATGTAATTTCTGTGTATCATAGAGAATCAGCAGCCTGACTAGCACACCCTCCCCTCTCCATTAGCAAAAGGAAGACTCCCTAATGGGTGCAGGGCCAGTACAAATGTCTCTGCCTCTGCCTATATGTAAATATCTGTGGAATGTATGGGACATTATATATTGCACCATTACCAGAGGGGGCCAGTAGTGTTAAACACTCTACATAGCTGCTTTAACAGTGTATCACCACTATGCTGGAGAGAGGTAATGCAGAGGTAATGGCTCAAAAATACACATTATATTATATTATAAACCAAAATTCACCAATTAAACCAGCATTAGCACTATTGAAAATACACATTAAATAATTTCCAGATAAAATGTTGATCACAAAACACCAGGGAACACCCATTGTAACCCCAATAAAACAACTAATTGAAATATGGAAAAACAAGAAGGCCTTTCCTATTTCAAAAAATACATTTAAAACATTTTATTGACACTGGGAACTCTGATGCCAGATCTATGTTGTAATAAATATCCTTGTGTGTATTGTATATATGCAAGTTTGTAAACGTATTGCCTATGATTGATTTGCCATATTCCATAAGGTTTTATTGTTAGTTGTTTATTGTTAAAATATTACTTTATTTACTTTTTGTATGAAATAACATCTATACTCAAATGCTGTATAAACTAATGTAATGTAAAATGTAATATTAAACTGAAATGTTAGACCTGTAAGCCTAACATCAGTGGTAGGGAAGGTGATGGAAACTTTGTTAAGGGATCATATCCTTGACTTTGTCTCCAGAGATCATCTTATTAGTAGTAGTCAGCATGGATTTATGAGAAATAGATCATGCCAGACAAATTTAATTGGTTTTTATGAAGAAGTGAGTAAGAAGTTAGATTCAAGCACAGCTGTGGATGTGGTATATTTGGATTTTGCAAAAGCCTTTGATACTGTGCCACATAGGCGACTAATGTATAAACTGAGGACTGTTGGCCTTGAAGAAAACATTTGTTCATGGATAGAGAACTGGTTATTGGACCGCAAACAGAGAGTGGTGGTTAATGGAGCTACATCTATGTGGGCTAAAGTTCTAAGCGGAGTTCCTCAGGGTTCTGTACTGGGGCCGCTTCTGTTTAATCTGTTTATAAATGACTTAGAAGGGGGCATTGAGAGCAAGGTCTCTGTGTTTGCTGATGACACTAAATTATGCAGAGCTTTGGAAACTTCCAATGATGTGCAAGTGCTGCAAGCAGACCTAGATAGATTATCAAAATGGGCAGCAGAATGGCAGATGAGATTCAATGTTGATAAATGTAAGGTGATGCATTTGGGATTTAATAATCCCTGTGCCACCTACACCATAAATAACTCTGTGTTAAGTGCATCTGAAATGGAAAAAGATTTGGGGGTTCTGGTAGATAACAGACTTAGCTGTAGCAAACAATGCCAGGTAGCAACAGCTAGAGCTAGCAAGATATTGTCTTGTATAAAGAGGGGAATGGAATCAAGAGAGAAAAATATTATTCTCCCTCTTTACAAGGCACTGGTAAGGCCACATTTGGAATATGCGGTGCAGTTTTGGAATCCCATATACAAAAGGGACATCTTGGAAAATGAGGCAGTTCAGAGAAGGGCAACTAATAATAAGGGGAATGGAGGGGCTTGAATTGCAGGCAGATAGACAAGTTAGGGCTGTTTACATTGGAGAAGCGGCGGTTGCGTGGGGACATGTAACCTTATACAAATATATTAATGGCCCATACAGTGAACTCTCTGGTGCATTGTTCACTAATAGGTCATATCAGAGGACTCGTGGACATCCTTTAAGGTTGGAAGAAAAGAAGTTTCATCTTCAAGTTAGGAGAGGTTTCTTTACAGTGAGAACGGTGAAACTGTGGAACTGTCTTCCAGCAGAGGTGGTAATGGCAAGTTCATTGAATAACTTTAAAAAAGGCCTGGATAAGTTTCTAAAACTAAAAAATATTGAGAATTACTGGTATTAATGCATATAGATCTGGTTGATCCAGGGATACTTTCCGATTGCCGTTTGGAGTCAGGAAGGAATTTTTTCCCCCCTTTTTTAGCTGGGGTTTTTTGCCTTCCTCTGGATCAACTGTTAGGTAGGGTTAAAAAAAAAGAAAAAAAAAGTGAATAGGTTGGACTTGATGGACGAATGTCTTTATTCAACCTTAATTACTATGTTACTATGTATGTATATTTATACATTACCTATTTCCATTTAAAATCAATTAAAAAATTTGAGATTAAAAAAACCCCCAAAAAACAATAATGTTTGGTGTTGTGTAACTATACCAGTTCAGTGATACAAACACAAGTTTAAATAACTAGCTCCAGGGTTCCCTTCAGCAGTACAGGCAACCAACTGCTTCCACAATAAATATAGCACATGCACATACACTTTAATTCATCCAGGTCATGGTATATCTGTTGTATTCAATTAGATCAACTGGACTTCTTGAAGACGTTTCACTAGTCATCTCAATTCAGAATGACTTGTAGAAGAATCTGTGGCAATTATGTACCCTGGAAAATCCAAATTAGCATATCACAGTCAGGTGTTAAGGGCGGGATTCCATAGTGGCTAAGAGGTGTTATAGGAACTCCCACGGTAAGGTGTCAAAACAGAATTGTACATGGCACACACCTCTTAGCCACTATCCAATCACGCCCTTAACACCTGGCTGTGATATGCTAATTGGGATTTTCCAGGGTACATAATTGCCACACATTCTGAATTGAGAAAGCCAGTCGGATGACTAGCGAAACATCTTCAAGAACTAAACTTCAAGTCCAGTTGATCTAATTGAATAAAACAGATACAGCACATACACAATGATATTAATAACGAATGTCCACATTTCCACCCAAGCAGGTTTGGTGTTGTGTAACTCTAACACTCTTCACATAGCTACACACACACACACACACACACACACGTGGGGCAAGGATCTCATTCCTACATCAAGGCTCACCACACATATCAATATATCCATAATTTATATATATGTATTCCTAATCTATATATGAAACTATTTAATTTGTATTTATCTGTTGCTTGCACTCACCCCCTTATTTGTATACTCTGGGGGAGATATCATATGGCCCTTTTCCGTCTAAAACCCACGTTAACTGGAAAAAAAATCGGGTTAACGTGGGTTTTAGATGTAACTTAGAGCACAGCCCCATTTCCAAATGTTTTTGGAAATAGCACTGTGCTAACGATCCAAAACCCCTGCCGTTAAGTTTTGCGCTATGAGGTAGAGGTAAAGGTTGGGGAGTGTTAAGGTTGCGCTCCTTACCTTAGCCCGATCCCGCGATGCAATAACTGACGTAATCTCGTGATCAGGCTAAGGTAAGTAACGCAGCATGGAGTATTGGATCTCCCGGTCTGTATGTTATTATGTACAGCTCTTCATACCCAAGTGTCGCTTTATAAATAAAATTAAACATACATACATACGTAAATATAATTACAAAGTTTTCTACTCATATGTAGAATATAAACACTGCTTTAAAATGAGGAGTTAAAGTTTCTATAACCGCTAGTATATAGGTGAGCGCATGTTTAACCCTTCACTTGTGCCAGCTGCGAAGGTATCATTACAATAATTTTGCAAACGCTGCAAGGTATTCAGTCATGGCATTTGTGCAAATAACTGATGTTAAAGGGCATGTCCACCCCCAAAACTAATATTTAACCCACTACTGGCCCCACTGTGTAACGTAAAAAAATCCTTACCTTACTCCTCTTCTCCTTATGGTTCTCCTGCAGTACCTGGTCAAATTTCCAGAAAGTGAAGAGTAGGAGATGTCAGCGAGTCATCGCTTCCTTGTCCTCTGAGAGGTTTCTGGTATGCTAAGGGGAGCCCTTTCCCCCCCTTTCTCCCTTCATTCGGATCCATCTTGGCCTCTTCAACTTATAAAAGCTTTTTCTGTAGGGTAGTCCACCCTTGCCCACCCCCAACCGCCAAGTTTGTTATGTAAAAAAAGCAGCACAAATGTACTTACAGTCCTTCATTCTCTTGGCGCTCTGCATTGCCGGCAGCCGTGTCTGTGATTAGCTTCCTCTCAGCCAATCACAGACGCAGCTGCCATTCTGGCTCCTGCTTGCAACTTTTGTAACTTCTCGTTAGCAGCTAATCATCTATTATCTGTTCTATAATATTGCTATAATATCTGTACAATATTGCTCTGTACTTTCTCTTATGTATGAATTGGACATGCTTGAACTGTGATTTATTGAGCTAAAGGAACACTAAATCCATAAAAATAACTAATTGCCATTCGTTTCTATTATTCACAGGGAGGTGAGAATGCTTATTCTCACCTCCCTGTGAATAATAGGACTCTCAGGGGACCTGGAACTTACCTTACCACCGCTCCACTCGCAAGCCGCTTCTTCACTGAAAAGCTATTCTCTCCCGATCGCGTGCCCTATCTTTTGTATTGGCACGCATGCGTCTAAGATAGGGTGCGCGGTTGGGACAGAGCGGCTTTCAGTGAAGGAGCGGCTTGCAGTGGAGTGGCGGTAAGGTAAGTTCCAGGTCCCCCTTGTGTCCTATTATTATTAATAAGCGTTCTCACCTCCCTGTGAATTATAGAAACGAATGGCAAATAGTTATTTTTATGGATTATGGGAGTTTACAGTCCCTTTAATTTGTGTGGTGCATTACGAATTGGACTCCAATCACCTTGCACATTACAATACCGGAGAACTGTTTGTTAACCTAGGAGAGGATTGTTGGACTGGACATTGCACTAGGAAAACATATCCCCGCATTATTGCATCGTTGGTACTAGGGATATGGGCAAGTTTAACCACTAGATAGACCATGTGGTTTTGTGAATTATATTTGAGTAAGCCAGACATAGCTGGTATCAGTTATTCTGTTGCACTATGGAAACTTATTAGTACACTATTGCCCCCCACCCCATGTATACAATGTTGCAATGTTGGGTTTTTAAGTGTTTAGAAATATGTTAGAAATAAAGGTATCTTTTCAGCATTCATGAAGGGTCTTATTGATTCCCTAGTGTGGTACAAGTGTGTGAGTCCTTAGGAGGGGCTCTGTATAAGTTTTGTACCCTCTGGGATTTCTGGTACTAAATACCAAAACATTTACCCAGAATGATTGCGGCTTTAGGTAAATGAGGCCCTTGATGTTGTATAACTGTAATAAAATGTTCAGTCCAGTTCAGTAATACAAATACAACTCCAAATGATAATCTTCACTCAGATCCCCTAGTCTCAACCATTTCAGAGTCTCATGCAGAAACAATCCTCCCTCTCTTTCTCTCTCCCTCCCTCTCTCCCTCCCTCTCTCTCTCCCTCTCTCTCTTTCTCTCGCTCTCCCTTCCTCTCTTTATCTCTTCCTCCCTCTCTCACTCCCTCTCTTTCTCTCTCTCTCTCTCTCCCTCCCTCTCTTTCTCTCTCTCTCTCCCGCCTTCTCTTCCTCCCCCCTCCCTCTCTTTCTCTATCAGCTAGAAGACCTAGCCTCCTAATTAATCCTTTCTAGAAGAATTAACCCACTCAGAACTGCTATAAAGATCGGAGTAATGTATATATAATATATAACTAATTTAACTAAATAAAAAAACAGGTCTTAAAAAACAAACTGATGTTAAAAATTTCAGATATATATATATATACCAACCAGTGTGAGTGGCACTCAGAAACACAGATCCACTCCACTCAATTATAGACCTGGGTGCCTCCTATGGATTTGTAACATAAAATTCTAAATAGGATTTAGGATTTAATCGTATCTAATTTATATATATAATATATATATAATATATTATATATATATATTATATATATCTATATATATATATATATATATATATAATATATATGTTATATATCTCTATATAAAAGCATTCTATAGAACTATACTGTTATGTCAAATATCATCACAAACCCCTATCTACCAACATGATTACTTACTTCATACTCCTTGTTAGACAAACTGGGTGACATAACCAGCATATTATTCATAGAAACGGCTGCATGTCAGATGTTAACATATACCATCCATCAACTAGCAACATAATAGAAAACCATTATAATATCAGCTACAGAACAAGCAACAGCTGCCTTTTCAATGATAAGGCTTCAAGTCAAGCATTAGATAAACACTATATATATAAATATTTATAAAACACATCTAATTGAGTTATCTTTTATTTTTTTATTGATTTCTTTTTAATGAAACCTTTTCTCCTGAATATCCTGCAACTGCACACTGAGGAAACTAGCTGTGCCTTATAAATATGTAATGTGTTTTGCCAATAAAAAATTAGGTAGTTATTCATTAGAAAACTACAATATACAAATGTATAATACAAAAATGTCAGTAGAAAGTTTTACAGCTGTATTGTCTAAAGCGTGAAGCATACATGGGCAAAAGCAAACAGATTACTGGTTATGTTATCTGACAAATCTCATTTAGTAGATATTTTGGCTCACTATATTTTAAAAATTGTAATACCAAATAAGAAAAAACATAATTTATTTCAGGTAAGGCCAATTAGACCTGACTTTTTCCCCACAAACCAACTGTCAAGCCTGCATACAGCACACAGCATTCCAACTGTCAAAACTCTGTCACCATTCCAGCTACAGTAAAACTACTCACAGAAGAATAGTTTTTGAGAGGAAGGAACTTGATTGACAGCTGAAATATAGAAGTTTTTAGATTGGTATCTAAAGAAATAGGGGCAGATCAACAAAAATATACGTGTTGGTTGGGAAAATTATAGTTTCCAGTTATGGTCAATTTAAAATAACCTATTTTTCGGTATATATTACCTTTAACATCAGTACACAGTGATTACATTATTTATCTTTAAGTTATTTCTGGAATATTAGAATACACTTATTTTAGAATGTGATGATTGTATCTTGTCTGGATAATTTAAGGCAAAGCGTTCTCATACTACCTAACAACCATTGCTGTTCTATCATTTTATTACAAAGATAAACCAGCTGATAGCTAGTGTTAAATACTTGCGGGTGAGATTCACCTAGAGCCACATGCACCCTGGGCAAATCTCCTGTAGAAGATTTACCAGAGGCTGCATTGCTCTGGGGATTCTCACCCGCATGTAAGTTTTTAACACTAGCTATCAGCTGGCGTTAAATATTTACATCCACACAGCCGCGCAGCCCTCTGATAAAAAGGCTTACAACAGCTGCGCCGAGGGTCTGTTCTGGTACTCGCGCAGCCGCTGCAAACTAAGGCATAAAGGAACAAATTCTGAAGGGTAAATAAAGCATGGTCAATTACTGTAGATGTCTCAGGCACCTGGGAAATGACCCGAGGAACATGTACAAATCACCAAAACTTAAATAAAATAAAATTTCCTTCATACAAGCTATTTTCGATCTTCCACATGTATAATCGAGGCTACTCGATTTACATGTGGAAGATCGAAAATAGCTTGTAGGATAGGATAGCCTTCAAAAGTAGCCTCGAATATATGGTAACCCTCCAAAGTAGCCTTGTAAATTAAGACCCAGGTTCCATCTCTAATGGCCAGCATGAGGATTTTCTGAAATTATAAAATACTCATGTATTTTTTTTTGGGATTTAATATCCTTTAATTGTCACAGGAAATCTAAATTAGAAATCATCTTTGGGTCCTCCTGTCATGTGAGATCATATAAACATTTAACCGACTGATAACCGGTCAGGCATTTTTGATAATCTGTACGAAGAGCGAGCATCAGGGAGCGGACCGCTCCGGAATTAGGACTCAGGCTTGGTAGGTGTCATCACAAAACTTTTATTTCAATCATATGTGAACATCAATCAAAGCTGTAAAAGCATCACAAAGGTGCAAACAAACCAGTGGTCTGACGCGTTTCGCGGCGTTCCCGCCGCTTCATCAGAGACCCATAGAGGGAGAGAATATCCCATGATTCCCACTCCCTTAAATATCCAAAAACCCCAATAAACCAATTTAGTGACTAATGTAATATATCTGCAAGGTGATACATATAAACTTGTGTGTATCCAAACCCATACAAACCATGGTGTGCATCTCCCTGTAATTAATCAATAAAAGATCCCTCATATTGTGTATGTGTGTGCAATTGTATAATGATATTAATAATTATGTGTAACTCTATAGTGTTCCAGTAATATCTAAAAACATTATCTAAAAACATTATGCTTTGTGTGTCATACATGTATTAATATCCCAATGAATCAATAAAAACCAGCTAACCGTGCGATAAAAGCACTAAAATGTGAAATATATAAAATTTATAAAGTATACATATATAATATTAACTACAATTAATAATCAGTTATTATGATCACCATCCTATCATGTATCTGCTGATTCCATAGTTAGATCTGCACAATATAAGTGTGAATATAAATATTTAAATGTGAACACAGTCTTATTCATATTATATACATCAATGGTACAACTTAATAATAGAGGATACAGTGCACTTTATATAAAAAACTAACAATATATGTATAAATATATGTATAGTTCATCATTATATATGTCAACCTCATTCGACATAATATATATATCCGTAGGACTATACATATAATCCATGCAAAACAAGCTAATACCTCTATAATTATTCATAAACTACCGTAATAGCAATATATTGCAATAATTATAAGTTGACAATGGTCTCTACACATAAGCGTGAATATACACAAACAGCCTTATTATAAATCCATATATCTATATAAACATAATAAGTATAAATAATCAATAAAGATATTAGTCAAGTTGCATATCCCATGCTTTTATCACGGTTATACATGTACACCCCATGCTCATACGGCAAATATTAATACGTAAGAGATACTGAAATTATCTATTGGCTGGTTTCATATAATCCAATTAATCCAGTTAATCCAGTTAATCCATATAGCAACTAAATTCCATTTCCAAATTAAGACCTTGTGGACTTAGTGTTTGTAACCTGAAGATCCAATAGGCTTCTGTTTTCAATAGTCTCTTGTGCAGATCCCCTTTACGTATAGTTTGTCGTACCTTATCTATAACCTGAAATTTTATATTATTACTACTCCTATGTTCTTGAATCATATGGGCCGAAATTGCTGATTTTTTGTCCCCTTTCCTAATAGCATTGATATGTTCCATAATTCTTACCGCTGCAGCTCTAATTGTTTTTCCTACATATTGCTTATAGCATATTTGACATGTAGCCATATAAACCACAAACGTAGATTTACAATTTACATATTGCGTTATATCAAAAACTTCTCCTGTAGTGGTGCTCTTAAACTTATTGGACACCTCCAAGTATTTACACAGATTAAATCTAGGGTATCCCCATATATAACATCCTTTCTCCATAAGCCATGGCTTCTTTGTATTTCCACTAGTTTGTTTTATAAAAAGACTGGGAGAGACTATGGATCCTATGCTTTTTCCTTTTCTGTATGTAAATCTGGGGCAAGGGCCTATACAGTCCTTAAGCTTCTGATCCATCATGAGTATGCCCCAATGTTTTTTTATAATCCTGCGGGCCAAAGGGCTATGTCTATTGAATTTACTTATGAAATATGGAGATTTTCTAATCGTTTTCTTATTATCAATTCTCTTAGTGTGTTTTAATAATTGGCTTTGTTTCAACAAAACCGCCTTATCATATACATTTTTAATAATGTTAGTATCATAACCCCTCTCTATAAGTCTATCCCATAAACACAAAGCTTGGGTATTAAATCTCTCCCAACTACTGCAAATTCTTCTTAATCTTACGAATTGGCCATAAGGTATGTTATTAATGGTGGAAACATTATGTGCAGATGATGCTTGTAGCAGTGTATTACGAGAGATAGGTTTCCTATACAGATCTGTGTATCTTGCCATCCTTGGCCATTAGTGTAACATCCAGGAATTCTATATTGTTCTCCTCTATTTGATAGGTGAATTCTACACCCCACCCAGTCTTATTGCAGTATTCACAGAATGCTAAGGCTGTTTCTTTATCACCGTCCCACAATATAATGAGATCATCTATATACCTATATAGAAATACTATATTAGATTTGAAGGGGTTGTGATCACAGAAGATGGATGCATGTTCCCACCAACCCATTAATAGATTGGCATAGGTTGGTGAGAAACATGCACCCATCGCGGCCCCTCTTGTTTGGAGATAGTATTTGTTGTCAAACATAAAATAATTGTAAAGCTTCCAAAATAAAAATTTCTTGTTCTTTTGGGTATAAAAATAATAGAGGATACAGTGCACTTTATATAAAAAACTAACAATATATATATAAATATACCTCAGAGATATGTATAGTTCATCATTATATATGTCAACCTCATTCGACATAATATATATATCCGTAGGACTATACATATAATCCATGCAAAACAAGCTAATACCTCTATAATTATTCATAAACTACCGTAATAGCAATATATTGCAATAATTATAAGTTGACAATGGTCTCTACACATAAGCGTGAATATACACAAACAGCCTTATTATAAATCCATATATCTATATAAACATAATAAGTATAAATAATCAATAAAGATATTAGTCAAGTTGCATATCCCATGCTTTTATCACGGTTATACATGTACACCCCATGCTCATACGGCAAATATTAATACGTAAGAGATACTGAAATTATCTATTGGCTGGTTTCATATAATCCAATTAATCCAGTTAATCCATATAGCAACTAAGTTCCATTTCCAAATTAAGACCTTGTGGGCTTAGTGTTTGTAACCTGAAGATCCAATAGGCCTCTGTTTTCAATAGCCTCTTGTGTAGATCCCCTTTATGTATAGTTTGTCGTACCTTATCTATAACCTGAAATTTTATATTATTACTACTCCTATGTTCTTGAATCATATGGGCCGAAATTGCTGATTTTTTGTCCCCTTTCCTAATCGCATTGATATGTTCCATGATTCTTACCGCTGCAGCTCTAATTGTTTTTCCTACATATTGCTTATAGCATATTTGACATGTAGCCATATAAACCACAAACGTAGATTTACAATTTACATATTGCGTTATATCAAAAACTTCTCCTGTAGTGGTGCTCTTAAACTTATTGGACACCTCCAAGTATTTACACAGATTAAATCTAGGGTATCCCCATATATAACATCCTTTCTCCATAAGCCATGGCTTCTTTGTATTTCCACTAGTTTGTTTTATAAAAAGACTGGGAGAGACTATGGATCCTATGCTTTTTCCTTTTCTGTATGTAAATCTGGGGCAAGGGCCTATACAGTCCTTAAGCTTCTGATCCATCATGAGTATGCCCCAATGTTTTTTTATAATCCTGCGGGCCAAAGGGCTATGTCTATTGAATTTACTTATGAAATATGGAGATTTTCTAATCGTTTTCTTATTATCAATTCTCTTAGTGTGTTTTAATAATTGGCTTCGTTTCAACAAAACCGCCTTATCATATGCATTTTTAATAATGTTAGTATCATAACCCCTCTCTATAAGTCTATCCCATAAACACAAAGCTTGGGTATTAAATCTCTCCCAACTACTGCAAATTCTTCTTAATCTTACGAATTGGCCATAAGGTATGTTATTAATGGTGGAAACATTATGTGCAGATGATGCTTGTAGCAGTGTATTACGAGAGATAGGTTTCCTATACAGATCTGTGTATCTTGCCATCCTTGGCCATTAGTGTAACATCCAGGAATTCTATATTGTTCTCCTCTATTTGATAGGTGAATTCTACACCCCACCCAGTCTTATTGCAGTATTCACAGAATGCTAAGGCTGTTTCTTTATCACCGTCCCACAATATAATGAGATCATCTATATACCTATATAGAAATACTATATTAGATTTGAAGGGGTTGTGATCACAGAAGATGGATGCATGTTCCCACCAACCCATTAATAGATTGGCATAGGTTGGTGAGAAACATGCACCCATCGCGGCCCCTCTTGTTTGGAGATAGTATTTGTTGTCAAACATAAAATAATTGTAAAGCTTCCAAAATAAAAATTTCTTGTTCTTTTGGGTATAAATTATAGTATTGCAACCAATATTGAACTGCTTCAAATCCCTTTATATGATCAATGGATGAGTATAATGCCTTAACATCCAAAGTTAGCCATCTGTATGTATCTTTCCATTGTATATGTACTACATGGTTCAATATATCAGTGGAATCTTTCAAATATGTTGGTAACCTGAGTACCATGGGCATTAATAATATATCTATATATTTGGATAATGGCTCATTGCACAATATGAGGGATCTTTTATTGATTAATTACAGGGAGATGCACTCCATGGTTTGTATGGGTTTGGATACACACAAGTTTTATCACCTTGCAGAATATTACCAATTAGTCACTAATTGGTTAATTGGGGTTTTTGGATATTTAAGGGAGTGGGATCAGGGATATTCTCTCCCTCTATGGGTCTCTGATGAAGCGGCAGGAATGCCGGGAAACGCGTCAGACCACTGGTTTGTTTGCACCTTTGTGATGCTTTTACAGCTTTGATTGATGTTCACATATGATTGAAATAAAAGTTTTGTGATGACACCTACCAAGCCTGAGTCCTAATTCCGGAGCGGTCTGCTCCCTGATGCTCGCTCTTCGTACTAAGTATCGTGTGACCTTGCTGAGGTCTCGTCTTTTGGGGGAAGTGACCTGCACGACAGGACGCGGCATGGTGTGGAATCAACACGGATACCACGGGTGAGCGCTCCTAACTTGGAATTTGGTATGTGTTTCTTTATTTTTGATAATCTGACCTGCCAACTAATCATTATAGATGGCAGAACTTCATAAAGAATGTTTGAAAGTTCAGGACCCCTTAAAGTTAATGGGGGGTAAATACTTCAGAAAGTTCAAATGAACTTTCAGAAATATTGCAGTGTAAACTTACCTTATAGGCCTCTGGTACCTGGGAGATGGTTTGGAAAACAAGTCCGTGCGCGGGTCAAACCAAAAAAATGGACGTAGCTCACACGCGCGCTAGTTTCGGTTTCCACTCCGCTTTCAGTAATCCACGAACAGTAAAATTCAAATGACCACTTCCGAAATTCCCCAAATGGCCGGAGATTCCTGAAACCGGCTGCTTGTGGATTGCTGAACGTCCGACAATCCGGCAGCCAGATGTTTGGTTCCGCAGCTCGAACCAGGACCCCCCTCCTCGTCACTTATAAGTGCCTTTGCGGCACAAAGAAGTGCCCTTGTTGCCCTGACAAGGACCCTTTTGGGCTTAAGGTGTACCACCGCTCGAACCGGGACCCCCCTCCCCGGCACTTATAAGTGCCCTTGCCATTGTGGGGGGTCCTGCAGCTCGATATAAGGACCAGTGACATCGCCCGGCGTTGTCCCTATAACAAGATACCCCATACCGCATAACAAGATACTTAAAGGAAATAACCTTGCTTGTTACTATAAGGAGAACAGATAAGGCTAGTTTGGAAAAAGTAAACTTTTCTGGATTTGTATAAATGCAATACACATACATACACCGCGGATCCAGGTGGCCTGTGGGCGAAAATACCAGTTGTTTCAATACCTGCTGCATGGGCACTTTTGCATTACCCATGTAGCCACTGCAAGTAAGGCTTAAACACCCACCAACCCTTATTGAATAGGTTAGCAAGAGTTTTAAACCCTCTAACCCGCTAAATTGACTGAACATCCTTGTTACTGATGCGCTTTTAACATGATCCGATCGGGATTGTGTTTTTAAAAGCCTCCACTAGTGTGGCCCAATTGATGTCGCCACGCTAGTCTGCGACTGTGCGCTGGCATGCGATCCGTTAATCGGCATATGTGATCCACATTTTCTGCTCATCGCATGCGCTCCGACCGGGAAACATTGTGCAATCGCACACACTGCAATGTGCTCTCACACAGCGGGAATGCAGGGTGTGTGTTGCAGTGTGGCCTCATCCTGAGGGCAAGTTCCAATACTGCATGTTGGAGTCGGGTTTGCGCTCCATTCGCGCTTCCAGCTCACATTGTAAATCAATGCTACCGGTAGTTTCCACTACCAGTCCTTTATTGGTTTGCAAATTTGTGCCAATAGCATTGAGATGGCCCAGAATACAACTCAAGAGTATCATGCACAGAAAATCTTGCATGCGCTGCTGTGCTGATATGGGAACTTACCTCAACTGTGTGTTTGTACATGAGAGACTAAATGCTAGGTCCTCACCAATAGCTTATCTTTTAGCAGAGGCAATATATCACTTAAGTTCTGATTGCTGGTTAGTTCAGAACCTAACCAGTGGAAACATGCACTTCTTGCAGGGCCAGGTCCCACACACAAACTGGGAGAACCGAGCTGGCAATCAGAACATGACAAGTTGTAGCCATTCCAAGGTAAGCTTAAGGTGATGCCTTCCCATTTTAGGTCCTTCTCTGGGTACTTTATTGGAGGGTGGTGGGTGGGAAAAGTATTATTTACCTTTAAAAGTGCACCCAAACATCTTGGTGAATAATAGGTTCTGCCACAGGTATGTGCAAAAAATGTGAATGTATGCCCGTACCGTCGTTGTTCCCCCCTCCCGGCCTTCCTCTCTTGTCTCCTCTCTTGGCTCGGATGCCTTCTCCCCCCCCCCGTCTTCTTGCCCGTCTTTCCCCGCCTGCTCCGGCTGTTTCTTTATCCCGTCCCCCCCTATCTGAGACTCCTATTTCCCTCATTCGCCCATCCCTATATAGATTTGAAGGGGTTGTGATCACAGAAGATGGATGCATGTTCCCACCAACCCATTAATAGATTGGCATAGGTTGGTGAGAAACATGCACCCATCGCGGCCCCTCTTGTTTGGAGATAGTATTTGTTTGTCAAACATAAAATAATTGTAAAGCTTCCAAAATACAAATTTTTTGTCTTTTTGGTATAATATAGTATTGCAACCAATATGAACTGCTCAATCCCTTTATATGATCAATGGATGAGTATATGCCTTAACATCCAAAGTTAGCCATCTGGTATGTATCTTTCCATTGTATATGTACTACATGGTTCATATATCAGTGGAATCTTTCAAAATGTTGGTAACCTGAGTACCATGGGCATTAATAATATATCTTAATATTTTGGATATGGCTCATTGCACAATATGGAGGATCTTTTTTGATTAATACTACAGAGATGCACTCCATGGTTTGTATGGGTTTGATACACACAAGTTTATATGTATCACCTTGCAGATATATTACCAATTAGTCACTAATTGGTTATTGGGTTTTTTGGATATTTAAGGAGTGGGAATCATGGGATATTCTCTCCCTCTATGGGTCTCTGATGAAGCGGCAGGAATGCCGGGAAACGCGTCAGACCACTGTTTGTTTGCACCTTTGTGATGCTTTTACAGCTTTGATTGATGTTCACATATGATTGAAATAAAAGTTTTGTGATGACACCTACCAAGCCTGAGTCCTAATTCCGGAGCGGTCTGCTCCCTGATGCTCGCTCTTCGTACTAAGTTCGTGTGACCTTGCTGAGGTCTCGTCTTTTGGGGAAGTGACCTGCACGACAGGACGCGGCATGGTGTGGAATCAACACGATACCACGGGTGAGCGCTCCTAACTTGGAATTGGTATGTGTTTCTTTATTTTTGAAATCTGACCTGCCAACTAATCATTATAGATGGCAGAACTTCATAAAGAATGTTTGAAAGTTCAGGACCCCTTAAAGTTAATGGGGGGTAAATACTTCAGAAAGTTCAAATGAACTTTCAGAAAATTGCAGTGTAAACTTACCTATAGGCCTCTGGTACCTGGAGATGGTTTGGAAAACAAGTCCGTGCGCGGGTCAAACCAAAAAAATGACGTAGCTCACACGCGCGCTAGTTTCGGTTTCCACTCCGCTTTCAGTAATCCACGAACAGTAAAATTCAAATGACCACTTCCGAAATTCCCCAAATGGCCGAGATTCCTGAAACCGGCTGCTTGTGGATTGCTGAACGTCCGACAATCCGGCAGCCAGATGTTTGGTTCGAGCTCGAACCAGGACCCCCCTCCTCGTCACTTATAAGTGCCTTTGCGGCACAAAGAAGTGCCCTTGTTGCCCTGACAGACCCTTTTGGCTTAAGTGTACCACCGCTCGAACCGGGACCCCCCCTCCCGGCACTTATAAGTGCCCTTGCCATTGTGGGGGGTCCTGCAGCTCGATATAAGGACCGTGACATCGCCCGGCGTTGTCCCTATAACAAGATACCCATACCGCATAACAAGATACTAAAGGAAATAACCTTGCTTGTTACTATAAGGAGAACAGATAAGCTAGTTTGGAAAAAGTAAACTTTTCTGGATTTGTATAAATGCAATACATACACGCGGATCCAGGTGCGTGGCGAAAATCCAGTGTTTCAATACCTGCTGCATGGGCGACTTTTGCATACCCATGTAGCCACTGCAAGTAAGGGCTTAAACACCCACCAACCTCTATTGAATAGTTAGCAAGAGTTTTAAACCCTCTAACCCGCTAATATGACTGAACATTCCTTGTTAACTGATGCGCTTTTAAGCATGATCCGATCGGGATTGTGTTTTTAAAAGCCTCCACTAGTGTGGCCAATTGATGTCGCCACGCTAGCTGCGACTGTGCGCTGTGCATGCGATCCTTAATCAGAGCATATGTGATCCACATTTTCTGCTCAATCGCATGCGCTCCGACCGGGAAACATTGTGCAATCGCACACACTGCAATGTCTCTCACACAGCGGGAATGCAGGGGTGTGTTTGCAGTGTGGCCTCATCCTGAGGCAAGGTTCCAATACTGCATGTTGGAGTCGGGTTTGCGCTCCATTCGCGCTTCAGCTCACATTGTAAATGCATGCTACCGGGTAGTTTCCACTACCAGTCCGTTATTGGTTTGCAAATTTGTGCCATACATTGAGATGGCCCAGAATACAACTCACAGAGTATCATGCACAGAAAATCTTGCATGCGCTGCTGTGCGTGATAGTGGGAACTTACCCTAACTGTGTGTTTGTACATGAGAGACTATAATGCTGGGTCCTCACCAATAGGCTTATCTTTTAGCAGAGGCAATATATCACTTAAGTTCTGATTGCTGGTTAGTTCAGAACCTAACCAGTGGAAACATGCACTTCTTGCAGGGTGCCAGGTCCCCACACACAACTGGAGAACCGAGCTGCAATCAGAACATGACAAGTTGTAGCCATTCCAAGGTAAGCTTAAGGTGATGCCTTCCCATTTTAGGTCCTTTCTCTGGGTACTTTTATTGGAAGGGTGGTGGGTGGGAAAAGTATTATTTACCTTTAAAAGTGCACCCAAACATCTTGGTGAATAATAGGTTCTGCCACATGTTAGTGCAAAAAATGTGAATGTATGCCCGTTACAGATGAATACTGTATATATAGTATCTGCACACACACCTATAAAAGATTTAAAGGGAACAATGACCTATGTATTGTAGTTGACTATGTAGGGAATCAAGAACTGGTGCAAAGACTAGAGCAATTGTAAGAAACGTATAGTCCTGCTACTTATAGAATAATCAAAGTAATATAACATGCAATAGAAATTGCATAGATCTTAGAAGAAGTAATGAATGTACTTCAAAGCAATTTGTAATTAGAGTCCTTCAGCTTGTTTATTCTCAGTTACTAAATTAAAGGAAACAATAATTACAGTGTAATTTGCAATGTACTGTAAAATACCCATAATGCAGCAGTTACATGTCACGTGGCGCAGCCGCTGCAAACTAAGGCATAAAGGAAAAAATTCTGAAGTAAGGGTAAATAAAGGATGGTCAATTACTGTAGATGTCTCAGGCACCTGGGAAATGACCCGAGGAACATGTACAAATCACCAAAACTTAAATAAAATAAAATTTCCTTCATACAAGCTATTCTCGATCTTCCACATGTATAATCGAGGCTACTCGATTATACATGTGGAAGATCGAAAATAGCTTGTAGGATAGGATAGCCTTCAAAAGTAGCCTCGAATATATGGTAACCCTCCAAAGTAGCCTTGTAAATTAAGACCCAGGTTCCATCTCTTCGTTGTTCCCCCCTCCCGGCCTTCCTCTCTTGTCTCCTCTCTTGAGCTGGTGACTTCTACCACCCCCCAGCCGTCTTATGCAGTCTTCCCCGAACTGCTACGGCTGTTTCTTTATCCCCGTCCCCCCCTATACTGCGCTCTCTCTTACACTATATACGAACCTACCCTATATAGATTTGAAGGGGTTGTGATCACAGAAGATGGATGCATGTTCCCACCAACCCATTAATAGATTGGCATAGGTTGGTGAGAAACATGCACCCATCGCGGCCCCTCTTGTTTGGAGATAGTATTGTTGTCAAACATAAAATAATTGTAAAGCTTCCAAAATAAAATTTTCTTGTCTTTTGGTATAAATATAGTATTGCAACCAATATGAACTGCTTCAAATCCCTTTATATGATCAATGGATGAGTATATGCCTTAACATCCAAAGTTAGCCATCTGGTATGTATCTTTCCATTGTATATGTACTACATGGTTCAATATATCAGTGGAATCTTTCAAATAATGTTGGTAACCTGAGTACCATGGGCATTAATAATATATCTAATATTTGGATAATGGCTCATTGCACAATATGGGGATCTTTTTTGATAATACTACAGAGATGCACTCCATGGTTTGTATGGGTTTGATACACACAAGTTTATATGTATACACCTTGCAGATATATTACCAATTAGTCACTAATTGGTTATTGGGGTTTTTGGATATTTAAGGGAGTGGGAATCATGGGATATTCTCTCCCTCTATGGGTCTCTGATGAAGCGGCAGGAATGCCGGGAAACGCGTCAGACCACTGGTTTGTTTGCACCTTTGTGATGCTTTTACAGCTTTGATTGATGTTCACATATGATTGAAATAAAAGTTTTGTGATGACAACCTACCAAGCCTGAGTCCTAATTCCGGAGCGGTCTGCTCCCTGATGCTCGCTCTTCGTACTAAGTATCGTGTGACCTTGCTGAGGTCTCGTCTTTTGGGGAAGTGACCTGCACGACAGGACGCGGCATGGTGTGGAATCAACACGATACCACGGTGAGCGCTCCTAACTTGGAATTGGTATGTGTTTCTTTATTTTTGAAATCTGACCTGCCAACTAATCATTATAGATGGCAGAACTTCATAAAGAATGTTTGAAAGTTCAGGACCCCTTAAAGTTAATGGGGGGTAAATACTTCAGAAAGTTCAAATGAACTTTCAGAAATATTGCAGTGTAAACTTACCTATAGGCCTCTGGTACCTGGAGATGGTTTGGAAAAACAGTCCGTGCGCGGGTCAAACCAAAAAAATGAACGTAGCTCACACGCGCGCTAGTTTCGGTTTTCCACTCCGCTTTCAGTAATCCACGAACAGTAAAATTCAAATGACCACTTCCGAAATTCCCCAAATGGCCGAGATTCCTGAAACCGGCTGCTTGTGGATTGCTGAACGTCCGACAATCCGGCAGCCAGATGTTTGGTTCAGAGCTCGAACCAGGACCCCCCTCCTCGTCACTTATAAGTGCCTTTGCGGCACAAAGAAGTGCCCTTGTTGCCCTGACAGGACCCTTTTGGCTTAAGTGTACCACCGCTCGAACCGGGACCCCCCCCCCGGCACTTATAATGCCCTTGCCATTGTGGGGGGTCCTGCAGCTCGATTAAGGACCGTGACATCGCCCGGCGTTGTCCCTATAACAAGATACCCCATACCGCATAACAAGATACTAAAGGAAATAACCTTGCTTGTTACTATAAGGAGAACAGATAAGCTAGTTTGGAAAAAGTAAACTTTTCTGGATTTGTATAAATGCAATACATACACGCGGATCCAGGTGCCGTGGGCGAAAATACCAGTGTTTCAATACCTGCTGCATGGGCGACTTTTGCATTACCCATGTAGCCACTGCAAGTAAGGGCTTAAACACCCACCAACCTCTATTGAATAGTTAGCAAGAGTTTAAACCCTCTAACCCGCTAATATGACTGAACATTCCTTGTTAACTGATGCGCTTTTAAGCATGATCCGATCGGGATTGTGTTTTTAAAAGCTCCACTAGTGTGGCCCAATTGATGTCGCCACGCTAGCTGCGACTGTGCGCTGTGCATGCGATCCTTAATCAGAGCATATGTATCCACATTTTCTGCTCAATCGCATGCGCTCCGACCGGGAAACATTGTGCAATCGCACACACTGCAATGTGCTCTCACACAGCGGGAATGCAGGGGTGTGTGTTGCAGTGTGGCCTCATCCTGAGGCAAGGTTCCAATACTGCATGTTGGAGTCGGGTTTGCGCTCCATTCGCGCTTCCAGCTCACATTGTAAATGCATGCTACCGGGTAGTTTCCACTACCAGTCCGTTATTGGTTTGCAAATTTGTGCCAATAGCATTGAGATGGCCCAGAATACAACTCACAGAGTATCATGCACAGAAAATCTTGCATGCGCTGCTGTGCGTGATAGTGGGAACTTACCCTAACTGTGTGTTTGTACATGAGAGACTATAATGCTAGGTCCTCACCAATAGGCTTATCTTTTAGCAGAGGCAATATATCACTTAAGTTCTGATTGCTGGTTAGTTCAGAACCTAACCAGTGGAAACATGCACTTCTTGCAGGGTGCCAGGTCCCCACACACAACTGGAGAACCGAGCTGCAATCAGAACATGACAAGTTGTAGCCATTCCAAGGTAACTTAAGGTGATGCCTTCCCATTTTAGGTCCTTTCTTCTGGGTACTTTTATTGGAAGGGTGGTGGGTGGGAAAAGTATTATTTACCTTTAAAATGCACCCAAACATCTTGGTGAATAATAGGTTCTGCCACATTAGTGCAAAAATGTGAATGTATGCCCGTTACAGATGATACTGTATATATAGTATCTGCACACACACCTATAAAAGATTTAAAGGGAACAATGACCTATGTATTGTAGTGACTATGTAGGGAATCAAAACTGGTGCAAAGACTAGAGCAATTGTAAGAAACGTATAGTCCTGCTACTTATAGAATAATCAAAAATATATATGCAATAGGAAATGCATAGATCTTAAAAAGTAATGAGTACTTCAAAGCAATTTGTAATAGAGTCCTTCAGCTTGTTTATTCTCAGTTACTAAATTAAAGGAAACAATAATTACAGTGTAATTTGCAATGTACTGTAAAATACCCATAATGCAGCAGTTACATGTCACGTGGCGCAGCCGCTGCAACTAAGGCATAAAGAAAAATTCTGAAGTAAGGGTAAATAAGGATGGTCAATTACTGTAGATGTCTCAGCACCTGGAAAATGACCCGAGGAACTGTACAAATCACCAAAACTTAAATAAAATAAAATTTCCTTCATACAAGCTATTCTCGATCTTCCACATGTATAATCGAGGCTACTCGATTATACATGTGGAAGATCGAAAATGCTTGTAGGTAGGATAGCCTTCAAAGTAGCCTCGAATTATATGTTAACCAGGGGTGTGTTTGCGTAGATTGTCACCTTAAGGATTAGAGGTTGGCGGAAAGAAGATGAATGTTTAAAAAATGTGGATGGACCTTCCAGGACAGGATAGAGGAGCCCTTAAGCCCCATAGTGATATATTCTTGTGGCTCTAATACAACATCAGTGGTATGAAATGTTTGATAGTTTTAAACCCAGTCAATGCATGTCAGGCTTGTTGCGAATCTAAAATGCAAAAGCTTGTTAAATGGTAAAGAAGGGCTTGTTGAGAATAAGGTGATTAACTGTGAAAAAGATGGATATTTATTGGTTCTGCCTTAGGTTCTTGGGTGACAGGAATTTAATCTTAATTAGACAGAGTACCCATTCTCTGTTAATTTTCTATATCATCGGTTCCAATGCCATGGCGTCTTTATATTTAAGTAAGAACTAAATAAATTTTAATACTAACATAGTCTGAAAACATCTCCCTCAAATACCAATAAACTGTAAAATTACCACTCTAGTAAATGATAATTTAAGCAAATGTAACCCCCGAAGAAACCTGGGCAAGATTACTGTATGTTTATTTTCCACTGTCAGGCCACGCCCCTTGATTCTCGTCAACATGTTCCATTTCCTAATCTGGACTTAAACAAGATGCGTAGATACTACTAGTAGGTGGTGACTCTTGTGCTAGAAATTCTTGTTAGTAGTTTAGGACTAGACAGTGGTAAGTCAGTGGCTAAAACTGTAATTCTTGAATGCGAGAAATAAAATAGGACCTTGTTAATATGGCAAATTTCCTTCCACCCAGAAATGGGAGTATTGAGACACAGGTTGCTCTGCATGTGACCAGAGTTGTCTGAGGCTTTAGTTCCCCTTTAAGGCTTTTCAGCAGAATACATATTGCCATAATGGAATATCTGAAGTTATAGGAAATCCATGCACAATGCACTGCTTAGAGCACATACTTGGTTTTTATGAAGAAGTTGAGTGAAGAAGTAGATTCAGGCCAGCAGTCAGTGGATGTGGTTTACTGGATTTGGGCGAAAGCTTTAGATACTGTGCCACATAGGCGATATGTATAACTGTTGGCCTAGAAGAAAACATTTGTACAGGATAGAGAATGGTTATTGGATCACAAGCAGAGATGGTCGGTACATGGAGCTAATCTAGTGGGCTAAAGACTAAGCAGTTAGTGCCTCCCAGGGTTCTGTGACTGGGGTGTAGACTCACTGAGCCAGCAAAAGCTATCACCAATTACCTTGGAGCAACAGAGTGACAGGCTCTCAGAAAACTCGGAGTAGAAATGGGCGAACTTCTAAAGTCAGTTCGATTTCAAATTCTTGTAGATGTGTAGTTTTGAAACGTTCGGATTAAAATAAGTTTAAAATAGCAATGTAACTTGTGTACATGGCTCTGTGAAATGGTCTGGGGACAATATACAAAACATCCGAACTTAATAAAGTACTCCTTCAACACACTAATCTGAGTAGAGATGTCCGGAAATTCGAAAAATCGCGGTCCGCCGAAGATCCGCGGCGTTTTCGAAAAAATCCGAAAATTCGAAAATCCGCGAGCGGACCCGTTTAAAACGATATTATTAAAATGACAAGTTCGGCCAAAAATCCGCCTAAAAGTTGTCTAAATAGCCTCTTGGTAACGTACACTTAACCCACTCAGGGGACTGGTGGCTAATGGCGCTAGAAGCACGAGATAAATGCCAACATACCAAAAGTTACAGTCCGCTAGCGTGACTTTAAAAAAAAACGGGTATTTTCGAAATACGAGGATTCCCGTAAACAACGAGGATTTCCGTAAAAAACACCGAGGCTTTCGTAAACTAATGGGGAATTTTTTAGCTGCCAGTGGTAATTTGGAATCATGTGCGTGCTCCGTTTTGAAAAATTTACACGAATTACTCGTTTTTTACGAGTTTGTAATTCGAGATATTTGTAATTACTGAATCCTCGTAATGACGGAATCCCCGTATTACGAGGATCTTCGGTTTTTCCGTATCCCGCAAAGTATCGTGGATCTCGATTACGTGAAATCCCGTATACGAGGATCTTCGGTTTTCGTATCCCAGAAAGTATCGTTGGACCTCATAATTAGACGGGAGAAGAAAACTCGTATTGCGAAAATTTTTAGTAAAAAAAAAGCAATCCGCAGTTCGGAGAAGTCGGAAGTCCGGAAAGTCGGAGAATAATCTTGCCGTTCGCGGACGGAGAGGAAATCCGCGGCGGATCGGGTTCTGGTACCGCGAACGGACCATTCTCTACTTCTGAGCTCCGCATTCCAAATTTGATTATTATCCCGGAAATTTGATGTTTCGGAGGGGGAAAAAAAATTTGCTTCAAAGGGAAAGTTCTGTGGAAAATATTATTTATTTAAAATTTCTTAAAAGTATATAATGATACCTACGGAATAGTTTAATATCTCCATCCAATTTTTTTTTAAAAATCAGTTGCATTATGCCCCTTGCTGTTTCCTGCTGTTAAAGGGTATGTCCATCTTATTTTATAACTTTCTTGTTTATGATACTGAAGAAACAAGGAGGTAAATGCAGAGAACAAGAAGAAACATAACGCGACTTCTCTTAACAGGCCTACAACGTGTCCATTCTCCTTTGCATGCGGCAAACAGTGCAAAGGACTGGGATGGTCGGTAGGGCTGTCAGCACGTTGAGTCTCTCTGCAGCTCTGGAACGATCCAGTGAAATTTCACCTGCTCTCTGCAAAGATTACTGAAGACGGGAGGTAAGATATAGTGCATTTACCGCCTGGTCATTCAGTCAAAACAGTAAAAAAGAAAAGTTGTAAAATACGATGACTACCCCTTTAACGTCAGGGAGCTACATTCAGGTCTTCTATTGGTTCTTCTCCCAGAATTCACACTATGTGGATTGTACAACGAACAAAATGCTGAATACACCATATTACCCAAATTTAGCCATTGACAGCTATTTTTGGCGTGCCAACCCCCTGGGTATTTACCTCCCCCCCCAGCATCAAAACAGGTGCTTGTGATGTGATGTTGTTACCCTTCTGCCCACTGGCACGATACAACTCCGAGGTAGAGAAGCCAGTGTGGTGTTGGGTAATTAGAGCACCACATGAATATGGATAAAAAATATCAGATTTGAAAATCAACAAAAAAAACATTTCAATTATAATGAAACAATATTATAACAAAATAAAAAGGATAGTTTTATTATTCCTATATTACATACTATTAACAAGCAATGTTTTTTTTTTTTTTTTTTCCATTCTTGGTTTTTGCAATTCACAATGCATACTGGGACCAGAGCAGAAACGAAGGAACACTATAGTTTTTTCCTTTTTATGGGTTTTGTACGATGAGTCTTTTATCTGAGCACTTCAGAAATGGAATCATGAAGCAAGTAGGTCTGGTAAGAGTGAAGGCATTGGACTAGATATGCGTCACTCTCGAGCAGCAATGATTCACTAACCAATTTAGCAGTTGTTACAGATACTTTCAGAAATGCTGACAGAATAAGGCTTACCATTCTTTCACCCCACTAATGCCAGGGAGGGGATTAAAATCCATTACATTCGTGTGTTGAAACAGCTAACCTAATAATTTGGTGAAGTGAGTGATAAGCTATGTATGGTGAAGTAAATGTGTTCAATATTATAACACTTAGAATAGTTAAAACACTATTATATTATGGTTTGGGGAAAATTAGATGAGATCACTGTTCAAAAGACAGTGACAGTGGTTATATAAAAACAAAAAGAAAAAGACAAAAATTTGTCTGTAACTTAACCTTATGCAGGGAGTTCCATAAAAGTCTTACGTTTAAAAATGGTGCTAATTTTGCCCAACCCAATCAGATCTTATTTAACATTAAAAGACTAAACATCTGATTGGTTGGGGGCAAAATTAAGCACCATTTTAACGATAAGAAGTTTTATTGAATCTTACCTGTTTATCTTTAGTTTCATGCACGTCACATAAGAAAAGGTTCTTAGTCATCTTCCTAGAGCCAAAGGGTTCCAGCAAAACCAGCAGAAGACAGCATACAGTCTTCCATGGATTTGGTGCTAAAACTCTGCTTGTAAAAGGACAGCAGTGGTCTATAGGAAAGAAAAGGGGAACTAATCTCCCAAAATACCAGTACCCCCAACCCCTGATCACTGGTAATCATGTATCCTAAAGTGTGTGGGTGTGGGGGGAGAGTTGCACTCCCCTAAGGCGGACCCTAAAAGCAATCCTTTATTATAATGATATTGTAAGTGGTGTGGTGCAGGAAACTTACCTGGGATCCTCCTCCGGCGTAGTCGCGAGCGGGAGGAGCGCGACGATCTGATCGAGCGGCACGCTCGACGTGCACGCTCGCGCGCCACGACCGTCTCTCAGTGACCGCTGGAGGAGTGGGCGAGTGCGGGCTTTTACCCTGCTGGCGGCCAGATTCTTCCGGCGCGGAACGGCCAGCAGGGGCTAGAGGTCACAGGGCCTATAGGCTCCCTCCTTGCAGTGCCTTGCTGCCAGTCAGAGTTTGTGCTTGAACTCCTAGCTCTGGTTTACAGCGTTGGTTTGGTATAAGGCTGTCGCCTGTCTTCCTGGGTCCGTCGGGTATGCATCTCCACCTCAGCTCCGACCCTCCTTTACCTAGAGTCAGCATATCTACTACAGCTCCTACCCGGTTCTGATCTCCACTTCAGCTCTACCTACTGTTAACCCCGCGTCAGCATATCTACTACAGCTCCTACTATCCGGTCTGCATCTCCACTTCAGCTCCTACCTTCTTTTACCTCGGTCAGCAATATTAATACAGCTACACCTCGGTCTGCATCATCCACTTTAGTCCTACCTCCTGTTCCTCCGGTCAGCATATCTACTACAGCTCTACCTCCGGTCGCATCTCCACTTCAGCTCATACCTCCTGTTACCTCCGGTCACGACATATCTACTACAGCTGCCTACCTCGGTCCTGCATCTCCACTTCAGGCTCCTACCTTCTGTTACCTCCGGTCAGCATATTACTACAGCTTCATACCTCGGCTGCATCTCCACTTCAGTCCTCCGACCATTACCTCCGCGTCAGCATATCAGCTACACTCTACCCCGGTCTGACATCTCCACTTCAGCTTCCTACTCCTGTTACCTCCGGTCAGCAATCTACTAAAGCTCCTACCTCTGCGTCTGCTCTCCACTTCAGCTCCTACCTCCAGGTACATCCGGTCTGCATATTCGTACCACACGCTCCTACCATGATCTGCCGACCTACACAGTTCCTAACTCCAGTTACCTCAAGCTCTGCATACCTACCACGCTTCTCACCTCCGGTCCGTATCTCCCAAATTGTGGGATTGGTCTTTGTGACTGCTCTCTTCTGGAGCCGCGACCTGGTTGCCTGTCCGCTGCACAAACACACCTCACCGTAGAGGGCTCTGGTTGAACACAGGCAGGTACTTAGGACTCCGCGTCCAGAGGGGGCTTTCAAGTGTGTGGTGTCAGGACTGTACCGGGATCCTCCTCGGGGTCGCGAGCTGGGAGAGCGCGCACGATGACGCGAAGCGGGCGCTCGCGTCACGGCTCGCGCGCCCGCACGTCCTCAGGACGCGGAGGACGTGGGCGGTGCGGGCTTTTACCTGCTGGCGGCCATCTTCTTCCGGGCACGGCCAGCAGGGGAGAGGTACAGGGGCTCTTTTAGGCTCTCCTGCAGTGGCCTCTTGCTGCCAGTAAGACGTGTTGTGCTCTGAAACTCCAGCTCCTGGTTAGCGTTGGTGTTTGGATACGGGCTGTTCCCGTCCTGTGCCCAGTCTGTCTGCATCTCCACTTCAGCTCCTACCTCCTGTACTCGGGTCAGCATTATTACTACAGCTCCTCACACTCCGGTCATGCATCTCACTTCAGATCCTACCTCCTGTTACCTCCGCGTCAGCATATCTACTACAGCTCCTACCTCTGAGTCTGGATCATCTCACTTCAGCTCCTACCTTCAGTTACCTCACGGTCTGCATATCTACCACAGCTTCCTACCTCGATGTCGTCCTTACTACTACAAGTTCCTACATCTCAGTTACCCAGCCTGCATACTACCACAGCTTCTACCTCCGGTCCGTATTCCACATTGTGGATTGGTGCTTGTGACTCTCCTTCTGGAGCGCGAGTATTTTTGTTCCTTGTCGCTGTCTCTATGTCTTCGTGTCCTTGCTATTCGCTTGCAAAACATACTCCCACACTGTTAGAGGCCTGGTAAAACGGCAGGTACTTAGACTCCGCGTGCCGATGGGGGTCTCATAGGGCCTTTATCATGAAGAATCTGTAACAGTGTGTACAGTAAAGGACCCAAATCACCCTCATTCGGTTCTGGCTTATTTTGATTCCTTTACCAGATCTGCATATAAGCATATTAAGGTCACCTCAATGTCTGTTGTGATCTGTGATATTGCAACCACTAATAATATGTTTATATAATACTCATTATAAAATCATTTACTCTAGGTGATTATTCCAAAGGAGAAGAAAAATTTAAATTCTACCCTTTACAATTTCACTTTACGAGAGAAATAGGCAAAGCTGCACGTAGCTGTTTTATGCTCAGTAACGTTGATATTATATTCTTCTGCTGGCGCTCATTAGGTTAAATAAAAACGCCAAGGGGCATTTATAGACAACCAAATGGACTCCAGAGCCTTAGTGGTGACAAATTTCATGAGGACACAATTAACCTAATGCCAGCCTGGGAACCAAGGACACCGCAAGGCAAATCATAGTTCACTGACTCCTGGTGGTTAGATGATATTGCTTCTTAGAAGCACTTCCAATGATTTGGTAAACCAGAATACAGGGAAGTAGTAGCTAGAATTCCCCTTGGCCTACATCTTTTTTATGGGGCTTTTATTTTCATATAAACTGGAAGTTGCTGTCTGCTTCATTCATTAATATATTTACAAAATAGTTTCTTGGAATAAGCGTTTGGAATATCAGTTTGGTATGATGATGAAACATGCAGTTGCGATAGCTATAGATACCCAGATGGAGGTTTCCTTCTAGTGGGTAATGGGGGGAGGATAGAAAATTAGAAACACATGCGTAGCTAGGTTTAGCTCATCTTTGCTATCAGGGAACAGACTGTGAATAAATTCATAAACAGGTGAAGTTACAGTATACGCAAATTGATTTGATACCAAGCATCCATGCATCCTATAAACTGTGTGACATAATCTCTTTCACAGTAGTGTGGGTATTGACATTCTGATGTCCTTTTGACAAGGAATCTGATCTATAAACAAAAGCCTTAGTCAAAGCAAAATAGTTTTTCTAGATTTAAACGTATAAGGGTAATTATGATTATATAAGTGACAGTAATATAACCGTACATGCCAAAACTGGGTATATCAACTGTATATTGGTATAGTTGTTCAAAACCATAATAAGCAAATAAATTGTAATAATAACCTTCTGCCACTTTAAGAGAATTTGCACTGTCTGTGTAAAAATACGGGTCCTGTGTTTTCCTAGGTTATAGCATTGGTAACACAAAGAGAGGCCATGTTTGATTGGGCAAAAATCAGCTTCTGAATTTTTTCAAGCAGACAATAAAAAAGTTTTTAAATGGACTTGTAAAAGTGCACGGTTGTTGGTATGAGAAGGGCGGAGTTTGAGTATTTCAGAAAACTGTTGATCTACTGGGTTTCATGCACATCCATCTCTAGAGTTTACAGAGATGATCTGAAAATATCCAGTGAAGTGGCAGTGTGGTGGACCAAAAAATGTCAAAGGCCAGAGAGCAGAATGACCGACTGATTTGAGGGAAGATTGAAAAGAAAAAGTAGCTTATATAACCAAATGTTACAACTAAAATATGGCAGAAATACCATTTGGAAACACACAACTCACACGAACCTTTGTAGTAGATGGGTTATTAGTTAGCGGAAAACCAAACCGGGTGCCTCTCCTGATAGTAAGAACAGGAAGAAACAGAGGCTACACTTTGCACAGGACTCCACCAAATTGGACAATACAAGAGGGAAAAGGGTCGCATGTTTGATAAGCTTCATTTCTGCAGCAACTTTAGATAATAGGGTGCTATTATGGCGAAATAACATGAAAGCATGGATCCATGTGGCTATGTCAATAGTTCAGGCTGTAATGTTGGTGTTGTGTGCTGGGTTAATTTTCGGCCCAACTTTGGGCCCCTTAATACCAATTAAGTATAGTGTCTAAAATGCTGACAATATATTGTTACTGATCATTGTCCATCCACTTTATGATCACGGCTGTACCCATCTTTGATGCTCTTCAGCAGCATCAATATTCAAACAGTTTCTTGAATATCATATCCGAGCTGGATATCCTTAAGGCCCACATAGGCCTGGCCTTTTAGGGCAGTTAGAGTACTAGGGGCAGCACAAAAACCTGCAGGGAATCTGGGCTCAGCGAGTGGCAGAAAAAAAAAACCCCCCAAAAAACAGTTGGTGTTGCTGGGAGCGCTCGGGGGACACATTCAAGTCTCGCTTGCGCCCCTCACTACCCCATCGGTTTCACCCCAAAACTGATGTGGAATCGCTGGGTCTTTAAAGGGCACATATAGTGGGAATTTTTAAAAAAAATTTTTCTATTGTTCTATTATTCCACCCCGACCCCCAGAGGGTACTTTATTTTCTTCAGTTTCCTCCTGGTACCTGAAGATAAGTAAAATATAGTGAAGCTTCCAATACCCATCCTGCTTAGCTTCAATCAAATCCCCTAACAGCATGGCCAGTATAGGATGTAGGCCTTACACAAGATTTACGCAAGTCTCCAATGACTCCTTCCTGCTCACTAAGATCCCTTGGCAAATACTGGGTATAAAAACAGAAGTTTAAAAGTGAAGAAGAAGTCCCCCTCTCCCCCAAGCTTTCACAATTTATGCTGTCAATGTCGCCGTGATAAGCGGACCGGCCTTTCCCTAACTAACCCCCTTCCATGCTTATGTAGCAAATATATCAAGAACAATAGAGAGACCCCACCTTCAAACATGCAGGCCTTACCGGACAGGGTTTTTTTTTTGTTGTTACAAAGGTAAGGATGATGTGTATGTGTAGGAGGATAAGGCGCATGAGGCTTGTTTACAGCAGGGACTAAATGAACGGGCAATTACAGAGAGTGGAGGGGGAGTGAGGAGCTCTGATAGTAAATCTGTATGTGTGCAAAACACGGAGCCACAGGTGAAGGTAAGATAGGCAGCATTACCTAACTTTATTATGCTGCTGGCAATATAGCAATATTAACTTTCATCTAAAATGCCCTTAAGCTCAATGCCTGATCGTTATAGGGATGCGCAGAGCCAGAGAAGTAAGGGAGTCCCCGTGAAGTCAGAGGACAATCCAATGATGTCAGGGAACCTCCCCAAACACCTGGGGTCTAGTAAAGGATGGGATGTGCAAACTTGCGATCAGCAAAAAAAAGTTCTAAACGGCAAGGCAAAAAATGTAATTTACTGGGTCTTAGAGAATCAGGCAGCCTGACTAGACCACACCCTCCCCTCTCCATTAGCAAAAGGGAGGATCCCATAATGGGTGCGGGCCAGTCACAAATGTCATCTGCCTCTGCCTATATGTAAATATCTGTGGAATGTATCGGACATTATATATTGAACATTACCAGAGGGGGCCAAGTAGTGTTAAACATCGACATAGCTGCGTTAACAGTGTATCACCCATGATGGAGAGAGGTATAATGCGAGGTAATGGCTCAAAAATACCACATTATATTAATTATAAACCACAATTCACACAATTAAAACCAGCATTAGCACTATTTGAAATACACATAAATAATTTCCAAGAATAAAGTTGATCACAAAACACCAGGGAACACCCATTGTTAACCCCAATAAAAAAACAACTAATTGAATATGGAAAAACAAGGAAGGCCTTGTCCATATTTACAAAAATACATTTAAAAACATGTTTATTGACAATGGGAACTCATGATGGCCAGATCTATGTGAATGAAATATCCTGTGGGTATTAGTTATATAGATATGCAAGTTTGTAAGTATTGCCGATGATTGATGTTGCCATATTCCCATAAGGGTTTTATTGTTAGTTGGTATTGTATAAAATTATTACTTTATTTCTTTTTGTATGAAATAACATTATACTCAAATGCTGTATATAAACAAGGTAAGTAAAATGTAATATTAAACTGAAATGTTAGATCCGTAAGCCTAACATCCAGTGGTAGGAAGTGATGATGGAAAACTTTGTTAAGGGATCATTATCCTTGACTTTGTCTCCAGAGATATCTTATTAGTAGTAGTCGATCATGGATTTATGAGAAATAGATCATGCCAGACAAATTTTAATTGGTTTTTATGAAGAAGTGAGTAAGAAAAGTTAGATTCAAGCACAGATGTGGCATGGTGGTATATTTGGATTTTGCATAAAAGCCTTGATTAACTGTTGCAACATAGGCGGACTAATTGTAATAAATGAGGACTGTTGGGCTTGAAGAAGAAACATTGTGTTTATGGATAGAGAACTGGTATTGGACCGCAAAACAGAGAGTGGTGGTTAATGGAGCACATATATGTGGCTAAATGTTCTAAGCGGAGTCCTAGGGTTCATGTACTGGGGCCGTTTGTTTAATCTGTTGTATAAATGGACTTAGAGGGGGCATTGAGAGCAACGGTCTCTGCGTTTGACTGAGACACTAAATTATGCAGCGCTTTGGGAAACTTCCAATGAGTGGCAAAGTGCCAAGCGACCTAGATCGATTATCAAATGGGCGGAGCCCAGAATGGCCAGATGAGATGTCATTTGATAAATGTAAGGTGAGGCATTGGGATTTAATACTCCCTGATGCCACCTACACCATAAATTACTTGTTGTTAAGGCTCTGAATGGAAAAAAAGATTTGGGGGTTCTGGTAGATACAGGAACTGGCTGTAGCAAACAAATGCAGGTTAGCAACCAGGCTAGAGATAGCAATATTGTCTTGTTAAAGAGGGGAATGGAATCAGAGAGAAAAAATATTATTCTCCCTCTTTACAAGGCACTGTAAGCCACATTTGGAATGATGCGGTGCGTTTGAATCCCATATGACAAAAAGGGGACATCTTGGAAATTGAGGCAGTTAGAGAAGGGAACTCAAATAATAAGGGGGAATGGAGGGATTGAATATGAAGGCCAGATGTAACAAGGTTAGGGCTGTGTAACATTGGAAGAAGCGGGCGGTTGAGGTGGGGACATGATAACCTTATACAAATATATTAATGGCCCATTACAGTGAACTCTCTGCCGTGCATTGTTACTAAGGTAGGTCTATCAGAGGACTCGTGGAATCCTTTAAGGTTGGAAGAAAAGAAGTTTCATTTCAAGTTAGGGAGGTTTCTTTGACAGTGAGAACGGTGATGATGTGAGTGACAACTGTGGAATCGTCTTCCAGCAGAGGTGGTATGGCAAGTTCATTTGAAAACTTTAAAAAAGGCCCCTGCGAAAAGTTTCTAAAACTAAAAATATGAAGAATTAGGTATGTAATTGCTATAGATCTGGTTGAGCCAGGGATACTTTCGATTGCCCAGTTTGGAGGTCCAGGAAGGAATTTTTTCACCCCTTTGTTTAGCTGGGTTTTTTGCCTTCCTCTGATTCAACTGTTGGTTAGGGTAAAAAAAAGAAAAAACAAGGAATAGGTTGGAACTTATGGACGAATGTCTTTATCAACCTCTTAAATACTATGGTTCCTATGTATGTATATTTTATACATTACCCTATTCCATTTAAAATCAATTAAAAAATTTGAGTGATAAAAAAACCCCCAAAAAACAATAAGGTTTGGTGTTGTGTTAACTTATACCAGTTCAGTTGAATACCAAACACAAAAGTGTTAAAAAACTAGCTCCGGGTTCCCTCGCAGTACAGGCAAACCAACGCTGTCCACAAATAAATATAGCACATGCACATACACTTAATTATCCAGTCAGGTATATCTGTGTATGCAATTAGATCAACTGGACGTCTTGGAAGACGTTTCACTAGTATTCAATCAGAATGACTGGTAGAAGGAATCTGTGGCAATTATGTACCCTGGAAAATCCAAATTAGGGGGCATATCACGTCAGGTGTTACGGGCGGGAGGGTCCTAGTGGCTAGAGCCGGTCTAAGGAAAATCTCCACGGTAAGGTGTCAAAAACAGAATTGTACAGGCCAACCACCGCTTAGCCACATCCAATCACGCCATTAAACACCTGGCCTGCTGATATGCAATTGGGATTCAGGGTACCATATTGCCACCACATTCTGAACCTTGACCGCAAAGCCGTCGGCATGACACCGAACATCGTCAAGAACTAAACTTCAAGTCCAGTTGATCTAATTGATATAACAGATACAGCACTACCACAATGATCTTAATTAACGAATGTCCACATTTCCACCCAAAGCAGGTTTGGTGTGTGGGTAACTCTAACACTCGTCACATAGCTACACACCACACACACACACACACCACACGTGGGGCAAAGGGATCTCATTCCTACATCCAAGGCTCACCACACATACTCAATATATCCATAATTTAATAATGGATTCCTATTATTAGTATGAAACTAGTTTAATTTGTATATTTTGCTTTGAAGCACCACCCTTTTATTTGTATACTTGGGGGAGATATATATGGCCTTTTCCGTCTGAAAACCCCACGTTAACTGGAAAAAAAATCAGGCGTTGTTAACGTGGGGGTTTTAGATGTAACGTAGAGCACAGCCCCATTTCCAAATGTTTTTGGAAATAGCACTGGATAACGATCCAAAAACCCCTGCCGTTAAGTTTTGCGCTCTATGGGTAGAGGTAAAGGTTGGGGAGTGTGTAAGGTTGCGCTCCTTCCTTTAGGCCCGAATCCCGCCGATTTGCAAATAACTGACGTAATCTCGTGATCAGGCCTAAGGTAAGTACGCAGCATGGAGTATTGGATTCTCCCGCGTCTGTATGTATTATGTTACACGCTCTTTAATACACCAGATGTCGCTTTATAAATAAAATTAAAACATACATGAATACGTAAACTAATACAAAGTTGTTCTACTCAATTAGATATAAACACGCTTTATAATAATTGAGGATGTTAAAGTTTTCTATAACGCTTAGTATATAGGTGAGCGCATGTTTAACCCTTCACTTGTGCCAGCTGCGAAGGTATCATTACAATAATTTTGCAAACGCTGCAAGGTATTCAGTCATGGCATTTGTGCAAAAAACTGATGTTAAAGGGCATGTCCACCCACCAAAACTAATATTTAACCCACTACTGGGCCACCACTGTGTAACGTAAAAAATCTACCTTACTCCTCTTCTCCTTATGGTTTCCTGCAGTACCTGGTCAAATTTCCAGAAAGTGAAGAGGAGGAGATGTCAGCGAGTCATCGCTTCCTTGTCTCTGAGAGGTTTCGGTATGCTAAGGGGAGCCCTTCCCCCCCTTTCTCCCTTCATTCGGATCCATCTTGGCTCCCTCAACTTATAAAAGTTTTTCTGTAGGGTAGTCCACCCTTGCCCACCCCCAACCGCCAAGTTTGTTATGTTAAAAAAAAGCAGCACAAATGACTACAGTCCTTCATTCTCTTGGCGCTCTGCATTGCCGGCAGCCGTGTCTGTGATTAGCTTCCTCTCAGCCAATACAGACGCAGCTGCCATTTGGCTCCTGCTTGCAACTTTTGTAACTTCTCGTTAGCAGCTAATCATCTATTATCTTGTTCTATAATATTGCTATAATATCTGTACAATATTGCTCTGTACTTTCTCTTATGTATGAATTGGACATGCTTGAACTGTGTTTATTGAGGCTAAAGGAACACTAAATCCATAAAAATAACTAATGCCATTCGTTTCTATATTCACAGGGAGGTGAGATGCTTATTCTCACCTCCCTGTGAATAATAGGACTCTCAGGGGGACCTGGAAACTAACTTACCACCGCTCCACTCGCAAGCCGCTTCTTCACTGAAAAAAGCTATTCTCTCCCGATCGCGTGCCCTATTTGTATTGGCACGCATGCGTCTAAGATAGGGTGCGCGGTTGGGACAGAGAGGCTTTCAGTGAAGGAGCGGCTTGCAGTGGAGTGGCGGTAAGGTAAGTTCCAGGTCCCCCTTGTGCCTATTATTTAATAAGCGTTTCACCTCCCTGTGAATTATAGAAACGAATGGCAAATAGTTATTTTTTATGGATTATGGGAGTTTACCGTCCCTTAATTTGTGTGGTGCATTACGAATTGGACTCCAATCACCTTGTCACATTACAATTACGGAGAACTGTTTTGTTAACCTAGGGAGATTGTTGGACTCGGACATTGCACTAGGAAAACATATCCCCGCATTATTGCATCGTTGTATAGGGATAGGGCAAGTTTAACCACTAGATAGACCATGTGGTTTGTGATTATATTGAGTAAGCCAGACATAGCTGGTATCAGTTATTCTTTGCACTATGGAAACTATATAGTACACTTTGCCCCCCACCCCATGTATACAATGTTGCAATGGTTGGGTTTTTAAGTGTTAGAAATATGTTAGAAATAAAGGTTCTTTTCAGCATTCATGAAGGGGTCTTATGATTCCCTAAGTGTGGTCAAGTGTGTGAGTCTAGGAGGGCTTGTATAAGTTTTGTTACCCTGGGATTTCTGGTACTAAATACCAAAACATTTACCCAGAAGATTGCGGCTTTAGGTAAATGAGGCCCTTGATGTTGTATAACTGTAATAAAAATGTTCAGTCCAGTTCAAGTAATACAAATACAAAATCCAAATGATTTAATCTTCACTCAGATCCCTAGTCTCAACCATTTGTCAGTAGATTCAGTGCAAAAAAGAAAAACAACAATACTCATTTCTCTCGCAAAGCTACCGTACGCGCTCGCAAAGTAAGCTTGATCTCTCGCTATCAATTACTCTCTTTTATCCTTCCTCCTCTCATCCTCTTTTTTTCTCTTTCTCTCCCTCTTCTTTCTCTCTCTCTCTCCCGCCTCTCTTCTCCCCCCTCCCTCTCTTTCTCTATCAGCTAGAAGACCTAGCCTCCTAATTAATCCTTTCTAGAAGAATTAACCCAATCAGAACTGCTATAAAGATCGGAGTAATGTATATATAATATATAACTATTTAACTAAATAAAAAAAACAGGTTAAAAAAACAAACGATGTTAAAAATTCAGATATATATATAATACCAACCAGTGTGAGTGGCACTCAGAAACACAGATCCCTCACTCAATATAGACCTGGGTTGCCTCCTATGGATTTGTAACATAAAATTCTAAATAGGATTAGGATTTAAATCATCTATCTTATAATAAATAAAATTAAAAAAATAGAAAAAAGATATATATATATATATATATATATATATATATATATATATATATATAAAGCATTCTTATAGAACTATACTGTTATGTCAAATATCATCACAAACCCCTTATCTACCAACATGATTACTTCATACTCCTGTTAGACAAACTGGGTGACATAACCGATATTATTCATAGAAACGGCTGCATGTCAGATGTAACATAACATCCATCACTAGCAACATAATAGAAAACCATTATAATATCAGCTACAGAACAAGCAACAGCTGCCTTTTCAATGAAAAGGCTTCAAGTCAAGCATTAGATAAACACTATATATATAATATATGTATAAACACATCTATATGAGTTATCTTTTATTGTTTTTTATTGATTTCTTTTTAATGAAACCTTTTCTCCTGAATATCCTGCAACACTGAGGAAACTAGCTGTGCCTTATAAATATGTAATGTGTTTTGCCAATAAAAAAATTAGGTAGTTATTCATTAGAAAACTACAAAATATACAAATGTATAATACAAAAATGTCAGTAGAAAGTTTTACAGCTGTATTGTCTAAAGCTGGAAGCATACATGGGCAAAAGCAAACATAGATTACTGGTTATGTTATCTGACAAATCTCATTTAGTAGATATTTTGGCTCACTATATTTTAAATACATGTAATACCAATATAAGAAAAAACATAATTTATTTCAGGTAAAGGCCAATTAGACCTGACTTTTTCCCCACAAACCAACTGTCAAGCCTGCATACAGCACACAGCATTCCAACTGTCAAAACTCTGTCACCATTCCAGCTACAGTAAAACTACTCACAGAAGAATAGTTTTGAGAGAGGAGACTTGATGACAGCTGAAATATAAGAAGTTTTAGATTGGATATCTAAAGAAATAGGGGCAGATCAACAAAAATGATACAGTGTTGGTTGGAAGAATTATAGTTTGTTTCAGTTATGGTCAATTTAAAATAACCTATTTTTTCGGTATATATTACCTTTAACATCAGTACACAGTGATTACATTATTTTCTTTAAGTATTTCTGGAATATTAGATACATTATTTTAGAATGTGATGATTGTATCTTGTCTGGATAATTAAGGCAAAGCGTTCTCATACTACCTAACACACATTGCTGTTCTATCATTTTATTACAAAGATAAACCAGTGATAGCTAGTGTTAAATACTTGCGGGTGAGATTCACCTAGAGCCACTGCACCTGGGCAAATCTCCTGTAGAAGATTTACCAGAGGCTGCATTGCTCTGGGGATTCACCCGCATGTAAGTTTTTAACACTAGCTATCCGCTGGCGTTAATATAACATCCACACAGCCGCGCAGCCTCTGATAAAAAAGGCTTACAACAGCTGCCGCCGGGTCTGTTTTGGTACTCGCGCAGCCGCTGCAAACTAAGGCATAAAGGAACAAATTCTGAAGGGTAAATAAAGCATGGTCAATTACTGTAGATGTCTCAGGCACCGGGAAATGACCGAGGAACATGTACAAATCCAAAACTTAAATAAAAAAAATTTCCTTCATACAAAGCTATTTTCGATCTTCCACATGTATAATCGAGGCTACTCGATTATACATGTGGAAGATCGAAAATAGCTTGTAGGATAGGATAGCCTTCAAAAGTAGCCTCGAATATATGGTAACCCTCCAAAGTCCTGTAAATTAGACCAGGTCCATCTCTAATGGCCGCATGAGGATTTTCTGAAATTATAAAATACTCATGTATTTTTTTTGGGATTTAAATCCTTAATTGTCACAGGAAATCTAAATTAGAAATCATCTTTGGGTCCTCCTGTCAGGAGATCATAATAAACATTTAACCGACTGATAACCGGTCAGGCATTTTTGATAATCTGTACGAAGAGCGAGATCAGGGAGCGGACCGCTCGGATTAGGCTCAGGCTTGGTAGTGTCATCACAAAACTTTTATTCAATCATATGTGAACATCAATCAAAGCTGTAAAAGCATCACAAAGGTGCAAACAAACCAGTGGTCGACGCGTTTCGCGGCGTTCCCGCCGCTATCATGAGACCCATAGAGGGAGAGAAATCCCATGATTCCCACCCCTAAATATCCAAAAACCCCAATTAACCAATTAGTGACTAATTGGTAATATATCTGCAAGGTGATACATATAAACTTGTGTGTATCCAAACCCATACAAACCATGGTGTGCATCTCCTGTAATTAATCAATAAAAATCCCTCATATTGTGTATGTGTGTGCAATGTATAATGATATTAATAATTATGTGTAACTCTATAGTGTTCCAGTAAATCTAAAAACAATTATCTAAAAACATTATGCTTTGTGTCATACATGTATTAATATCCCAATGAATCAATAAAAACCAGCTAACCGTGCGATAAAAGCACTAAAAAGTGAAATATATAAATTTATAAAGTATACATATATAATATTACTAAATATAATAATCAGTTATTATGATCACCATCCTATCATGTATCGCTGATTCCATAGTTAGATCTGCACAATATAAGTGTGAATATAAATATTTAAATGTGAACACAGTCTTATTCTATTATATACCAATGGTGACAACTTAATAATAGAGGATACAGTGCACTTATATATAAAAACTAACAATATATATATAAATATACCTCAGAGAATGTATAGTTCATCTATATAGTCAACCTCATTCGACAAATATATATATCCGTAGGACTATACATATAATCCATGCAAAACAAGCTAATACCTCTATATTATTCATAAACTACCGTAATAGCAATATATTGCAATAATTATAAGTTGACAATGGTCTCTACACATAAGCGTGGAATATACACAAACAGCCTTATTATAAATCCATATATCTAATAAACATAATAAGTATAAATAAATCAATAAAGATATTAGTCAAGTTGCATATCCCATGCTTTTATCACGGTTATAACATGTACACCCCATGCTCATACGGCAAATTATACGTAAGAGATACTGAAATTATCTATTGGCTGGTTTCATATAATCCATATAATCCAGTTAATCATATAGCAACTAAGTTCCATTTCCAAATTAAGACACTTGTGGGCTTAGTGTTTGTAACCTGAAGATCAATAGGCCTCTGTTTTCAATAGCCTCTTGTGTAGATCCCCTTTATGTATAGTTTGTCGTACCTATCTATAAGGTAACCCTCCCAAGTAGCCTTGTAAATTAAGACCCAGGTTCCATCTCTGATGGCCAGCATGAGGATTTTCTGAAATTAAAAATACTCATGGATTTTTTAGGATTAATATCCTTTAATTGTCACAGGAAATCTAAAAGAAATCATCTTTGGGTCCTCCTTCATGTGAGATAATATAAAACATTAACCGATTGATGAACCAGTCAGGCATTTTTGATAATCTGACCTGCCAACTAATCATTAGAGATGCAGAACTCATAAGAATGTTCGAAAGTTCAGGACCCTTAAAGTCAATGGGGGGTAAATAGTTCAGAAAGTTCAAATGAACTTTCAGAAATATTGCAGTGTAAACTTACCTTATAGGCCTTGGTACCTGGGAGATGGTTTGGAAAAAAGTCCGTGCGCGGGGGTAACAGCAAAAAAATGGCGTAGCTCACACGCTCGCTAGTTTCGGTTTCCACTCCGCTTCAGTAATCCACGAACAGTAAAATTCAAATGACACTTCCGAAATTCCCCGAATGGCCGGAGATTCCTGAAAACCGGTGCTCGTGGATTGCTGAACGGCCGACAATCCGGCAGCCAGATGTTTGGTTCCGCAGCTCGAACCAGGACCCCCCTCCCCGTCACTTATAAGTGCCTTTGCAGCACTAAGAAGTGCCCTTGTTGCCCTGACAAGGACCCTTGTGGCTTAAGGTGTCCCACCGCTCGAACCGGGACCCCCCTCCCCGGCACTATAAGTGCCCTTGCGGCACTGACAAGTGCCATGTGGGGGGTCCTGCAGCTCGAAAACAAGGACAGTGACATCACCCGGCGTGGCAACATCAGCGGAGTTGGTGTCGCTGACAAGACCGGGGGGGGCTGCAGCTCGAAACCAGGACCTTTTTAGGACCAGAGGGGGGGGGGGTCCTGGTTTCAAGCTGCTGGTCCTAAAAAGGCCCTTTTCAGGTCTCTGCGTCTTCTTGTCGGCGACACCAACTTCGCTGAGGTCACCAACCCTGGTGATGTCACTGCGGGCCGCCAGTGACACAACCAGCGCTGGCGACATCATCGTCGCCGGTGTTGTCGACCTCTTGATCCGAAGTCTTCTTTCTTCTGCCATCAGCTGTGATGACTTCTGAGCTCTGCGGAGATTTGCAGCTCTTTATATAGGTTTGCAGAAGGACCAAATCCAATTGTGATTGGTTAAAATTTAAATGCTTGAAATCATATGATCACACATTAACCAACATATTTAACTTTATTCCAATGTGATTGGTTAATGTGTGATGGTGGTGTCACTGGCAGTCGCAGACATTAGCAGAGTTGGTGTCTCCGACAAGAAGACGCCCGAGACCTGAAAAGGTCCTTTTTAGGACCGGGGGGGGGGGGGGTGTGTCCTGGTTTCGAGCTGCTGAACCACCCACAAAGGCATTTATTAGTGCCGGGAGGGGGGTCCCGTTTCGAGTGCAGGACCCCAAAGCCCAAGGGCCCTTGCAGGGACACACAATGGTCTTTTAGGACAGGGAGGGGGTTCCGGATTGAGCTGCGAGACCACTGAATGCCAGCCGCGGGATGTCGGCTGTTTGGCAATCCGTGAGTGGCCATTTTTGAGGAATCTCCGGCCAACCGGGGTTCGGATAGAAAACTGTTCAAGGCGTGCCGAACGTTCGAAAATCCACATACATTCGAGAATTCGCCAATGTTCGAAGATTAATCCCGCAAGTCCGGAAAATCGAACTAGTTCGAGTATGAACTAGTTTGGATAGTTTGAGTTTGTCCAAAACTCAAAAATTCGGCCTCAAACTCGGAATTGAGTTCAGTTTGGTTTCAATCTCTACGATCATATATAACAGGAGCCGATTCTCTGCTGTAACAGCCATTCGCCGTGATCGCACATCTGCATTTAGCTTTTGATTTCATGTCACACTGTACATACCAATTCTATTTCTTGCAACCGATATATTCATCCAGTTAAAGCAGCAGTAAAAGAGAAAGGCAAATAGTGTGATAGCAGAACAAAATTTAAATAACTATTCCCAGAATTCTATTTGTCAATATTTAACAACGAAACCTAACTTTATTTAAGCTTTCTCATGCAAAATAGCAAATAAAACCTTGTGTTATATTCATAGGAAACTATTTCTATGTTCAACAGCTGAAAAACTATATCTGGACTTACCAAACAATCCAGGTATAGGCGATCAGCGTCACTGTATCTGTGTTACATAAGAAACTACGTATGTTTAGTTTGTCAGCAACACATCAGCAACTTCTGTTCTTATTTTAATCATATTAATCATTCAGCAACAAAATGAAATTAGGGTTAAACAATTTCACATGTTTACAATAAAAACTGATAATAATATTAACATCCTTCCTTGTTGCCACTGTGTGTGTGTGTTATTGTCACGTTGTAGAGTGTGAAACCCCATAACAAGATACTTAAAGGAAATAACCTTGCTTGTACTATAAGGAGAACAGATAAGGTTAGTTTGGAAAAAGTAAACTTTTCTGGATTTGTATAAATGCAATACATACACGCGGATCCAGGTGCCTGTGGGCGAAAATACAGTGTTCAATACCTGCTGCACGGGCGACTTTTGCAATACCCATGTGTAGCCACTGCAAGGTAAGGGTTAAACACCCACAACCTCTATTGAATAGGTTAGCAAGAGTTATTTAAACCCTCTAACCCGCTAAATATGAATGAACGTTCCTGTTAACTGATGCGCTTTTAAGCATGATCGATCGGGATTGTGTTTTTAAAGAATCCACCAGTGTGGCCCAATTGATGTCGCACGCTAGTTGCGACTGTGCGCTGCGCATGCGATCCGTTAATCGGAGCATATGTGATCCCATATTTCTGCTCAATCGCATGCGCTCGACCGGGAAACATTGTGCAATCGCACACACTGCAATGTTCTCTCACACCGCGGGAATGCAGGGGTGTTGTTGCAGTGTGGCCTTCACCTGAGGGCCAGGTTCCAATACTGCATGTTGGAGTGGGGTTTGCGCTCCATTCGCGCTTCCAGCTCACATTGTAAATGCAATGCTACGGGTAGTTTCCACTACCGCGTTATTGGTTTGCAAATTTGTGCCAATAGCATTGAGATGGCCCAGAATACAACTCACAGAGTATCATGCACAGAAATTGCATGGCTGCTGTGCGTGATAGTGGGAACTTACCCTAACTGTGTGTGTTGTACATGAGAGACTATAATGCTAGGTCCTCACCAATAGGCTATTTTTAGCAGAGGCAATATATCACTTAAGTTCGATTGCTGGTTAGTTCAGAACAACCAGGGGAAACATGCACTTCTTGAGGGTGCCAGGTCCCACACCACAACTGGGAGAACCGAGCTGGCAATCAGAACATGACAAGTTGCAGCCATTCCAAGGTAAGCTAAGGTGATGCCTTACCATTTTAGGTCCTTTCTCGGGTACTTTTATTGGAAGGGTGGTGGGTGGGAAAAGGATTATTACCTTTAAAAGTGCACCCAAACATCTTGGTAATAATAGGTTCTGCCACAATGTAGTGCAAAAAATGTGAATTATGCCCGTACAGAGTGATACTGTATATATATAGTATCTGCACACCAACCTATAAAAGAATTAAAGGGAACAATGACCTATGTATTGTAGTTGACTATGTGGGAATCAAGACTGGTGCAAAAGACTAGAGCAATTGTAAGAAACGTATAGTCCTGCTACTTATAGAATAATCAAATTAATATATAATGCAATAGGAAATGCATAGATCTTAGAAGAAGTAATGAATGTACTTCAAAGCAATTTGTGATTAGAGTCCTTAGCTGTTTTATTCCAGTTAAAATTAAAGGAAACAATAATTACAGTGTAATTTGCAATGTACTGTAAAATACCCATAAGCAGACCGTTAACTGTACGTGGTCTGGTTTTAAAATTGTTTTTTCCATTGTGCAACCACACAACTAATCTTTGTTCGTAACAACATTCAATTGGGGGGCCGACCCTGGACACACGACAGTTAGCTTGCCCAAAAAGGTAAAAGTATTGTCCATGAATACCCTCAACATTCCCTTCAAAATGTACACTGAGAGAAAATTAATTGCTAAGATCAGGGTCACTTCATTATCCTCCACTTGCAGCTCTGCACCATGTTCTTTTGTAAGTGTATCTTTTAAAAGAGGATGTTGCAGGGTATGCTTGTGTACATATTGAATGTGTGCAGCAATGTGACATTAATCTGCACTTATTGCCCTTTAACATACACACAACTTGAGGGTTAGGAATAACCATGATACCTCCCTGCCATGGGTACTTTTAATGTTTTTAGGGCTCATCACACTACATCAGTTGTATCCGTTTTTCAAAACAGTTAAAACCCAATAGGATTCATAAAATCGTTCACACTGCGTTATATTCCGTTCAGTTTCCAGTCCGTTTAAAAAACGCACTGCATGTAGCATTTTATCCTTTTTTTCATGCATTCTATATAAATCTATGAATAAACATTTTTTAAAAAAGGTACAAACTGACAGAACACATGAACGCATGAACGACAGTAGTGTGAACGAGCCCTTACAGGGCTGTCATCCTTTGCTAAAGCCAGTTTTTAAACTAGTATATGGGAAATATTTTTATGAGGTAAGATGAAAAAAATACCTTTTCTGGAAACTTACATATTTAAAGGACATGTCCAGCTTAAAAAAATAGTAACCTTAGAAACGTTAATCAACCCCCCCCCCCCACAACCCCACTTTCGCATTATCTATGTTTCAAAGATTCCCCTGAAGGCACTTACATGACCCAGTCCCGCCAGGGTGTTTCAAGCAAAACAGGAGCAGAGGGATTTGCGCTGGCGCTGCTCTATTTCTGGTCACACCTTTATGACAGCCGCACCCAGGAAGTGAATCGGCTGTCAGCGAGGAGGAGTGGTGAGGGACCGGGTCAGGTAAGGAATTTCAGGGGCATCTTGAAACATATAAATAGTGGGTGTGGAGGGAAGATTAACATTCTAAGGTTTAGGTGTTTTTTTAGGCTGAACATGCCCTTTAAGGAGTAAGGCCCTTTTTTGGTGTATGCTGTAAAATATATGCCGGTATGTTAAAATATGCCTAACACTTACCTTCCATATGCGCTAAAATGTCACTCATAAAGGAAACCACACGGTAAAATACAAGTTTTTAAAAAAGTGGGCTGGGGAAGTATGCTTGTATTACTACCCAAATCATTTCATGAGGAATGCCAGCACGTTTACACACAGGGAGGATATAAAACTATACTTCTCCTTTAAAGGGCAAGTCCATTTAAAAATAAAATTAGTATAAATGGTTATAACATATAATATAAGGGGCATATTTATGAACGTCCCTAATTTCCGCACCGGGTTTCCCGTTGTTTTTGCCAAAATCAGAATAACCATGATTTATAAAACGGCGGAAACTTTCCGCAGATGCAATCGGACTGTCCCACTATTGGGATGCGCTTGATCCATAACTGGAAAACAGGTTCCAGTGCCCAACTCTTTGTCGTATCACAAGTGTTTCCAATAATACAGATATGCAATTGAAGTGCAGCTAATAATACTATTGTGGTGTAGTGCTCTCCCTAATATCACCCATATGACAGTAATTACTCCAAATAGGAGGGTGCCTCTAGGAAAATTAAATACATACATAAGCTATGCTATTAGAGATGGGACTAGAACTTGACTCGGAACCGAGTCGGACGAACTTTCCATATAGTTCGAAAGTTCGAAACGAGGACCCGAACTTTCAATAGTTCGACCATCTCTAATGCTAACCACCTCAACGAGAATGAATGTTTTCTGCCACTTATGGGTGGGACTATAGGTGCAACGGTGAATCAAAGGGGTTTTGTGACGTGGGGGTTCTGACTTTGGAGACAAAGATGGAGCGTACAAACCGGGACTCTGACGGTGGCCATGTATTCACATGCCACCATTTAGTAACAGTCTAAGGAAGTGGTAGGATACCGTGAATACCATCTTATTGTCCACGGGGCCCCGTCAGCCTCAACTGTTCTAGATATATATGTATATGTATGGCATTATGCAATGGTATAAATAGTATTACTTGTGTGAGGGGGGTAGGAAACAGGTATGTTTGTGATGTAATTTTATATTCAAGAGTGTCCCAGCTAAAAGACGTTTAAAAGGATTTAACTTTGCCCTATTTATTCATGGGATATAGTGTGTGCTCATGTATAGGAAACTGTGCTGACTGCCATTGAAGTTCAGCGACCTAGAAATAAAGCACTGCAGCACTTTACCTTAATGTTACAGTGTGTACACAGCTTTAATCTAGATAGGCACATATAAGCTGAATTCGGTGGTAAATTAGTTTACCTTGTCTCCCTAATAAAGGAAACTTTTTTCACTCTGACAAATAATACTTAATACTTGTTACTGAAAAACCATCTATGTGCATATTTCCCTGAGGTAAATAGTAAATGGAAGGAAACCAACATTAAAAGTGTTCTTCCTTGCCAGTATACTTTGGCTCTGCCACTACTGAGGCCACCTGCACATGAAAGCAGTCTGTAGGCATCTCCCCCCAACTGTCATGTAGATCCACGTGTCAGTATACAAAGTTTTTTTTAAATTACAGGATATTTCTGTTATCCTTAACATATATTTTACACACATTTTAAACTTAGAACAAAAGTCATTGACCTGTTCCTAAAACTGTTAACGTGAAATAACGCGTTGTACCCAAAACAGAAACAGGCATCATCAATGTCGTGTTCCTGACCTGGATGAGCTTCTGTTGCAAAATGTGCACATGTGCTGGGGAATATGTCGGCCCTGAAGCAAACAGGGAATTGCTTCACAATGCTTTTGTATATATTCAAAGTGAACTTAAATCTGACTGGATTTACACAGCGCGAGAATGTGTAACTCTATAGCTGCAACGGGCATGTTGGGAAAATTATTTCATTAAAACCCCCCCAAACACAAATACTTAACGGCGACAGACAATATCATAAGAATGTCAATGGTTTTTCACTTCAGAAAATGGTGTGTTGTGTACAGTGGGTTAAGGACTCAAACTGGACCTTCAAGCACAGAAATAGTTATAGATAGTATAGTTATGTATAGTATATAGTCTGTATAGTATATAGTATAGCATAGCATAGCATAGCATAGTATAGTATAGTATAGCATAGCATAGTATAGTATAGTATGGTGGATGAATAAAGACATATGACATGGTTATAAGTATGACAACCGTAAACATTGATTACAATAATTTGACACAACTCCCACCGTAACACCCAGTCTATTTATAGGTATGGAGGCCACAGCTTTACTCTTTATTAAAGGTAAACAATTAACCATAATAATATTAATGTTAATTTATTTATTCTATATTAATTTGCCTTACTATACTCCCACAGCCACTATGCCATTGCAAAAGCTATCCCACAGGGCAATGAGCCCTACAACCCCAAGCTGTGACAAATTACTACACTATAGAACTTAATATATACGTAGTAGATATATAAGGGCTAATGCGCCCCTTACCAGTGTGTAGTATAGGCTATTACCACCGAGGAGTTCCCTGACCATTAGAAAAGTGTGTGTTTGGTATGTTGTTTTGTTTCCTAATGTGCCCTCATAATGGACGGTAATGCACATGCACGCCAGGCGTTCTGTGCCGGATACACGGTTGATCCGTTGCCGTCAGCTCTTGGATTTGTGATTTTGTGAATGTTCAATTCGGCTGGGTGGCTGGATAAGAGGGTAGGACATAATTTTTATGTATATTAGGAATGGAGAGGCGTGGCCCAACTAATAATTGATACGTCACTCATGACATCACTGAGTGATTCTAATAAGGATTCTCGCCACTGCAGCTCTCCATGAAATACAGAGACTTGTGTTGTATTTATAATAAAATATTTATTTTTACAGAGATTGCATTGAGTTTAGAGCAACTAATTAGGTGGGTGGGTATATAAAACTAGTTACACGTAGGAAAGGTCTATATGTATGTTATGTATGTGTAAATTATCATATTTAATTAAAACACCCATAACAAATAAACTATACAAGTATAGTACTACTAACTACTACTGAATTACCAAATCAAATGATATCACATTATAAAGTAAACTTACTTTACTGGACACGTTTGAATACGTTTGAATAAAAAACTCAAAAATGATAGGTTAAGCCACACCTACAGGATTCTACAGGGTCTCCATGTAGACACTAAAATGAATTTTGCTAACATCCAATGAGAGGTTCTCGATCTTTACACTGTTAGCGAATCAAAAAATTCTTGTACATGACAAGACAGTAAGTGTAAGGAAGTTCCTGTACTACACCCAATTTAGTGTGTCTGTTGAAACATGTGAAGTCTTGCCAATTAGAAATTCTTCAGACTCTCACATTACCCCCCCAGTCCCCCTCTCACATATAAAGTAATGGACAATCCAGTTTGGTTGCTAGACAGGAAGTGTGTCTGTAATGTTTCAATGACATTGCATGTCTCTGAAACTAACCAGCACATTCTTAGAGAAATGGGCAGTTTCCCTTGTATTCCACTATTAATTATAATATAAGTGTGAATATGTGTGGTACCTTCTGTAATAAGAAGGCTCTACCTTTCATTTTTACCCTGTGGGGAAGCTTTTTTAGCTCCTTAATCCGAAACTCTCATAACTTGTAAAGCTAATCACATCCTATGTTTCCAAGTCCTAACCCCATAGTGACTGTAAATATAGAACTTGCTTTGGGTAAATACCATAGAAGTATGACCCAGTAATGTTATTCTGGATCTGTATAGGATCTCAGGATGTCCAATGGGGGTGTGTCCGATTGAATTGCACATTGTGGCAGGATTGACTGGATCTGTTTTCAGATCTGCAGGTCACGCTGGCTGCCCCCACCATCAAATGTTTCCAGCCGACTGATCCATGGCACTATTGGTTTTGTTACTAGTGATACCCAAGCCTAAGGTTCGTATACAACGTTGCAATTGCTGGTGTAACAAGTGAACGCACGATGTCCAACGGCCGATAATCATGCCATGTACTGGCAACTTTACGGTTAAAATGGCCATTTTCTCGTAAACACTGCACAATTATCGTCCGAAAACGGCGTTGTACACATCGTGCGTCGACACCCGTGATCACATGTATTCAATACGGTTACTGGTACCACATACCAGAACCTACACACGTTCCAATGGAAGACCAGTTCCATTGTTACCATTCTCCAGTGAGAAAAACCCCCAAATAATAAATTAAACGGATATTGTCACACAAAAACAATTGTTATGCTATCACAGAAACCCTTTTTTAAATGATAGTCAAATTGTTTAACTACAAAAAACGCTTTAAACCTACCTTCTCCTTCTCCAACCACCCAGTTAATAATGAAATTTTTTACACATTAACAGGGTTAAAATAGGTGGATCACACCGTGCAATGCAACGAAGAGCATCTATTGGCCACCACCCTAGCCCAAGATTTTTATAGCACAAGGGATCACAATCTGATAAATTGCACCTAAAGGCGCTAGAGGGCCTAGCCCTTAATGTTTCAGGCTACGCAGTGCGATTAATGTGATGTTCTGCTGCCTTAATGACAAGTGGCGGCCATTAAATTCAATGCTGTTTCAAACATTGCAACTGCGTTTGGGTGCAAAGATTCCTATGAAGGAATAGGTGAACCAAAATCCTCATTATCGTCCAGTTTCAAAAACTGCCCCTTAGGCTTTGGTCACACTGTTGCACAGTAAAATGCAATACTTTGCATGTGTTTTGCATTGCAATTATGATGCATGCATTTGCTTTTAAAGCAGACAGCAATGTTAGTGTGGCTGGGTTTCAGCAATTAACAGGATAAATCCCCTATCATTATGGTCCAAATTTGCAATGTGTGGCAGGTGGCCTTGCTTCAATGGCTCAGAGAAAAAAGTGATCGTTGCTGTTTTCTATTATTTTTCTATTGCTTTTATACAATTCTCAATTAAGGGACGTGCGTTGAATACAGCCTTAAACACACACTGTCCACTAAAAGACAGAGCATTCCCATAGTACACCTTTGAATGCATTTAACTAAACAATGGAAGCATACTGTTATAGTGACATCCGCCATTTTGTAGCCAAACGTGGCCTGCTATATTTTCCTCACCGCTCTATTACCATTATTCAGTCTCATGAATTGGTGAACTGAGGGACCTGTGAGGCCCAAGTTGGTGATTATCATGATTTGGGAAATGTAACAATCTTGTTTCTGGACAGTTCAGTTTATCCATCTTGTGAGGTGCTCAATAGGCAGGCATAGGGAGTATCTAGTGACCTGGATCACACCCTTCCATTTAATTTGATCTAAGTTATGTAGTACTATTAGTTATATGTGGGGACTGATGTCATATTGGGAAGCGGTATTACACCAATTAAGTGATTGGTTGTGTGTATTTATCAAGATAGGATGCGAGGTTCCAGTGGTATGAATAAATAACAGCTGAAAAATGTAAATGCACCGGTTTGATCATTAACATAGTCAGTGTGCTCAGGGGCGTACACTGCAGGGGACCAGGCCCCCACGCTCCTGATTCCCCTCTCCATGATCAGCCAATTTTAAACAACGAGGAAACATATGCGCGAATTTTTCATGCGTTTTAAAAGACCGGAAATGAATGGAAATTTGGAGTCTGGTCTTAAACAGCTGATCAGGCATATGTTTCCTTCATATGCGGGATCAGCTGTTTAAAAACAGTTGGTCACTACGAGATTGTGCCATTGTGGCAACCCTACTACTGTCCGGGAACCCCTCGTCTCAGGGGTGCAGGGGGGTAGTAGCCACTGAGTGTGCTGCCACACGTCTGACCTTGGTCTTTTCAGGGTAAGTGGTTTGTAGTCGTGTGTTAGTCAATTACCTGTGAGCAGCCAGCTAGTTAAGCTTCAAAATTTCCAGTAAAATGCATAAAGTGAGGTGTGCTGAGACTTGTTTATTAGAAGATAAAGTTTAGATTGCACGGCCATTAATTACTGACGTATCAACGTCCAGTATGAGTGTTTTATTAGGTTTATGCAGGCCATACATTTTGCAGGATAAGGCTTTAGAAATGTTTTTTCTATAGACAAAATTCGTTCCCCCATCCCTTCCAAATATGGAACCATCTAACAGCTATACGTAGTCAGTCATTTGTCGCTTCCTCCATGCTTCGTAATACCAGTTGCACCATGATTCCTGTCCTTGATTAAATCAAATACAAGCTTGCGCATTGACAAGGAGAAAGACTAGGTCCATCCATACTGGGTGAAGCATACTGCCAGTCTCAAATGATATTTGTTATGGCTGGAGAATACTTCAGCGATATGTAAACAGCTTTAACATGTTGTTTACAATGTCTTTTTGTCCCTAATAATAAGAATGCTTTAAGGCGGACATACATGGGTCTTGGAGTGATAGTCCGTATAACACTCCAGTTTACCCTATAAATCCTAACGACTCCCAACCCCCAGGATAATAAAACACATACAACTTCTTGGGTCAAAAAAGCCAGAGCAGATTTCTTTATTTACAAATGTTTACAAACTTAGTAAAAACTTACTGCCACAATTATTATTTTCCAGTCAAATGAAACAATGTAAAAATCATTAACTGCCTTAAATAACATTTAACAATATTAAATTTATATGGTCCATAGAGTGCAAGCTGTCTGAACATGGCTCAATGCTGCCCCTCTTTCTCTGGCCAATCCTCCCCTAGCACAGAAGACCAACCCAACTATAACACTCTTAGCAAAAACCTGATTTTGGTCCACCCCTATACCACACTCACTCTCTCTTCATGGACCACCTACTGCTGTGACTATACTACCTAACTGCCACAGGGTCACCTCCTTCCTTTTAACCACCGTACTAAACTCCTGTTCCTATTGGTGGACGAGTGGATGCGCTACTCTTATAAACCTGTGGAGACAAAAGTGAATTGATTCCCCCGTACGGACCCGTCTTATGTCCTTCTTAACTATCAGTGACATTTAACCAACCCATCATCTCTTTTCCTATCTTCCCTTTCCAAACTAACATACTAAGCACACTTTCCTTTCATTTCCTATTCCCATTCCTGCCATGCCCATCAGGCCCTATGGTACTCAAGTTTCTATAGTTTGGGCCCAAACTTTATTTGTGATTTATGGTGATTTAACAGCATGGTGATTTAAGCAAAAATAAATCAATCCATATCATAGCCATCACATTGGTTTCCTTTAGTTCTTTAGGATATTTTATAGGAAAAATATAGTATATATTTTATCGTATAGTAATATTACTGTTTCAAACATCGCCTTGGTATAAACCTTTGTTTTATAAATATATATATTTATAAATTTCTATGAGTATGGATTCTCTACTTAAAAAAGTAAACAAATGACTCCGATTTTTTATCTTCTTCATTGTACAACCATGTGTAACATACACGTATTTGTACATCATTACACACCGCATGTATTAATTCGCACAGTTCAGTTTGTTTTCTCTCTCCAAACATAACCGTACTAACTGGTGCGAATGGGAGGGGGTATACTGTGTGTTACCAGAACATTAACCTTCTATGCAGAGAACAGCAATGGGATTTCCTTAGTATTTTCTTTTCCTGGAAAAAACATTTTAAATAAGAACAAATAATGGTAAGGAAAGAATAGGGTGGTTGGGGTTTCTATCCACAGGGTTGTAAATGAGAGCTCAATGTTGTTTGGCCCGTCAGTGGTGCTTTCGTTGCACCGTAACAACCAGCTGTTGTTTTCTGCCTGTTGCTGCACAGGACTCAAACGCTCTGCAACGTTAGTTCCACGGTTAAGAAGATAATCTATCAAGATCACGTTACAGGGATGGAAGAACATGTACAGAATCCTGTAACAAACTACAATATCTAATGTATGAAAAATAGTCATGTGAAATCACCTACAGTATTCATGGAATAGGATTGTTCGTTTGGAAATAATAAAGGAGAAGAAGAAGAAAAACTTTGGTAATAATATAAAATTAAGTGGAAAAACAAAACTGTTTATATTGGTGAGTTGGGCCCCTATCTGTGCTTTATCGTTCATAGGAAAAAAAGAGGCGGTAGTACTAGTTACGCCCCTGACTGAATGCGTTAGGACAAAGGGACTGTGTATTGTAGAAAAAAGGTAAAAAATGACAGTGCCTTAGCACGAGCATGCCAGTTGCATCCTACTGCTGCAACTGTCTTTAAATAGCTTCAGAAAATATTCAGGGAGATTCAATAAAAGTTCTTATCATTAAAAATGGTGCTAATTTTGCCCCAAACAATCAGATCTATTTAAATTTGAAAGCTAACTTCTGGTTGGTTGTGGCAAATTCAGCACCATTTTTAACGATAAGAACTTTTATGACCTCCCTGATTTTTTTTTTTTTTTTTGGGGGGGGGGGGGGGATTGGTGGGAGGTAGGGCTATTACCCAGCACAGCATGTGTTTATCCTGACTCTGACTGGCATTTACAAGTCATAAATTTAAGAACACAGAGAAGCTAGAGAACTCATCTAGGCTTTACCATCTTGCTATGCCAAAAGTATCTTCCTCCATATGCCTATGGAACTTGAAATAGGAATATTAAAACTTGTAACAGTAAAATAACAGTAGCCTGAAATAGTCCATTTACAGCCAATTTCCTACAATATTTGGATTGGATTGTTGGAATCTTCCATGTTTTCTAACATACAATCAATACTGGAGATGAACGAAAAGATGTTTCATTTTGTTAGTGTTTCCGCAGAACACTAAAATTAATTGAAATAGAATTTTTTTAAATTTTCCATAGCATTTTTTGAATTTTAATAGACATTTCCAATGAAAGGTTACTCTTCAAATTTTGATGAAATGTTCTGAGTTTCTAAAATCGGTTAAATATGTTGATTTTCAAACACGACAGTTATGAATCAAAGCAACAAGGTTGTTCGTTCGTTACTGGGATTCATCACTTATATGTACACATCTCATTGTGTTATAGAATAGCGAGTTCTTCTTACACATATAGGCTTAGAGTAATTTTAGCCAGACCAATCACAAGACATGACAGAAATGGAGTGCGAGAGGTGTTGGTAAAATATAATGCAGTGAGATATCAGGAAAAATCCTCTGGATCCAGTGGATTCCTGACAAGTATGGACAGTTCAATTCTTATTAGATTTATCTAGCATATACAGTCATCTACATGCTTCTTCAATAGTTTAAGATTTGTTTTTTAAAAAAATCAGAGAAAAAACAATCTTTATTTTCTATCGCAGACAGTAACACAAACCTCTTATAATCTGCTCCCATTCGCTAAAGTCATAGGTTGGCATTTACACTTGCGATTCCATCGCAATGTTTCTGACAGATCGTATTGGTACTTGTCGGACCATTGCGAAGGGAAACCTGCACACATGGAACAGACAGCCCCTGCGATGGTTGGGGAGGCCGGCTGAGAAAGCCTGCCAAAGCTGATACGTAATTTTCCCACTGGCACACAACAGAACGAAAACAAAACACACAAAAATTTCAAATAAAACAGATTGAACCCAACTTCGCTTGTAAAACTAAACATATCCAGGAATCCCTGAAACGTTTCGAGCTTGACTGCCCTTAGTTATAGGGATGCACTGTATGTACTTTATGGTGTTTTTTAAGCACAACCTTACTTAATATACCGCGATATCTATTTAAAAAAATGGATCGCAATATCAGGCCTGCGTGTGAGGAAGGTGATAGTCTGGGACCTGGCAGGACCTGGCCAGAAGAAACATGTGAGGGGCCTCTGCAGTTTGTCCTAGGGAAAGTATAACTCAGGGCATCTCCTGGCTCTTTTGCCGTCGCCAAGGCTGCTCCTGTGGTAGTAAACCCCCCTGTCACACAGACATGCCATAAAACACTCAGCTTGCAGATGTGCTGTTCATGACAACCCGTCTCAAAACTCACCTGCTGAACCCCTGATGCCTTTTGGCCAACATTAAAACAAACATTGTATTATGGTCCCACACGTCTGGCAGGCCAGCAAAGGGCTCAAGGTTTCCCAGAGAAAAGAACCACACCAAAATAAATGATTAACAGAAACCAGATGAATCCAGAAGCATGGGTATAACATGGAGCATTTAAAAAAACTCTACTTTCTGGTGTGTTTTAAGAACTATAAATTAAAAACCAAAAGTAAGGGTGAAAGTGTTCAGGGAAACACAATATACTTGGCTCCATGGAAATATATTACTACTGTACATACAGCTGACAATAAGAAATATAAAGTAGTCCTATATTAATGGGACACCACCCGGAAACAAGATCCATCTTCAATCAGGCGGTTAAATGAAAGTATATAGTGAAAAATCATCGTAATGTAATTATGTTAAGGGGTTTTCAATTATACTTTCATTTTTTTTAAACACTTTGTATGATTGAACAATGTTGGAATAGAGGGGATATAGGTTCTTAGTAGAATTTACTAATAAGCCTATGTAGCACCGAACGTTCAGTCTGAAGATATATCGTGTCTGAACATTTAATGTGGGCTAATTACACTAAAATACCAAGCAGCGCACGCACTGGGTCCTTGCTATATCTGTTTCCAATATATCAATTGCAGGTTAATACCTGATTAACTACACCTTAGAAGTTCCTTTGCTGTCTCATAAATGGTTTTTTATATCTTGTTTCAGGATCCTACAAATGATATTTACCTCTTAGCTTACTGCAAAATATCTAAATATATTAAATCTCTGTCCTAATGTTAAATTTTAAATCTGTAAAGAAAAGAACGTAAAAATTCTAACATCTTCTAACTTAAAAAGGCACATTGCTTCAACTTTTATTGTATACAAGTTTAGGTTGAAAAAAATGCTACATACAATAATGTAACATATATAGTGTTCCATTAAGAGTGTTGTGTTAGATGGGGTTTTGTTATACAGTCAAACGTGTGTTCTTGTACTGCTATAAGGCCTGGTTGACATCTGCCCACAACTTCTGCTGAAAATCCTGAAACAGATCTCGGATTCATATAACACATTGTACATGATTTACCAACATAATTAAATCCGTCAGCGATACGGCTTGATCTGATCAAAAGCTGGGACCATTATTAAAGCTAAGTACCTCACCTTATATAAGGCTCATTAGAAGGAGGTCAGTCCTTCTGGTGTTGATCACCTCACAAACCCCAATATAATTAGTGGGGAGATTTTCCGGGAGAAGTGATTGCAATGGCCTTCTTAGGTAAAATCTTCTCAATAGATTGTCCGGGTGGATAGTGCATACATTTTCTTCTATTTTTACTTAAGGATACTTTGGTTTTTTTTTATTTGTCCTTTTAATAAAGGGATAGTTTTTTGATTCCAGCAAGACAGTATATTAGTTTCGTGTCTTGGAGAAGAGGAAAAATAGGATTCAAATGGGAAACTGATTATAACTAACAGCTGCTTCTGGGTATCAGCTCAGGTGGGTAATAAGATGTATGTGTAATTGAATAGTATTTAATTGGTGGAATTATTTAAGTAATGAATAAAATGTTTGTTTTAATGTTTTTAATGATATGTATGAGAATTAATGGTGTTAAATGGTTTGTTTTTATTTGTGATAATTTTTGGGAATTTGTTTAATAAAGTATAATTTAAAGGGAATAAAGGGTAAGAATTAATAAGAATAATTTTATAGTAAGGATTTTAATGATGTGGTATTTTTGATTTTTTAAGTTAATTATATATATTAATTAATTATATTTGTATATTTTTTGTAAGTTTTATTTTTTTATTATGAAAGGGATTAAGGGATTTTTTTTTTTTTTTTTAATATTAATATATAAGGGATGGTTGTGGGGCCACATTTTTAATAATTTATTATTTTTAGTTTTAAGTTTTGAAAAGGGAATTTATTGAATTTTAATATATTTTAATGTCATAAATAATTGACTTGTTATGTGTAAGTGGAATTTTAAGGTAAATAGTGATAATTTAGTTTGATATTGATTTTTTGAAAGGGATGTGTAAATTATTTTATTGTAAGTTGAAGTGTGTGAGTGTAAATTTAGGTGTGAATATGTTAGGAGGATGTGGTGGGGGTGGTAAGAGGGGGTGGTTGGGGGTAAAAGGGTAATAGGGATAAGGAAGGGGAAGAGGCGGGAGGGGGGGGGGGGAGGAAGTGGGAGGGGGAAGAAGGGGAAGTGGAAAGGGTGCCCAGTAAAGGGGAAGGGCGGGGAGAGAAAGGGTAAAGGGGGGGGAAATTGATGGTGTGGGGGAAGAAGGACATGAATAGAGGGTAAGGTAGGGTGAAAGGGGGGTGAAGTGTAAGTGAAAGGGAGGGGTGGGGGGAAGGGAAGGAGGAAGGGAGAAGGAAATGTTAGTAATAATATTTTTTTAATAATAATATTTTAAGTAATTAAATAATTTATATGTAAATGTAAATTTTTAATAAGAATGTTTTATTTAATTATATTTAATTAATTTAATGTTTATAAAGGGGATTATAAAATGATTAAGTTTTTTTTTTTTTATATTTAAGATAACTTTTTATTTGTAGAGGAGAGGTGAAAGAACGGAGGAAAGACGAAAGGATGGGTGACGGGAAAAGGGAGTGGGAGGAAGGGTGGGTGGTAGGGGAAGGGTGTGTAAATAGGGGAAGAGGTTTGGGAGTGGAGGGTGAAATGGAGAGGGAAGGGGGGGAGAAGAGGGGAAGGAAGGTGGTTGTGTATGAGAGGTGTATTAAAGGTTGGCGGGGGGGTATTGATGAAGTGATGGGAGATTTGTTAAGATTGTGGGGTGTGTTGAGGTGAATTAATAATGAATGACAAGGTTTTTGGAATTTAATTTTATTTTTGTTTATTAATTGAATTAATTATTATTAGTTTTTGTAATTTATTTTAAGTATTTTTTTTTTTTAATTTTATTTTAAAGGAGGGTTGGGGGCCATTAAACAGTGGTGGAGCCAACCACGGTGTGGACCAACTGGCTCTGTATGCTCATGCCAGAACCATCTGTAAAGTATTTGCCCTTATGCCCCTCCATTTGTCCACTGTAAGTTAAGTCTGGATAGTTTGTAACCGGAGGTGAAGTCTAGCAATTGTTTCACCATAGTAATTTACTGAGAAATGATGCGGTGTGGTACCGCATCTTATTAAGATGCCCCAATGAGTATAGCTGCGATATATATTCATAATAAATGAAAGGACCGGGGCAATTTATAAGCAGCCGTTTGTGGTAAACAACTCTCCCTCTAATTGGCTTGATTAGGTCTTTTTAAAATTCTGGTAACAAATTAAACAAATGTGCAACAGGTGAGTAGGAGGTTGTATTGTGTCATGGAGAGCTCTCTTGTTTTGGATACAGACCACCTGATGGTCCCTCATTTAATTTATTTTAAACGTTAGGAGAGGGTCAAATCAATTATTTGTAATGGCCTCCCACTGTTTTATAGTCAATCTAGTCACATGCATAAGTGCTTGCACTGATATTAAAACAAACTGTGCCGAAATGTAAATCCAGCTTTTAATGATTCGAGTCACTGCTTCATGTTTGCATTGTGTAACATGTATGTTGGTCTTTGTTCTTTCTGTAGTTTTTAATTTCTATTACAAAGCATTTTTATTGGCACAAATGAACCATGAGATTATACCTGGTCCAAAGTATAAATAAGTCATTCAATGACAGGTTTGGTATTACTGTGCTGCAGAGGCAATGTGTGTTTGGTTTGTCCTTGGGTGAGTAATTCATAGAGTAGGTCTGTCACTGATTCAGGGTTTTTCAAATACGAAGTCAGGTGTTATATAATCAGAAACAATTCTGATAGATAGATGATATGATAGATAGATAATAGAAGATAGATAGATAAGATAGAAGATTAGAAACAGAACATACAATCAAGAACAGGGTTGTGGTAAAGGGTAACCTCAGTGGTAGTAGCTATACTGAAGGGAGATAATTAAAATGTTCCATGAGACAAAAAGGACAATATGCATGGAAATAGGGATTCATTTGTGCTACGTGGGCCTCTTCACTGTCTATGTGATCAGTTTCACACAGGCCCAAATACGTAACACTTACTTTTCATGTCTGTAAGGTGACCTAAGCGTGACAGTTATTAAAGGTTACTCTGAACTCCCCCCACCAACAAAAAAACAAAAATGTGGAACAACACCAAAAACAGCCATATACAGAACAAGGTCCTTTTTGCCGATCTATGGGAACCATTAATTTACAAACTCAGGCTTGCACAAAACCATATGGGTCGTTTTTTACACAGTCAAACCTTTTAGGCAGAGACCCCGCTATTTGCATGTGGCTGCATTTTGACCAATTTTAATTATAATGTAAATAATGTGAGTAGGCCCCACTGCGTGCGTGGATGTTCCGTTTGCCATTTTCAGCATATGTAATCACCATGTTGTGTCAATTTCTGTCAAAAATTGCAATTACCGAATACAAATTATAGAAGACATGAAAAAGTGCGGATATAAGCAGACACCAAATCAATAGGACATGCAATTTTTTTTTACCCATAATTGCACGTGGTCGCGGAACCTTAATTACTAATGCATGAATCAAACCATACCCCACCTGCAGACTTGATTTCATAATAAAAAAACGATTTGCCAATGGGAGGTGAAGGTGAAAGGGGCGGATTTTAGTGCGATTGGACGAGACCCTGGTGGGCAAACAAACTAAAGGGACTCAGTCCAGCCATACAATATAACTAACCTTATGATAATACCATACCCCTACTTAGTTGTTAAATAGGACACAGAGTCAACGTTAATTGGTGGTAACCAAATTGCCACTTTTCTAATAAGTTAATAATTAAATAAATTATGCACTTTGTTGCATAAGAAAACACCCCAATGCACACCCTTGGTACCAGAAACCAAACGTTGTTTTGTAGATCTCAGCTTGAATGCAACCTTCTGTCTTGCCAGAGGGCAGTATGGCTATATAAACATATCCAGCAAGGGTTGTACCCACCAGCCATGACTCCAATAAACTTTTTTTAACAAAAAAAGTATTAACACAACAGGGAGGGGGGACGGGAGGCGAGGGGAGAGCTCCCCCTAGGTCACCAGCACTGTTGAAAATGGCCCGCCGGGGCCATGTGGTGCCTCCTTTACAAGACATGACGTAATGATGGTGCGTGTCTCGCGATACCCGGCCCCTGTGTGCCCGGGAATGCGGAGACACCGAGGCTGCAAAGGGCCGATTCCCCCCCCCCACGGTTCAGATGCACCACCGATATGCGTGGCAGGCTCACAGAAGTCAATAATGTTTCTGTGGGTTTGTGTGCATGGAAGAAAGTGCAGTATTAAAATTTGCTGTAGTATTTAATTGCATTGTATTTATTCACCCCTATTTTAATGGTAGTAGAGATCTGACTGTCTGAAGCATCAGTAAAGTTTTGGACTGTTTGGATTCTTAAACAAATGAAAGGAAACAGTCCTGTGATCCTGTGGACAAAGAACCGGTAAGTCAAGTCGAATCAGGCTTAAAGATAATGTCTGTCATTGCTTTGACTGTTTTGCCATTTTGTCTCAGGACCCATATACCATAGATATCCTGTTGCATCATAGTGGAAAAATACCCCATCCTTATTCTGGTGATGTTGTTGATTTTTGCCAGTGAAAACCCACTTCAGGAGCGGCATCATCCCCAATGTTCTATCTACTTTCTAGCTTCGTTATGATTGTGCACCACTGAAATACCTATCAGGCGCCCAACTCACACATTGTACACAGGCCTATTGCTGCGTTCATACATAAGTAGGATTGGCAAAAAAAAGCCAAACTAGGGGCCTGGAATCAGGGCTGGCAGCATGAGAAGGCAGTGAAGGGCATTAGGTGGCTCATGGCATGTGGTCCTACCTTACAGAAAATGTTCGTGTGATTATGTAGATGATGAAATTACACAATAAAAAAAAACTGTCAAAGTGAAAGTAATTAAATGAACTTCCTTTTAACTTTACAAAGCCGTCCCTGAGGGATCTGTTAATGTTGTGTCGGAATGATTCACAGGGTTCATGGGGGTGCCATAGATGTGTTTTACAGTGTGGTTTCTTCTACCAAGCAGGGACCATGAAATACAACATTGCTATCTCCTCCACTTGTTATTATCGCTGACTAACATAAATTGATAGGGTCTAAACACAGCTACAAGCAAGTATTAACGTTTGGAAAAAAAAAACCATGATGACTTAGGACTTTACCATGCTGATCATGTTTCTGAAAATAGCTAATTGCATACATTCTTTCAAATAATGTGTAAAGCTTCAATCCTTCTGTGAACCTTGTGGTGTTAAAACAGCGAAACTAGCAATTTCTCCTCCCCTCTTTTTTCTACAAGGTCTTTATATCAGCACATAGTCAGCCAGGGACAGGGTAAGGTTGTATAGACATTGATTCCTGAGATTAGAAGGGAAGGGTATGCAAAGACAAACAATCTTTAAAGTGTTGCAAAACATGGCGGGAGTCAAATCCCATCTTCCAAGGAGGGTGGGAATACCTGACAGTGTGCCCTTCCAGTCTGATTAGATTGTGTCATCTGTTAGGAACAAAGACAGTTACAAGTACACAGTAGATGATGAACTGTACATTGTTACCATCAGGAAGTATGTATTACAGCATTGATGTTCTTTTAAATGATATCACTGAGGCACAGCACTTCCAAGCTCTCTTAAGAAGGTGATTTGTTTTCTTGTTAAAAGGGGTGGTAGAATAACTTTTTAAAAAGGGCCAAGTTAAATGGAGTATTTATAGATTATTGGTGGATCTCATTATCACACAATATAATGTTCTGGCGTTTAAACAAATGCTTTGATCACAGGATTCTGCAGGGTTACTTGGCATGCCATGAGTTGTTTACAGTAGGTGGGTGTGTTGTGATTTGTTAAAAATATTTTTGCAACAGTGACGTGGTTACTCATCTGTTCCTTAATACATATATGTACAGTTAATTCTCCTAAGGCGAAAGGTTTTGAAGTTAAAATATGCTGAGGAAGCCAGCAATCCTTAATAGGACGAAGGGGCAGATTTCTTTTATAGGTTCGTCTAAAATTTTTACCTCGTTATTGCAGCCTTTTCCCCTCCACATGGTTCTTTTGTATTTATAACGCTGTTAATAACCTTCGTGGCGAAAAAGTAACCGTTACAGTTACTTCCACGTTTTCGCTTCAATACATACGCTATGTGGGTGGTAACCAATCAAGCATAGTTATAAAATGGCGAGAAGGGTTGTTTAATGCGTTAAGTTCAGCCCATTCCAATTCCCAAGTCTGAGGGGCCAGCTAGGGCGAAAACGAATAAATAGTGGCCATTAAGTTAGCTCTTGCCAATGAGGTCCAGGAGGTGGTCAGTACTTGTGGAGGTTCTCATTACTAATAAGTTTTCTCAGGGGGGTGTTAGACTATTTTCAGCAGTTTATTGTATATGATCTGAGATTTCGCTTTTTTAAGTTTTTTTTTTTCTTGATAAGATTGCTTCTTTTTTTTTTTTAAGGTCCGATTTCTTATTTACCAATAAATTCAAGTGGGGGGTCTTAAGGGACATCTTTATGCTGTGTTTTTTTTAACTATTTATAAAGCATTTGTTTATTGTGGCTTTTTTGGTGCCTCTTCCACATGCATGTGGCTATCACATAGTCTGTCCAAATGTGAGCAAAACTTACTCGTATCATAATACATGCTGAAATATGGCCAAAAAGTTTTAAAATTATTTAATTGTTTTAAATGTAATTAAAGTCATGTGTCAAATGGTTTTCTTCTACTCCTACTGTACCCCCCCTCTTGTTCTTTCCCCTCGCCTCCCAGTTTTTGCTTTGTTTTTGTTGTCCTCCCCCCCCCCCCTCTGCTCGTGTTCCCCTCCCCCCCCGGCCCCTTTTCTCGCTTTTCTCCTGGCCCCCCTTTTTTAGTCTTTCTACTTCCTCATCGTACTACTCTCCCTTACCGCTGATTCGTCCTAGTGAGATCTCCTTTCTTGTGAATCCCCAGTTTCCATGAATTCTGGTGAATTGATGAGAATAGATGAGTTAGGGAGGGCATTAAGAAAACATAGTCTGTTCCGGGACAATTCCAGAGTAAGTACTGAGTTTGGTGCAAAGTCTGGTACTCAACCTGCCCAAAATGCAACAAAAGCAGACAAATGTGTCAAAAAAGGTGCAATTTCACTTATTCTCCTAGCTTTAATTAAAAACAAACGTACAACAATAGCCCTGACATCCCGACATTTCTGGTTGGTCACTGGCAGACCCTAGCGAGCCACTCAGTCAGACGATTCCTTTTTGCCGCGTTCCCCCACTTTTCCGGGGACCTCGACCTTATCATTTTTACATACATGCTGAAACATGCCCTGGTCACGGCGGCTTTCACTGCGGACCAGTCACGCCGCAAATTCTGCTTGCCCATATTTTTTATACCCTATGCCACTAAAATCAATTCTGCTGAGGGCACTACGCTCTGATCAGCCCAGACAAAAATAAACGCTTAAAATGATTTTTCAGTTGCACACACTTTTCTATGCATTAAGTTCCATAAATCGTGGCTAATTTTCCTTTCCTTTTTTTTTACTTGTCCTTTGGTAATTTATTTGTCAGATGTCGTCCTCTTAACGTAGTAGTACAAACCATGTAAATGCTCCCTGTTTGCCCGCGAGTTGGTCATCTCGACAACCGATGTCTCTTCACTGGAACATATAGAGTTAGAGTATCTTACCATAGATTGACTGCCCTGCCTGTATATATTCTTGCGATGGTTTCCAGTATGTCATACTTGTCTTCCGTTGCTGCACTGTTACTAGGAGATGCCGACTGGGTTTCTGGGGCCTCCTGGTCCCTGCCTTTGGTCTGATTCCTTTTCCCCTCCTTCACCTGCCGCGCATGCTTTTCTTTGCCTGCTCTCCACACTGGTTTAGGTTCTGGGCTCCCCCCCCCCCTGTTTCATGACATCCTCACTTCCGCCGCCCCCTCCCACCACCACACCAGCTCTACTTTCCCCCCTCAGCAGTCCCCCAACTTACCCCCCCCAACTAACACCAGAAAATGTCCACAAGTGCACTCTGGACAAACTGCCGAACCCTCACGTTTTCCTGCAGCAGGGAGGTATCCCTCGCTCACTTTCCCCGCTTCCTGTTCTCAGGGCCATCAACTCGTTAAAAACGCCCGTCCGCCCCCTCGACTGGACCTCCCCTTTAAGTTGTTCACCTGCAGTAGTTCACCTCAACCCCATGGATTTCCTGGTAACGACGCAAACGCGAGTGTGTGTTAGGTTCCGTGATTCATCGCCACCACTGCGAGCATTTAGCTGAGAAGTCCACACACCCACACCCTCCACCCACACCTCTTTTGATTTGGTCTAAGGTCGTGACCACCATGTCCACCCACTCCAATTGTGACCATCCCACACCTTATAGACCAAAATTTCATCAATACATTAAAACTGCACAACAAAGAGATAGCCCACGCACATCTTTAGTGAGAAACCATTTTTCTCTTCTGCAAAACAAAGAATTTTCCCCTAATTGTTCCAAAGACTTTTCCATTTTGTTCAGGTCAATGATTTACACCCTCACCATTATCTCCATAGGCATGGGTCGCGCAATTAGGCATCTTGTTTTTCCTCCTTGTTGTAAACCTGGCAGCTCTACTTTCCTAAATGACAGTAAATAGCAAGTTTGTCAGAAGTACTTTGGATGATGAACATCCCCTTGCCTGAGCACAACAAATGTCGTGCTAGTCGGCCCGATAATCGCCACTATGTGTATGCATTTGGTTGGCCATGTTCATTGAACCACATGATGGATTGGTGAACAAATGCCTACCAAAGCATGGCAAACATGCAACTCCTTAGGGGCATTTATAAAAGGAGATTTTATAACAGGGAGAAAGCTGGTTGTGAAAAGTTAACGCTTACTTTTTAACATCATGACTGCTCGCTTCTATTTAGAAAGTGGCGGAACTGATGTACCGTGTTAATCTTGGCAGTTTTCTTACGTCCAAGATCGCCGGGGGATGGGAAGGGGGGGTTGGCCCAAACCCGCAGCGGGGGTGCTTTCTCTACCCCGCCTTTGTCACCTGCAGCGAGCTATGGGCATACGTGGGCCGCCACCCCTCCCAGCAGCATCTCCGAGAGGAGATAGGAGGAAAGATAGCCCCTGCTCGGAACGGGATGAGAAATGAGATGCGCGGGAAAGGGAAGGGCTCGCGGGTGGAGGGACCCTCCAGAAGGGGCACTGAAAGTGCCTTTTTTTTTTTTTTGGGGCTTGAGGGTTCCTCGCAGCTTGAGCGCGGGACCCCTCCTCCCGACCATATCAGGGCCTTTGCATGCACTTACATGCTTCGGCTCTGCAAAAAGCCCTTGGGGCTGAGGGGTCCGCAGCTCGAAACCGGGACACCCTTCCCCGGGCCTCTCAGGGCCCTTGCTGCACTTTCAAGTGCCATTGCTGCCCTTGGAAGTGCCTTCCTTGGGGCCTTAATGGGTGCAGCCCAGCTTGAACCGGACCACCCCCATTCCCTGGCCAATTGTTAAGGGCCCTTGCTGCACGAGATAGTGCCTTTGGCAGGGTCCCGCAGCTCGAATCAGGACCCCAGCGAGCATCTCTTAAAAGAGCCCTTGGACGAAGAGGCGTCATCTTTTTTCCGCACGATGTGGCCAGGGGTATCAATTTGACACTGCCGACTACGATCGGTCGTTTATAAATATGGCCCCTACACTACCCCCGACAGCTACCGGCGGACAGGCGGCCAGAAAGTGCTGCTAACACCACGAGACCCGCACCGTAAGTAATGAAAGTTAAATTAATTTCCCTACAACGGAAACCCAGTGGGAGTAATTAGTTGGTAGTAGTGGACGGGAGTAATATAGTCTCTCTGTGAAGGTGGGTGGTGGTACACCAAATGCGTGTTTTTGTAAAAATCTGTCAAAGATGACAGACAAAATGGCAAGATTCTGTTCTGTCCATCTTTTGACAGAATTGCGAGAACACACATCACAATCGTTTCTTCTTATATAAAGTATAGGGAGAGAGGAGAAATTTCAATTGTATGTTACACCGAATCTGTTACGGCGTTGAGTGATGCTGCTGGAATATTGGGGTCTCCTTTCGTGTGTAGGATTAAGGAGTTGCAAAAGTCCACATTTTATAATGGATATGCATCAGGGGGTGGGTTAAAGGCAATATAACCTAGGTTCAATCAAATGGGAAAGTCTTTTGGAAGCTGTTTTTTTAATAACTATAGAACTTTTTATAGAAGCTATTTGGATCACATGGGTCACCGTTTAGCATGATCGTCTGTAGTGTTGAGTACCACCACACGCACACTACTTTCTTAACACTTATTTCCGAGTGTGGCCAAACTCTCGAAACGATATGGACGGTTGGATAGTTCGAAAAAGGACCCATTAAAGATAAATGGGAGTCAAATAGTTTGAAAGTTATCATGGAAGACAAATAAAATATCAATGGAACTTAATGTGTAAATGGCTGTGGGACCTGGGAAAGGGTTCCCATGGGGAACATGGGGAACGTTTTTTTTGTTTTTGGTGGAGAAGATTCAAGAGTTCCGGAACTGGGGACGAAAAATAGAAGAGAGACACATACAAAAGAGAAATCAAATAAAACGACTCGTGGGGAAACTCTCCGGGGGGAAGAAGGCCTCTCATGTCTGGGGAAATCTGGGGGGGGAACACGGGGAACGCTCTGGGGAACAGCGTTCGAATATCCAGGAATTTTGTGTGGAAAATTCAATTTTTTACTCTCACTCGCGCCTTATTTTTTCGAGTCGTTCGCTCCGGCCTAGCCTAATTGATAACATTGTACATGTACTCACGGAATTCGATATGCCGCACGTTATAGGCTTTAAGGAACACTTAATCTGGGATTTAGTTTTTGGATTGATACGCTCGCGGCCTAGGACTCTTAGATACCATGGAAAACACTTACTCGCGTATTCGATGCTCGCCGCCCTAGATTACCATGCAGGGAAATTTTACAGCGGGGGCATTCAATTGATCATGTATAGTTGTAATGGACACTTTACTCGCGTATCGATGCATATGCTTCCGTGCCTAGATACCATGGACCTTTACTCGAGAGGAAATTCGCATGCTCATTGTATAGGGAGGTTTAATGGACCACTTACTCGCGCGTCTTCGAAGCTCGCGGCCTAGATGACAATGGACATTTTACTAGCAGATTCGAGGACATGCTAGCATATAAGGTTTTAAGGACCCTTTATCATCTTTACTAGCCGGAGGTGATTGCTCGAGTATATAGGTAAATGAGGCATTTTACTCGACACATTCGACAACGGGTCATTTCAAAACATCGGCGAATCTTATCGCATAGGCCGAAAATATCGGAAAAAGTTTTTCCGGATCCGGGTTAATTCAGAGAACAGAATGTCGAATTGTTCAAATGGATACAAAGGGAGAGTAGTTGGCATAATCGAACTCGGGGTTGGGTTTGGTTCGAGTTCTAGTCCATCCTCTAGGCCAGGATCAATCTGGTTAGTATAAGCACTGTTTTCTAAAGCTGCATTAGTGACTTTGAGGTGAAGTTGAATATATATCACAAACATGAAAGGAAAGCTGGACAAAAGGATCTCAAGCTATGAAAGTGTGACACATATATGGTTGAATAAAATTAGCACTTTCCCTGCTTTAGATCTGTGACATTTGTGTATGTTCCACAATATACATAACTTAACATTGAGATGTATATAGTTCACATCTCATGTGGAAACCAATAATCTCTTGAGGCTGAGTGCACTGGATTTGCCCATAAATATAAAGTTGTTCTGCCAGTACATTGACTGTTATAATACCTTATAATTACATTAACAGCACAAAACTGCCACAAACATGCCTGATTTTGCAAGGGGTAGGACGTTCCAATTCTGGAAAGGGGGAATGGAGCCAATGCACTGCTTATCTTATAATAACACCTCAGCTAGTCATTAACATGGGTGATATGAAAACCCAGCAGTGAGTAGTGTGTTGATGTAAGCATTGGGAATAATCAACGTTTTTTTTTTGGTACATACAATTGCCTCTTTTTAAGCAAAATCCCATCGGTCCAGTCATTACAAGGGTAATATGCACTCTAGTGCCTTACTACTAAATATAACAGAGTGGGGCTAACTAAACTGGAATGTTACTTTTTCCCAGCTCTCTTCTAAAATGGGAACCCATGCCAAAAATGTACTACATTATTCGCAGACAGACAGAAGAATTTGTTTTACTTTTTTTGTCTTGCTTGGAAATCAGGACTAGCCATTCAGATTAAAAGCAACATTTAAGAGAAAAAAAAGCATTTGTGTGTGTGCCATGTGTGTTACAAATAGTTGATTGCATAACACACGCATTAAGGGCACGCTTCTGGTTTATTATGGATGTGCTATTCTTGCCATGAGCCAGGCAAGATCTGAGAAGGAAAAGCTGGAGTTTCCCAGAAAGGGAAAGGGTCATTTCAAGATATTATTGTATATTGTGTTTCTGTGCTCACAAAAGGGAACAAATGATTCAAAGTCTGTTCAGCAAAGGGAAACATGAAGCAATCAGAGGCTGGAAACAAGCACATGCTGTGGAATCATTGTTTCTAGGCGTTAATGTCAGTTTGTGGTTGGCCTTTGATAGGAAAACCAGTGACTAACCGGGACAGTACAAATGTGATAGTTTATGGAACAGCAGAAGAATAAGAGTATAGGAAAGTAAGGGATAGTTAAGAACTGGAAAAAGTACTATTAATGTGATTTGTAATTAGATAGATATATCAATAGTATAGCAAGTGTTTTAAAGATAGAAGGGGTAACTGTGCAATGCTGAAATTGAATAATGCAACTATTTCGATTTTTAAGGTATCATGGATGTGAAGCAATTAAAGTGCAAGTCTCTTCCCTTCAATGGAAACTGTATCTAGGTAAATCACAATCCAAAACCTCACAAGTTCAATAGTTAAGACACTAAAATAATAGAACTAAGGTGAAATAGTGCCCAATGGCCTGTTATCCCTTCTTGTGCCTTCATGGTTATTGCCAGTAGCAACTGGCGTCATTAAACATTAACATCACAGCCAATATAACGACTGGTATTCCCCCTACGCTGAGCATCGTGCAAGGCATAGCAAACTCAGAAGATAGGAGAGTCGGCAGGGAAGAAACCCTATTTGGAGGAAGGGGAAAGGGAAATAGAACCTTTTGCTGAATAACAGGCAGTCCTAATCCATAGGTTCTCAACTAGTCCGAAATCGGTCGGTTCTCAAACTATTGCAGTTTGGGGTTGGAGTTGGATGGTTTACCGATATAGCTGGAGAAAGGAGAAACCAAAAATGCAATTTTCTGGCCACTGTCAATGCATTGAATGCCCTGGCAAAAAAAAAAAGAAAGAAAATTTGCCCACAGTAAGGGGGCTTAGTTAGAAAATACCTCTTTTCCAGTCTTTCAGTGATAAATTTTTAGACATGTATATCTTGTAAAACCAAAAACAGTGAACAATATCTAGACTTACTAGTAAGGTGGGAAGAGATTATCGACGAGCATAAAAAGCCAACGATAACTCTAGTTTGGACCAAGGTGACCAAAGGGGGGGATAACAACACCTTTAGAAGGGATTTGTGGCACCTGCCTATCTTTTAAAATAGCAGCTACCACAAAAGCCATCTAATACCGCAATTGTGCGTTTTGCATGGGCAACATGCAAATCCAAAATCCAAAACTGAATTATCAAGGCCACAGCAGTTATATTAATTCCTTGTTTAAGGCAAACCCAGGGGGGTATAATATCGCCTTCTCTGTTAAAAGGGGTTACAATACAAGGAATTGTGGAAGCACTCCCACACTCCACTAGTATGCCAGTGCAGCAGATAATATTTTGAATTGTAGGGGCCTAGGACTGTGCATTGATTATCTTTTCATGTTTGTATCTCTGTAAAAGGTGGGACACACTGTAAACAATCTGACAAAGATGACAACAGAATCGCCGCACCACTCACAATCGTTCTACCTATAAAAAGTGTAGGGAGAACGTTTGTGACTGCCATCCCCTTGATCGCGGCCGGATCCATGTACCTTAGTACAGGTGTCGACCGTAAACGAGGAAAATTGGTGTTTTTTGCCCACAACAACCGTCCCCGACATTGTTGTAGGCATGGAAACAATTGTTCGGCCCTACAAACTTAACATAAAGACCCAATCCCCTTGGTACCTTTACAGGAAGTGTGTACCCAGCTTTACTCATAAAAAGCTGGTAATTGTTGAGGAAGCCTTATTCTTTTGTAGTGATATATTACCTTTATTTATCTTGTTAGTAGTGTCTAATGTATCTGCACCATCAATGTGTAAAACAGTTTTACAGAGACACTGAGTCTGGCCTGCAGTCTGCTCTAAGAACCTGACTACACATCCAGTGAGTTAAGATAGAATGGTACACACCGTGCAAACTTTCCTCCAGAATGACCGTTCGGCTATTCCAATGGTTGGCCAGGAGGAAAGAAGGAAGCACATCAGTCACGGTAAATAGTAAGGGGAGGACTGGGACTTTTGCGCCTGGGGGGGGCAAATACAACCGAATGGCCTCCTTTCACGGTAGATGTGCACATTTGTAAACCATGCCCACTTTGCCAATGTCACACAATGTTATTAAGTTTTTACAACCCAATTTTAAGGACCACCTATTCCCATGGCTAATGAAACTGGAGTGGCTTAATAAAACTGGCTAATGAGCTGGAGGGCTGCAAACACTGAAAAATTAACTGGGGGTTATTAACAGGCTAATTAAAATGGAGGGCTGACGTACACTGGATAATGATCTGAAGGGCTGACACCACGGCTAATGAAACTGGAGGGATGACAAGACTGGTTATGATGAAATGGAGAGGGCTGACAAAACTGGCTAATGATTGAAGGACTGAAGAACACTGCTAATGAATGGAGGGCGACAACACTGCTAATGAAAGTGGCGGGAAGTGACACTGTCTACGGCAACTGGAGGGCGGGACTAACACTGTCTAATGAACTGGAGGACTGACCGGTAAAATCTGAAGAAGTGAGTTACTGTGCTTCTCATGTTTTAATAGTCTGCGCTGTTGCCTTCAAGCAATTTACTTACTAATAGCTTCTGTGGCGCCCAAATTTTCAATGGGAGACGGCCCGGTTCAGCCTACTGGGCCAGTCCCTCCCTACTGTTCTTATCTCGGTAATAGTGGACCAGCATTTAAAAAAAGGTGCATACCTCCCCAACTTTTCTGGGTGAAGGAGTCTGCCCCCCACATGGGACTTTGCAATATTACAGGGACACTGGAGCAGGGACTTTCAAAACTGGGTTTGTACCAGGGGGAGCGGGGGAATTGATTAGTGGTGGGGGGGGGGGGGGGGGGGGGAATTGGAGCTGCACCAAATGGACAAGGAGATAGCAAGGATTTGCTAGTATAGCCAGTTAATTTGCTATTGTGAAACTTGTTTGTTGTTACATGTTTGTTGATGAAACACTGTCTTAACAATCATTAAAAAAGAAACGATTATTGTATGTTGCGACCGGGAGGGGGTTATCACATTTACCTCTGTATGCTCAGTTGTGGGACTGTACTTTTTCCTAACAGCCCTGATTGAGTGGCGGCATTGACACTTGTAATACAATTGGTCCTGCAATCCAGAGCTAGCGGCGGCTCAGCTGTTAGCTCCCACAAAGCGCCGCACACCACCCTATTGTTTGCCACAAGTCAGCTAAGGGTTACGCTTTGTAAATATGGTTAGTCTGCTTTCGATTAATAATGTAGGCAAATTGCCATTCCACCTGTTTCTTTATGCGTTCCCTCCTTTTACAGAAAAACATTTCTGTACTTGTTGAATTGTCTTGTTCTGGTTTTTCATTTTTAAATGGTCTTCAAGAGTTCCTGACTATTACCATTTGGTATTAACTCATTTTGGGAATATGCGTGCATACAACAGACATCTGGTAAAATGGACAGCCATTTCGATAAAGGGCAACTAAATTAATAAGGGGAATGTAGGGGCTGGAATATGCAGGCAATTAGACACGTTGGGGATGTTTACATTGGAGAAGATTGACGTTTGCGCTGGGGTATTGATAACCTTATACAATCGATTAAGTGCCATACATGAACTCTCTTGTGCATTGTTCACGAATAGGTCTTATCAGAGGATCGTGTGGACATCTTAAGGTGGAAGAAGTTTCAATCTTCAGGTTAGGAAGGTTTCTTTACAGTGAGCGGTGCAAAATTGGTGGAACTGTCTTCCAGAGAAGTCATTGAATAGCTTTAAAAAAGGCATGGATAAGTTTCTTAAACTAAAAACTATGAGAATACTGGTTATTAAGGATCTAGGATTGGGTGATCCAGGGATACTTCCGATTGGCCGTTGAAGTCAGGACAAGGAATTCGCTGTTTTTGGGGGTTCTTTTTTTGCCTTCCTCGGATAAACTGGATCAAAAAGCAAAAAAAAAAGAGGGTGAATAGGTTGGACTTGCGACCCAGTATGTCTTTATTCAACCTTATTACCTATGCTACTATGTTACCCGCATATGCCACAATCGCCAGCTCCATTCATTTCATATGATTGTTTTAATTTGATTGGCAGTTGGAGGAAACTTACTTTGGGCCATTCAAAATTCTTGGTACAACTACCTTTGTACTTGATATAAGAAAAATGGATGGGACCAGTATTGAATAAACTGCAAAAAAAAAAGTTTTATTAGTGTCATCCTGAGACAAGACAGTTCTGTAAGTAAGTAACTCGTACAATTAAATTATACTTACTGCAGGTTCTTATTGGAATGAAACGCCTACTAAGGTGTCAAATTTAGGCCCAGTTAACAGGTTCACATGGCCTTTTACTGGTCGTCTCAGTTCAGGCTGCTGGTGTTGTCCGAGTTCTTACCAGCCTCGTAGATATTAATAAATCGTGCTAATAGGCTTTCTCTGTACTGCTCCACTATTTACAGTCCTGGAAAAAAACAATTCCACCCTTGAAATTTTGTTGGTTTTAGATTACTGCTGAATTTTGCAGTACGAAAATGGTATTCTTGTGAAGGTTTTCTTTATCCAGGTCATGGAATATAGACTTGAAGTGTCTATGATGCCAGTGCATAGGAGAACATGGTGTATATGGAGCGGTTGCCTCTGGACATGATGTATAGGGATGCGGTGATGCATAGGGACATGGTGTATATGGATGCGGGATATGGACCTGGTGATTGGATGCGGTTTGTATATGGACCATGGTGTATATAACTGTGGTGTATATAAGCAGTGCATATGACATGGTGTTATATGGCCGAAATTTTATATTATTACTACTCTATGTTCTTGAATCATATGGGCCGAAATGCTGATTTTTTGTCCCCTTTCCTAATCGCATTGATATGTTCCATGATTTTACCGCTGCAGCTCTAATTGTTTTCCTACATATTGCTCTTTAGCATATTTGACATGTAGCCATATAAACCACAAACAGTAGATTTAAATTTACATATTGCGGTATATCAAAAACTCTCCTGTAGTGGTGCTCTTAAACTTATGGACACTCCAGTATTTACACAGATTAAATCTAGGGTATCCCCATATATAACATCCTTTCTCCATAAGCCATGGCTTCTTTGTATTTCCACTAGTTTGTTTTATAAAAAGACTGGGAGAGACTATGGATCTATGCTTTTTCCTTTTCTGTATGTAAATCTGGGCAAGGGCCTATACAGTCCTTAAGCTTCTGATCCATCATGAGTATGCCCCAATGTTTTTTTATAATCCTGCGGGCAAAGGGCTATGTCTATTGAATTTACTTATGAAATATGGAGATTTTCTAATCGTTTTCTTATTATCAATTCTCTTAGTGTGTTTTAATAATTGGCTTCGTTTCAACAAAAACCGCCTTATCATATGCATTTTTAATATGGTTAGTATCATAACCCCTCTCTATAAGTCTATCCCATAACACAAAGCTTGGGTATTAAATCTCTCCCAACTACTGCCAAATTCTTCTTAATCTTACGAATTGGCCATAAGGTATGTTATTAATGGTGGAAACATTAGTGCAGATGATGCTTGTAGCAGTGTATTACGAGAGATAGGTTATATACAGATCTGTGTATCTTGCCATCCTTGGCCATTAGTGTAACATCCAGGAATTCTTATTGTTCTCCTCTATTTGATAGGTGAATTCTACACCCCACCCAGTCTTATTGCAGTATTCACAGAATGCTAAGGCTGTTTCTTTATCACCGTCCCACAATATAATGAGATCATCTATATACCTATATAGAAAAACTATATTAGATTTGAAGGGGTTGTGATCACAGAAGATGGATGCATGTTCCCACCAACCCATTAATAGATTGGCATAGGTTGGTGAGAAACATGCACCCATCGCGGCCCCTCTTGTTGGAGATAGTATTTGTTGTCAAACATAAAAAATTGTAAAGCTTCCAAAATAAAAATTTCTGTTCTTTGGGTATAAATTATAGTATTGCAACCAATATTGAACTGCTTCAAATCCCTTTATATGATCAATGGATGAGTATAATGCCTAACATCCAAAGTTAGCCATCTGTATGTATCTTTCCATTGTATATGTACTACATGGTTCAATATATCAGTGGAATCTTTCAAATATGTTGGTAACCTGAGTACATGGGCATTAATAATATATTCATATATTTGGATAATGCTCATTGCACAATATGAGGGATCTTTTATGATTAATTACAGGGAGATGCACTCCATGGTTTGTATGGGTTTGGATACACACAAGTTTATATGTATCACCTTGCAGATATTACCAATTAGTCACTAATTGGTTAATTGGGTTTTTGGATATTTAGGGAGTGGGAATCATGGGATATTTCTCCCTCTATGGGTCTCTGATGAAGCGCGCAGGAATGCCGGGAAAGCGTCAGACACTGGTTTGTTTGCACCTTTGTGAGCTTTTACAGCTTTGATTGATGTTCACATATGATTGAAATAAAGTTTTGTGATGACACCTACCAAGCCTGAGTCCTAATTCCGGAGCGGTCTGCTCCTGATGCTCGCTCTTCGTACTAAGTATCGTGTGACCTTGCGCTGGAGTCTCGTCTTTTGGGGAAGTGACCTGCACACGACAGGACGCGGCATGGTGTGGAATCAACACGGGATACCACGGGTGAGCGCTCCTAACTTGGAATTTGGTATGTGTTTCTTTATTTTGATAATCTGACCTGCCAACTAATCATTATAGATGCCGAACTTCATAAAGAATGTTTGAAAGTTCAGGACCCCTTAAAGTTAATGGGGGGTAAATACTTCAGAAAGTTCAAATGAACTTTCAGAAATATTGCAGTGTAAACTTACCTTATAGGCCTCTGGTACCTGGGAGATGGTTTGGAAAACAAGTCCGTGCGCGGGTCAAACCAAAAAAATGGACGTAGCTCACACGCGCGCTAGTTTCGGTTTCCACTCCGCTTTCAGATATCCCACGAACAGTAAAATTCAAATGAAACTTCCGAAATTCCCCAATGGCCGGAGATTCCTGAAACGGCTGCTGGGGATTGCTGAACGTCCGACAATCCGGCAGCCAGATGTTTGGTTCCGCAGCTCGAACCAGGACCCCCCTCCTCGTCACTTATAAGTGCCTTTGCGGCACAAAGAAGTGCCTTGTTGCCCTGACAAGGACCTTTTGGGCTTAAGGTGTACCACCGCTCGAACCGGGACCCCCCCCCCGCGCACTTATAAGTGCCCTTGCCCATTGTGGGGGGTTCGCAGCTCGATATAAGACACAGTGACATCGCCCGGCGTTGTCCCTATAACAAGATACCCCATACCGCATAACAAGATACTTAAAGGAAATAACCTTGCTTGTACTATAAGGAGAACAGATAAGGCTAGTTTGGAAAAAAGTAAACTTTTTGGATTTGTATAATGCAATACATACAGCGGATCCAGGGCCTGTGGGCGAAAATACCAGTGTTTCAATACCTGCTGCATGGGCGACTTTGCAATACCCATGTAGCCCTGCAAGTAAGGGCTTAAACACCCACCAACTCTATTGAATAGGTTAGCAAGAGTTTAAACCCTTAAACGCTAAATATGACTGAACATTCCTTGTTAACTGATGCGCTTTTAGCATGATCCGATCGGGATTGTGTTTTTAAAAGCATCCACTAGTGTGGCCCAATTGATGTCGCCACGCTAGTCTGCGACTGTGCGCTGTGCATGCGATCCGTTAATCAGAGCATATGTGATCCACATTTTCTGCTCAATCGCATGCGCTCCGACCGGGAAACATTGTGCAATCGCACACACTGCAATGTGCTCCTCAACAGCGGGAATGCAGGGGTGTGTTGCAGTGTGGCCTCATCCTGAGGGCAAGGTTCCAATACTGCATGTTGGAGTGGGGTTTGCGCTCCATTCGCGCTTCCAGCTCACATTGTAATGCAATGCTACCGGGTAGTTCCACTACCAGTCGTTATTGGTTTGCAAATTTGGCCAATAGCATTGAGATGGCCAGAATACAACTCACAGAGTATCATGCACAGAAAATCTTGCATGCGCTGCTGTGCGTGATAGTGGGAACTTACCCTAACTGTGTGTTTGACATGAGAGACTATAATGCTAGGTCCTCACCAATAGGCTTATCTTTTAGCAGAGGCAATAATCACTTAAGTTCTGATTGCTGGTTAGTTCAGAACCTAAACAGTGGAAACATGCACTTCTTGCAGGGTGCCAGGTCCCACACACAAACTGGGAGAACCGAGCTGGCAATCAGAACATGACAAGTTGTAGCCATTCCAAGGTAAGCTTAAGGTGATTGCCTTCCATTTTAGTCCTTTCTCTGGGTACTTTTATTGGAAGGGGGTGGGGTGGGAAAAGATTATTTACCTTTAAAAGTGCACCCAAACATCTTGGGAATAATAGGTTCTGCCACATGTAGTGCAAAAAATGTGAATGTATGCCCGTCACAGATGATACTGTATATTAGTATCTGCACACACAACCTATAAAGATTTAAAGGGAACAATGACCTATGTATTGTAGTTGACTATGTAGGGAATCAAGACTGGTGCAAAAGACTAGAGCAATTGTAAGAAGAAACGTTAGTCCTGCTACTTATAGAATAATCAAATTAATATATATGCAATAGGAAATGCATAGATCTTAGAAGAAGTAATGAATGTACTTCAAAGCAATTTGTAATTAGAGTCCCAGCTTGTTTATTCTCAGTTACTAAATTAAAGGAAACAATAATTACAGTGTAATTTGCAATGTACTGTAAAATACCCATAATGCAGCAGTTACATGTCACGGGCGCCAGCCGCTGCAAACTAAGGCATAAAGGAAAAAATCTGAAGTAAGGGTAAAAAAGGATGGTCAATTACTGTAGATGTCTCAGGCACCTGGGAAATGACCCGAGGAACATGTACAAATCACCAAAACTAAATAAAATAAAATTTCCTTCATACAAGCTATTCTCGATCTTCCACATGTATAACGAGGCTACGATTATACATGTGGAAGATCGAAAATAGCTTGTAGGATAGGATAGCCTTCAAAAGTAGCCTCGAATATATGGTAACCCTCCAAAGTAGCCTTGTAAATTAAGACCCAGGTTCCATCTCTGATGGCCAGCATGAGGATTTTCTGAAATTATAAAATACTCATGGATTTTTTTAGGATTTAATATCCTTTAATTGTCACAGGAAATCTAAATTAGAAATCATCTTTGGGTCCTCCTGTCATGTGAGATCATATAAACATTTAACCGATTGATAACCAGTCAGGCATTTTTGATAATCTGACCTGCCAACTAATCATTAGAGATGGCAGAACTTCATAAAGAATGTTCGAAAGTTCAGGACCCCTTAAAGTCAATGGGGGGTAAATAGTTCAGAAAGTTCAAATGAACTTTCAGAAATATTGCAGTGTAAACTTACCTTATAGGCCTCTGGTACCTGGGAGATGGTTTGGAAAACAAGTCCGTGCGCGGGTAACAGCAAAAAAATGGACGTAGCTCACACGCTCGCTAGTTTCGGTTTCCACTCCGCTTTCAGTAATCCACGAACAGTAAAATTCAAATGACCACTTCCGAAATTCCCCGAATGGCCGGAGATTCCTGAAACCGGCTGCTCGTGGATTGCTGAACGGCCGACAATCCGGCAGCCAGATGTTTGGTTCCGCAGCTCGAACCAGGACCCCCCTCCCCGTCACTTATAAGTGCCTTTGCAGCACTAAGAAGTGCCCTTGTTGCCCTGACAAGGACCCTTTTGGGCTTAAGGTGTCCCACCGCTCGAACCGGGACCCCCCTCCCCGGCACTTATAAGTGCCCTTGCGGCACTGACAAGTGCCATTGTGGGGGGTCCTGCAGCTCGAAACAAGGACCAGTGACATCACCCGGCGTTGGCAACATCAGCGGAGTTGGTGTCGCTGACAAGACCGGGGGGGGGCTGCAGCTCGAAACCAGGACCTTTTTAGGACCAGAGGGGGGGGGGGTCCTGGTTTCAAGCTGCTGGTCCTAAAAAGGCCCTTTTCAGGTCTCTGCGTCTTCTTGTCGGCGACACCAACTTCGCTGAGGTCACCAACCCTGGTGATGTCACTGCGGCCGCCAGTGACACAACCAGCGCTGGCGACATCATCGTCGCCGGTGTTGTCGACCTCTTGATCCGAAGTCTTCTTTCTTCTGCCATCAGCTGTGATGACTTCTGAGCTCTGCGGAGATTTGCAGCTCTTTATATAGGTTTGCAGAAGGACCAAATCCAATTGTGATTGGTTAAAATTTAAATGCTTGAAATCATATGATCACACATTAACCAATCATATTTGAATCTTTTATTCCAATGTGATTGGTTAATGTGTGATGGTGGTGTCACTGGCAGTCGCAGACATTAGCAGAGTTGGTGTCTCCGACAAGAAGACGCCGAGACCTGAAAAGGTCCTTTTTAGGACCGGGGGGGGGGGGGGGGGTCCGGGTTTCGAGCTGCTGAACCACCCACAAAGGCATTTATTAGTGCCGGGGAGGGGGGTCCCGTTTCGAGCTGCAGGACCCCATAAGCCCCAAAGGGCCCTTGTCAGGACCACAATGGTCTTTTTAAGGACCAGGGAGGGGGTTCCGGATTGAGCTGCGAGACCACTGAATGTCCAGCCGCGGGATTGTCGGCTGTTTGGCAATCCGTGAGTGGCCATTTTTGAGGAATCTCCGGCCAACCGGGGTTTTTCGGAAGCAACTGTTCAAGGCGTGCCGAACGTTCGAAAATCCACATACATTCGAGAATTCGCCAATGTTCGAAGATTAATCCCGCAAGTCCGGAAAATCGAACTAGTTCGAGTATGAACTAGTTTGGATAGTTTGAGTTTGTCCAAACTCATAAAATTCGGCTCAAACTCGGAATTGAGTTCAGTTTGGTTTCAATCTCTACTGATCATATATACAGGAGCCGATTCTCTGCTGTAACAGCCATTCGCCGTGATCGCACATCTGCATTTAGCTTTTGATTTTCATGTCACACTGTACATACCAATTTCTATTTCTTGCTAACCAGATATATTCATCACAGTTAAAGTCAGCAGTAAAAAGAAAGCAAGCAAATTAGTGCTGATAGCAGAACAAAATTTAAATAACTATTCCCAGAATTCTATCTGTCAATATTTAACACGAAACCTAACTTTTATTTAAGCTTTCTCATGTCCAAAATAGCAAATAAAACCTTGTGTTTTATATTCATAGGAAACTATTTCTATGTTCAACAGCTGAATAAACTATATCTGGAACTTACCAAACAATCCAGGTATAGGCGATCAGCGTCACTGTATCTGTGTTACATAAGAAACTACGTATGTTTAGTTTGTCAGCAACACATCAGCAACTTCTGTTCTTATTTTAATCATATTAATCATTCAGCAACAAAATGAAATTAGGGTTTAAACAATTTCACATGTTTACAATAAACTGATAATAATATTAACATCCTTCCTTGTTTGCACTGTGTGTGTGTGTTATTGTCACGTTGTAGAGTGAAACCCCATAACAAGATACTTAAAGGAAATAACCTTGCTTGTTACTATAAGGAGAACAGATAAGGTTAGTTTGGAAAAAGTAAACTTTTCTGGATTTGTATAAATGCAATACATACACGCGGATCCAGGTGCCTGTGGGCGAAAATACCAGTGTTTCAATACCTGCTGCACGGGCGACTTTTGCAATACCCATGTAGCCACTGCAAGTAAGGGCTTAAACACCCACCAACCTCTATTGAATAGGTTAGCAAGAGTTTAAACCCTCTAAACCCGCTAAATATGACTGAACGTTCCTTGTTAACTGATGCGCTTTTAAGCATGATCCGATCGGGATTGTGTTTTTAAAAGCATCCACTAGTGTGGCCCAATTGATGTCGCCACGCTAGTCTGCGACTGTGCGCTGCGCATGCGATCCGTTAATCGGAGCATATGTGATCCACATTTTCTGCTCAATCGCATGCGCTCCGACCGGGAAACATTGTGCAATCGCACACACTGCAATGTGCTCTCACACAGCGGGAATGCAGGGGTGTGTTGCAGTGTGGCCTCATCCTGAGGGCAAGGTTCCAATACTGCATGTTGGAGTGGGGTTTGCGCTCCATTCGCGCTTCCAGCTCACATTGTAAATGCAATGCTACCGGGTAGTTTCCACTACCAGTCCGTTATTGGTTTGCAAATTTGTGCCAATAGCATTGAGATGGCCCAGAATACAACTCACAGAGTATCATGCACAGAAAATCTTGCATGCGCTGCTGTGCGTGATAGTGGGAACTTACCCTAACTGTGTGTTTGTACATGAGAGACTATAATGCTAGGTCCTCACCAATAGGCTTATCTTTTAGCAGAGGCAATATATCACTTAAGTTCTGATTGCTGGTTAGTTCAGAACCTAACCAGTGGAAACATGCACTTCTTGCAGGGTGCCAGGTCCCACACACAAACTGGGAGAACCGAGCTGGCAATCAGAACATGACAAGTTGCAGCCATTCCAAGGTAAGCTTAAGGTGATGCCTTACCATTTTAGGTCCTTTCTCTGGGTACTTTTATTGGAAGGGTGGTGGGTGGGAAAAGTATTATTTACCTTTAAAAGTGCACCCAAACATCTTGGTGAATAATAGGTTCTGCCACATGTAGTGCAAAAAATGTGAATTTATGCCCGTACAGATGATACTGTATATATAGTATCTGCACACACAACCTATAAAAGATTTAAAGGGAACAATGACCTATGTATTGTAGTTGACTATGTAGGGAATCAAGACTGGTGCAAAAGACTAGAGCAATTGTAAGAAACGTATAGTCCTGCTACTTATAGAATAATCAAATTAATATATAATGCAATAGGAAATGCATAGATCTTAGAAGAAGTAATGAATGTACTTCAAAGCAATTTGTGATTAGAGTCCTTCAGCTTGTTTATTCTCAGTTACTAAATTAAAGGAAACAATAATTACAGTGTAATTTGCAATGTACTGTAAAATACCCATAATGCAGCAGTTACATGTCACGTGGCTGGTTTAAAATGTTTATTTTCCATTGTGCAACCACACAACTAATCTTTGTTCGTACAACATGCAATTGGGGGGCCGACCCTGGACACACGACAGTTAGCTTGCCCAAAAAGGTAAAAGTATATGTCCATGAATACCCTCCAACATTCCCTTCAATAATGTACACTGATGAGAAATTAATTGCTAAGATCAGGGTCACTTCATTATCCTCCACTTGCAGCTCTGCACCATGTTCTTTCTGTAAGTGTATCTTTTAAAAGAGGAATGTTGCAGGGTATGCTTGTGTACAATATTGAATGTGTTGCAGCATGTGACATTAATCTGACATTATTTGCCCTTTAACATACACATCAACTTTGAGTGTTAGGAATAACCATGCATACCTCCCTGCCATGGTACTTTTAATGTTTAGGGCTCATTCACACTACATCAGTTTGTATCCGTTTTTCAAACGCAGTAAAACCCCATAGGATTTCATAAAATCGTTCACACTGCGTTATATTCCGTTCAGTTCCAGTCCGTTTAAAAAACGCACTGCATGTAGCATTTCTATCCTTTTTTTCATGCATTTTCTATATAAATCTATTGAATAAACATTGTTTAAAAAAGGATACAAACTGACAGAAACACATGAACGCATGAACGACAGTAGTGTGAACGAGCCCTTACAGTGCTGTCATCCTTTGCTAAAGCCAGTTTAAACTAGATATATGGAAATATTTTTATGAGGTAAGATGAAAAAATACCTTTTCTGGGAAACTTACATATTTAAAGGACATGTCCAGCTTAAAAAAATAGTAACCTTAGAAACGTTAATCAACCCCCCCCCCCCCACAACCCCACTTTCGCATTATCTATGTTTCAAAGATTCCCCTGAAGGCACTTACCTGACCCAGTCCCGCCAGGGTGTTTCAAGCAAAAACAGGAGCAGAGGGATTCTGCGCTGGCAGCTGCTCTACTTTCTGGTCACACCTTTACTGACAGCCGCACCCAGGAAGTGAATCGGCTGTCAGCCGAGGAGGAGTGGTGAGGGACCGGGTCAGGTAAGGAATTTCAGGGGCATCTTTGAAACATATAAATAGTGGGGTGTGGAGGGACGATTAACATTTCTAAGGTTAGGTTTTTTTTAGGCTGAACATGCCCTTTAAGGAGTAAGGCCCTTTTTTGGGTGTCATGTTAAAATATGCCGTTATGTTAAAATATGCCTTAACAATTACCTTCCATATCTGCTAAAATGTCACTCATTAAAGGACAACCACACGGTAAAAATTCAGTTTTAAAAAAGTAGGCTGGGAAGTATGCTTGATTATTACTACCCAATATCATTTCATTGAGGAATGCCAGCACGTTAACACAGAGGAGGCATATAAACTATACTTCTCCTTTAAAGGGCAAGTCCATTTAAAAATAAAATTTAGCTATAAATGTTATATAACATATAATATAAGGGGCATATTTATGAACGTCCCTTAACTTTCCGCCACCGGGTTTCCCGTTGTTTTTGCCAAAATCAGAATAACCATGATTTATAAAACGGCGAAACTTTCCGCAATGCAATCGGACTGGTCCCACTATGTGGGATGCGCTCTGATCCATAACTGGAACACATGTTCCAATGCCCAACTCTTTGTCGTATCACAAGTGTTCCAATAATACAGATATGCATTGAAGTGCAGCTAATAATACTATGTGGTGTAGTGCTCCTCCCTAATATCACCCATAAGACTAGTAATTACTCCAAATAGGAGGGTGCCTCTAGGAAAATTAAATACTACATAAGCATATTGCTATTAGAGATGGACTAGAACTTGAACTCGAACCCGAGTTCGAGACGAACTTTCCATATAGTTCGAAAGTTCGAAAACGGACCGAACTTTCAATAGTTCGACCATCTCTAATTGCTAACCACCTCAAGAGAATGAATGTTTTCTGCCACTTATGTGATGGGAACTATAGGTGCAACGGTGAATCAAAGGGGTTTTGTGATCGTGGGGTCTGACTTTGGAGACAAAGATGGAGCGTACAAACCGGGACTCTGACGGTGGCCCAGTATTCACATGCACCATTTATGTAACAGTCTAAGGAAGTGGTAAGGATACCGTGAATACCATCTTATGTCCACGGCCCCTCAGCCTCAACTGTTCTATATATATATGTATATGTATTGCATTATGCAATGTATAAATAGTATTACTTGTGTGAGGGGTGTAGGAAACAGGTATGTTTTGTGATGTAATTTTATATTCAAGAGTGTCCACAGCTAATAAAGACTGTTTGAAAGGGATATACTTTTGCCCTTATTTATTCATGGGTATATAGTGTGTGCCTCATGTATAGGAACTGGCTGACTGCCATTGAAGTTCAGCGCACATAGCAAATAAAGCACTGCAGCACTTTACCCTTAATGTTACAGTGTGTACACAGCTTTAATATAGATAGGCACATATAAGCTGAATTCTGGTCATATTAGTTTACCTTGTCTCCCTAATAAATGGAAACTTTTTTCACTCTGACAAATAATACTTAATACTTGTTACTGAAAACCATCTACTGTGCATCATTTCCCTGAGGTAAATAGTAAATGGAAGGAAACCAACATTAAAAGTTTTCTTCCTTGCCAGTATCTTTAGGGCTCTGCACTACTGAGGCCACCTGCACATGAAAGCAGTCTGTAGGCATCTTCCCCCAACTGTCATGTAGATCCACGTGTCAGTTATACAAAGTTTTTTTTAAATTAAAGGATATTCCTGTTATCCTTTAACATATTATTTTTACAAACATTTTTAAACTTCAGAACAAAAGTCATTGACCTGTTCCTCAAACTGTTAACGTGAAATAACGCGTTGTACGCCCAAAACAGAAAACAGACATCAATGTCGTGTTCCTGACCTTGGATGAGCTTCTGTTGCAAAATGTGCACCATGTGCTGGGAATATGTCGGCCCTGAAGCAAACAGGGAATTGCTCAAATGCTTTGATATTATTCAAAGTGAACTAAATCTGCACTGGATATTATCACAGCGAGAATTGTAACTCTATAGCTGCAACGGGCATGTTAGGGAAAATATTTTCATTAACAACCCCCCCAACAACAAATACTTAACCCGGCAGACAGACAAATATCATAAGAATGTCAATGGTTTTCACTTCAGAAATGGTGTGTACATGTGGGTTAAGGATCAAACTGGACCTTCAAGCACAGAAATAGTATAGTATAGTATAGTATAGTATATAGTATAGTATAGTATATAGTATAGCATAGCATAGCATAGCATAGTATAGTATAGTATAGCATAGCATAGTATAGTATAGTATTTGTGGATGAATAAAGACATATGACATGGTTATAAGTATGCAACAGTAAACATTGATACAATAATTTGACACAACTCCCACCGTCACACAGTCTATTTATAGGTATGGAAGGCCACAGCTTTACTCTTTTATTAAAGGTAAAATTAACCATAATAATATTAATGTTATATTATTTATTCTATATTAATTGCCTGTACTATACTCCAACAGCCACTATGCAATGCAACAGCTATGCCCACAAGGGCAATGAGCCTACAACCACCAAGCTGTGACAAATTACTTACACTTAGAACTTAATATATACCGTAGTAGATATATAAGGGATAATGCGCCCCTTACAGTGTAATATAAGGCTATTATGCCACCGAGGAGTTCCCTGACCATATAAAAGTGTGTGTTGGTATTGATTTCCTCATGTGCCATAATGGACGGTAATGCACATGCACGCCAGGCTGTTCTGTGCCGTGTATACACGGTTGATCCGTTCCTGTCCAGCTCTTGGATTTGTGATTTTGTGAAATGTTCAATTCCGGGGTGGCTGGATAAGAGGTAGGACAATAATTTTTATGTTATATTAGGAATGGAGAGCTGCAGTGGCACTAATAATTGAACTAGTCACTCAGTGACATCACTGAGTGATTCTAATAAGGATTCTCGCCACTGCAGCTCTCCATTGAAAATACAGAGACTTGTGTATTATATAAATATATTTATATTTTTACAGAGATTGCATTGAGTTTTTAGGAGCAACTAATTAGGTGGGGGTATATAAAACTATTACACGTAGGAAAGGTCTATATGTATGTTATGTATGTGTATAATTATCACTATTTAATTAAAATCACCATAACAAATAACACTATACAAAGTATAGTACTACTACCTACTACTGAATTACAAATCAAATGATATACAATTAATAAAGTAAACTTACTTTACTGGACACGTTTGAATACGTTTGAATAAAAAACTCAAAATGATAGGTTAAGCCACACCTACAGGATTTCTACAGGGTCTCCATGTAGACACTAAAATGAATTTTGCTAACATCCAATGAGAGGTTCTGATCTTACACTGTTAGCGAATCAAAAAATTCTCTGTACATGACAAGACAGTAAGTGTAAGGAAGTTCCTGTATTACACCCAATTATGTGCTGTTTGTAAAACATGTGACAGTCTTTGCCAATTAGAAAATTCTTCAGACTCTCACATTAACCCCCCCAGTCCCCTCTCCATAGAAAGTAATGAGACAATCCAGTTTCTGTTTGCTAGACAGGAAGTGATGTCTGTAAATGTTTCAATGACTTTGCATGTCTCTGAAACTAACCAGCATTCTTAGAGAAATGGGCAGTTTCCCCTTGTATTCCACTATTAATATAATAATAAGTGTGAATCTGTGGGGTACCTTCTGTAATAAGAAGGCTCTACTTCATTTTATACCCTGTGGGGAGCTTTTTAGCTCCTTTATCCAAACCTCTCCATAACTTGTAAAGCTAATCACTATCCTATGTTTCCAAGTCCTAACCCCATAGTGACTGTAAATATAGAACTTGCTGTGGTAAATACCAATAAGTATGACCCTAGCATGTTATTCTGGATCCTGTATAGGATCTCAGGATGTCCAATGGTGCTGTTCAGATTGAATTGCACATTGTGGCAGGATTGACTGGATCTGTTTTCAGATCTGCAGGTCACCGCTGGCTGCCCCCCACCATCAAATGTTTCCAGCCGACTGATCCATGGCACTATTGGTTGGTTACTAGTGATTACCCAGCCTTAAGGTTCGTATACACGTGCAATTGCTGGTGCTAACAAGTGACGCACGATGTGTACCAACGGCCGATAATCATGCCATGTATGGGCACTTTATCGGTTAAAATGGCCATTCTGTTAATACACTGCACAATTATCGTCCGAAACGGGCGTTTGTACACATCGTGCGTCGGCACCCGTGATCACATGTATCAATACTGGTTACTGGTACCAATACCAGTAACCTACAACGTCCAATGGAAGACAGTTCCATTGTTTACCATTCTCACAGTGAAAACCCCCAAATACTAAATTAAACGATATTGTCACAAAACAATGTAGCCTATCAGAACCCTTTTTTAAATGAATAGTCAAATGTTTTAACTAAAAAAAGCTTTAAAACCTTCTCTTCTCCAACCACCCATTAATAATGAAATTTTTTTACACATTAACATGGTTAAAAATATGGTGATCACAGTGCAATGCAACGAAGAGCATCTATTGGCCCACACTAGCCCAAGATTTTTAATGCACAATGGGATCACAATCGTGATTAAATTGCACATTAAAAGGCGCTAGAGTGGCCTAGCCCTTAATGTTTCAGGCTACGCAGTGCGATTAATGTGATGTTCTGCTGCCTTAATGCACAGTGGCGGCCATTAAATTCAATGCTGTTCACAAACATTGCACATGCGTTTTGGTGCAAAGATATCGCAGAATAGTGTGAACAAATCCTCATTATTCTGTCCAGTTTCAAAAACTGCCCCTTAGGCTTTGGTCACACCTTGTTGCACAGTAAAATGCAATACATTTGCATGTGTTTTGCATTGCAATTATGATGCATGCATTTGCTTTTAAAGCAGACAGCAATGTTCAGTGTGGCTGGGTTTCAGCAATTAACAGGATAAATCCCCTATCATTATGGTCCAAAATTTGCAATGTGTGTCAGTGTGGCCTATGCCTTAAACTGGCTCAGAGAAAAAGTGATCGTTGCTGTTTTCTATTATTTTTCTATTGCTTTTATACAATTCTCAATTAAGGGACGTGAATTACAGCTTAAACACACCTGTCCACTAAAAGACAGATGCATTCCCATATGTACACCTTTGAATGCATTTAACTAAACACTGGAAGCATACTGTATATGTACATCCGCCATTTTTGTAGCCAAACGTGGGCCTGCTATATTTTCACAAACAGGCTCTATTACCATTATTCAGTCTCTAGAATTGGTGAACTGAGACCTTTGAGGCCCAAAGTTGGTGATTTACATGATTTGGGAACTTGTAACATCTGTTTCTGGACAGTTTATCCATCTTTGTTATAGGTGCTCAAATAGGCAGGCATAGGGAGTATCTAGTGACCTTGGATCACACCCCTTCCATTTAATTTGATCTAAGTTATGTATTAATATTAGTTATATGTGGGGACTTATGTCATATTTGGGAAGAGGTATACACCAATTAATGATTGTTGTTGATATTTTATCAAGATAGGATGCCGAGGTCCAGTGGTATTAATAAATAACAGCTGAAAATGTAAATTGCACCTGGTTTGTCATTTACATAGTCAGTGTGCTCAGGGGCGTACCTGCAGGGGCCCAGGCCCCCACGCTCCTGACTCCCTCCTCCTTCCATGATCAGCCAATTTAAACAACTGAAAGGAAACATATGCGCGATCAGCGTTTTAAAAGACCGGAAATGAATCGGAAATTTGAGTCTGGTCTTTAAACAGCTGATCAGGCATATGTTTCCTTCATATGCGGGATCAGCTGTTTAAAAACAGTTGGTCACTACAGAGATTGTGCCATTGTGGCAACCCTACTACTGTCCGGGACCCCCTCGGTCTCAGGGGTGGCAGGGGCGGTAGTTATGCCACTGAGTGTGCTGACACACAAGTCTGTACCTTGGTCTTTTCAGGTGTAAGTGGTTGTGTAGTTCTGTAATTACCTGTGAGCACTGCAGCTAGTTAAGCTTCAAAACTTTCCAGTAAAATGCTATAAAGTGAGGTGGTGCTGAGACTTGTTTATTAGATAAATGTTTAGATATGCACGGCCATTAATTACTGACGCTATCAACTGTCCAGTATGAGTGTTTTATTAGGCTTTATGCAGGCCATACATTTTGCAGTGATAAGGCTTTAGAAATGTTTTTTCTATAGACAAATTCTTTCCCCCATCCCTTCCAAAATATGGAACCCATCTAACAGCATACCGTAGGTCAGTCATTTTTGTCATTCCTCCATGCTTCTGTAATACCAGTTGCACCATGATTCCTGTCCTTGTTATTAAATCAAATACAAGCTTTGCGCATTTGCAAGGAGACAGCATAGGTCATCTATCTTGGGTGAAGCATACTGCCAGTCTCAAATGATATTTGTTATGGCTGGAGAATACTTCAGCGATATGTAAACAGCTTTTAACATGTTGTTTACAATGTCTTTTTGTCCCTATAAATAAGAATGCTTTCTTAAGGCGGACATACATGGGTCTTGGCAGTGATAGTCCTATAACACTCCATTTACCCTATAACTCCTAACGACTCCCAACCCCCAGAATAAATAACACATACAACTTCTTGGGTCAAAAAAGCCAGAGCAGATTTCTTTATTTACAAATGTTTACAAACTTAGTAAACAACTTACTGCCACAATTATTTATTTCCAGTCAAATGAAACAATTGATAAACATTAACATTCCTTAAATAACATTTTAACAATATTAAATTATATATGGTCCATAGAGTGCAGCTGTCTGAACACTGGCTCAATGAGTGCCCCTCTTTTCTTATGGCCACCTCCTCCTAGCCAAGAAGGACCAACCCAACTATAACACTCTTAGCAAAAAACTGATTTTGTTCCCCTATCCACTCACTCTCTCTTCATGGACCCACCTACTGCTGTGACTATACTACCTAACTGCCCAAGGGTCACCCTTTCCTTTTAACTACCGTACTAACTCCTGTTCCTATTGGGTGGACGAGTGGATGACGCTCCTCTTCAACCTGTGGAGACAAAAGTGAAATTGATTCCCCCCTACGTGACCCCCTTCTATATTCCTTCTTACCTATCAGTGACCTTTTAACCTAACCCATCATCTCTTTTCCTATCTTCCCTTTCCAAACTAACATTTACTAAGCACACTTTCCTTTCATTTCCTATTCCCATTCCTGCCATGCCCATCAGTCCCTATGGTACTCAAGTTTCTATAGTTTGGGCCCAACACTTTCATTTGGTTGATTTATGGTGATTTACAGCATGGATTTTAAGCAAAATAAATCAATCCATATCATAGCCAATCACATGGTTTCCTTTAGTTCTTTAGGATATTTTATAGTAAAAATATAGTATATATTTTATAGTATAGTAATATTTTACTTTTTCAAACATCGCCTTGGTATAAAATCTTTGTTTTATAAATATATATATTTATATAATTTTCTATGAGTATGGTATTCTCTTACTTAAAAAAGTAAACAAATGACTCCGATTTTTTTATCTTCTTTCATTGTACAACAGCATGTGTAACATACACGTTATTTTGTACATCATTACACTGCATGTATTAATTCTGCACAGTTCAGTTTGTTTTCTCTTCAAACATTAACCTCTAACTGGTGCAATGGGAGGGAGTCATACTGTGTGTTTACCAGAACATTAACCTTCTATGCAGAAAACAGCAATGGGATTTCCTTAGTATTTTCTTTTTCCTGGAAAAAACATTTTTAAATAAGAACAAATAATTGGTTAAGAGAAAGAATAGGGTTGGTGGTTTCTATCCACAGGGTTGTAACTGAGAGCTCACATGTTGTTTGGCTCAGTCAGTGCGTGCTTTCGTTGCACCGTAACAATCCAGTGTGTTTTCTGCATGTTGCTGCACATGGACTCAAACGCTGCAACTGTAGATTCCACGGTAAGAAGATAATCTTATCAAGATCACGTTACAGGGATGGAAGAACATGTACAGAATCCTGTAACAAACTACAATTACTTATAATGTATGAAAAATAGTCATGTGAAATCACCTACAGTATTCATGGAATAGGATTGTTCAGTTTGGAAATAATAAAGGAGAAGAAGAAGAAAAACTTTGGTAACTAATATAAAATTAAGTGGAAAAACAAACTGTTATATATTGGTGAGTTGGGGCCCCTATCTGTGCTTTATCTGTCATAGGAAAATAAGAGGCTGGGTAGTACTAGTTACGCCCCTGACTGAATGCGTTAGGACAAAGGGACTGTGTATTGTAGAAAAAAGGTAAAAAAATGACAGTGCCTTAGGCACGAGCATGCCCAGTTGCATCCTACTGCTGCAACTGTCTTTAAATAGCTTCAGAAAATATTCAGGGAGATTCAATAAAAGTTCTTATCATTAAAAATGGTGCTAATTTTGCCCCAAACAATCAGATCTTATTTAACATTTGAAAGCTAACTTCTGGTTGGTTGTGGCAAAATTAGCACCATTTTTAACGATAAGAACTTTTATTGAACCTCCCTGATTTTTTTTTTTTTTTTGGGGGGGGGGGGGGGGGGGGGGTTGGTGGGAGGTAGGGCTTATTACCCAGCACAGCATGTGTTTATCCTGACTCTGACTGTAACTTTACAAGTCTATAAATTAAGAACCAGAGAAGCTAGAGACATCATCCTAGGCTTTACCATCTTGCTATGCCAAAAGTATCTTCCTCCTATGCTGCCTATGGAACTTGAAATAGGAATATTAAACTTGTAACAGTAAATAACCAGTAGCCTGAAAATAGTCCATTTACAGCCAATTTCCCTACATATTTGGATTGGATCTGTTGGTAATCTTCCATGTTTCTAACATACATATCAATACTGGAGATGAACGAAAAAGATGAGTTTCATTTTGTTAGTGTTTCCGCAGAACACTAAAATTTAATTGAAATAGAATTTTTTTAAATTTTCCATAGCATTTTTGAATTTTTAATAGACATTTCCAATTGAAAGGTTCCTCTTTCAAATTTTTGATGAAATGTTCTGAGTTTCTAAAATCGGTTAAATATGTTGATTTTCAAAACCGACAGTTATGAATCAAAGCAAGGTTTGTTCGTTCGATACTGGGATTCATCACTTATATGTACACATCTCATTGTGTTTATAGAATAGGAGTTCTTCTTACCACACTATAGGCTTAGAGTAATTTTAGCCAGACCAATCACAAGACATGACAGAAATGGAGTTGCCTGAGAGTGTTGGTAAACATAATGCAGTGAGATATCAGGAAAATAATCCTCTGGATCCATTGGATTCCTGACAATGTATGGACAGTTCATTATTCTTATTAGATTTATCTAGCAATTACAGTCATCTACATGCTTCTTAATATGTTTAAGATTTGTTTTTTAAAAAATCAGAGAAAAAATCTTTCTTTTCTATAGCAGACAGTAACCACAACCCTCTTATATATCTGCTCCCATTCGCTAAATTAAGGTGGCCATACACTTGCGATTTCCATCGCAATGTTCTGACAGATCGTATTGGTATCTGTCGGCACATTGCGAAGGGAACCTGCACACATGGCACAGACAGCCCCTGCGATGGTGGGGAGGCAGGGCTGAGAAAGCCTGCCAAAGCTGATACGTAATTTTCCCACTGGCACACACCAGAAAGAAAACACACACAAAATTTTCAAATAAAACAGATGAACCCAACTTCGCTTGAATAACTTAAACATATCCAGGACTCCCTGACACGTTTCGAGCTTGCTGCCCTTAGTTATAGGGATCGCATGTATGTACTTTATGGTGTTTTTTAAAGCACACCTTTACTTAAATACACGCGATCATCTATTTAAAAACATGGATCGCAATATCAGGCCTGGTGCTGAGGAAGGTGATATGTCTGGGACCTGGCAGGGACCTGGCCAGAAACATGTGAGGGGCCTCTGCAGTTTGTCCTTAGGGAAAGTATAAACTCAGGGCATCTCCTGGCTCTTTTGCCGTCGCCAAGGCTGCTCCTGTGGTAGTAACCCCCCTGCTCACCAGACATGCCATAAAACACTCAGCTCTGCAGCTGTGCTGTTCATGCACACCCAGTCTCAAAACTCACCTGCTGACTCACCCCTGATGCCTTTTGGCCAACATTAAAACAAACATTGTATTATGGTCCCACACGTCTGGCAGGCCAGCAAAGGGCTCAAGGTTTTCCCAGGAAAAGAAACACACCAAAATAAATGATTTAACAGAAACCAGATGAATCCCAGAAGCATGTGTATAACATGGAGCATTTAAAAAAACTCTACTTTCTGGTGTGTTAAGAACTATAAATTAAAAACCAAAAGTAAGGTGCAAAGTGTTCAGGAAACCACTAATATACTTGGCTCCATGGAAATATATTACTACTGTACATACAGCTGCTACAATAGAAATATAAAGATAGTCATATCTAATGGGACCACACCGTGAAACAAGATCCATCTTTCAATCAGGCGATTAAATGAAAGTATATAGTGAAAAATCATCGTAATGTAATTATGTTAAGAGGGTTTTCAATTATACTTTCATTTTTTAAACACTTTGTATGATTGAACAATGTTGGAATAGAGGAGATAATGTCTAGTAGAATTCTAAATATAGCCTATGTAGCACCGAACGTTCAGTCTGAAGATTATATCTGTGTCTGAACATTTAAAATGTGGGCTAATTACACTAAAAATACCAAGCAGCGCACGCACTGTGTCCTTGACTATATCTGTTTCCAAATATATCAATGCAGGTTAATACCTGATTAACCTACATACCTTAGAAGTTCCTTTGCTGCATCTCATAAATGGTTTATTTTTATATCTTGTTTCAGGATCCTACAAATGATATTTACCTCTAGTCTTACTGCAAAATATCTAAATATTATTAAATCTCTGTCTAATGTTAAATTTTAAATCTGGTAAAGAAAAGAACGTAAAAATTCTAACATCCTTCTAACTTAAAAAGGCACATTGCTTCAACTTTTATTGTATACAAGTTTAGGTTGAAAAAAATGCTACATACAATAATGTACATATATATTGTCCCATTAAGAGTGTTGTGTTAGATGGGGTTTGTATACCAGTCAAACAGTGGTTCTGTACTGCTATAAGGCCTGGTTGACATCTGCACACTTCTGCCTGAAATTCCTGAAACAGATCTCGTGATTCATATACACATTGTCATGATTTACCAACATAATTAAATCAGTCAGCCGATTACGGCTTGATCTGATCAAAAGCTGGACCATTATTAAAGCTACAGTACCTGCACACCTTATATAAGGCTCATTAGGAAGGAGGATCAGTCCTTCTGGGATTTGATCACCATCACAAACCCAATATTAAATTTGAGTGGGGAGATTTACCCGGAGTGATTGCAATGGCTCTTAGTAAATCTTCTCAATAGTATTGTCCGGTGGATAGGCTATACATTTTCTCTTATTTTTTACTTAAGGATACTTTGTTTTTTTATTTTTCCTTTTAATAAAGGGATAGTTTTTGATTTCCAGCAAGACAGTATATTAGTTTTCGTGTCTTGGAGAATAGGAAAAATAGGATTCAAATGCAACTGATTTAACAGCTGCTTCTGGTACAGCGCAAGGTGGGTAAAGGGATGGGTTGGGGGCCCATTAAACAGTGGTTGGTAGCCAACCACCGGTGGACCACCTGGCTGTATGCTCCTGCAGACCCATGCTGTACAGTATTTGCCCTTATGCCCCTCCATTTGCTCCCTTTGTAAGTAAGTCTGGATGTTTGTAACCCGGAGGTTGAATGTATAGCAAATTGTTACACCCATAGTAATTTTACTGGAGAAATTGAGGTACCGCATCTTTATTAATATGCCCCAATGAGTATAGCTGCAATAATATATTCATAATAAATGAAATGGACCTGGGCAATTTACTAGCAGCCGTTTGTGGATAAACAACTCTCCCTCTAATTGGCTGATTAGGTCTTTTAAATTCTGGTAACAAATTAACAAATGTGCAACAGGTGAGTAGGAGTGTATTGTTGTCCTGGAGAGCTCTCTTGGTTTTTGGATACAGACCACCCTGATGGTCCTCATTTAATTTATTTTAAACGTTTAGGAGAGGGTCAAATCAATATTTTTACTGGCCTCCCACTGTTTTTATTAGTAAATCTAGTCACATGGCATAAGTGCTTGCACTGATAAAACAATACTGTGCAGAAATGTAAAATCCAGCTTTTATGACTTCGAGTCACTTGCTTACATGTTTGCATTTTTGTAACATTTATGTGGCTTTGTTCTTTCTGTCTGTCTTTTAATTTCTATGTACAAAGCATTTTTATGAACAAATGAACCATGAGATTATACCTGGTCCAAAGTATAAATAAGTCATTCAATGACAGGTTTATTACATGGTGCAAGTAGGCAATGTGTGTTTTGGTTTGTCCTTGGGTGAGTATCATAGAGTCGGTTGTTCACTGATCAGGGTTCAAATAACGGAAGTCAGGTGTATATAATCAGAACAATCCTGATAGATAGATAGATAGATAGATAGATAGATAGATAGATAGATAGATAGATAGATAGATAGATAATACAGAACATACAATAAAGACAGGGTGTGTAAAGGTGTAAGCTCAGTGGTCAGTAGCTATACTGAAGGGGATAATTAAAATGTTCCATGAGACAAAAAGGACAATATGCATGGAAATAGGATTCCATTTGTGCTACTGTGTGGCCTCTGTCACTGTCTATGTGATCAGTTTCACACCTGTGCCCAAATAAGTAACACTTACTTTTCATGTCTGTAATGATGACCTCAAGGTGACAGTACTACAGGTTACTATGCACTCCCCCCACCAAAAAAAAAAAAAGTGAACACCAAAACAGCCATATACAGAACAAGGTCCTTGTTTGCGATCTATGGGAACCCATCTACTTTACAACAGGATTGCACAATAACCATATGGTCTGTTTTTTACCACAGTCAAACCTTTTAGGCAGAGACCCCGCTATTGCAATTTTGCTGCATTTTGACAATTTAATTATAATGTAAATAATGTGAAGTAGGCCCCACTGCGTGCGCTGCGATCCGTTGCCATTTTCTAGCATATGTAATCACCATGTTGTGTCAATTTCTGTCAAAATTGCACTTACCGTAATACAAATCTATAGAAGCACATGAAAAAGTGCGGATATAAGCAGACACAAATCAATAGGACATGCAATTTTTTTTTACCCATAATTGCACGTGTGTACGAACCTTAATAATAATGCATGAATCAAACCATTACCCACTGCAGACTTGATTCATAAAAAAAACGATTTGCCAATGGGAGGTGAAAGTGGGATTATTTTAGTGCGATTGGACTAGACCATGGTGGGAAAACCAAACTAAAGGACTCAGTCAGCCATACCAATATAACTATTACCTTTATGATAATACCATACCCCTACTTAGTTGTAAATTAAGACACAGAGTCAACTTTAATTGGGTAACAAATCTGCCACTTTTATTAATAATTTTTAATAAATTTAAATAAATTATGCACTTTTTTTGCATAATAACACCCAATGCACACCCTTGTGTACCATAACCAAACTTGTTGTTGTAGATCTCAGCTTGAATGCCAACCTCTGTCTTGCCAGAGGGCATGTAATGGCTCTATAAACATATCCAGCAAGGGTGTACCCACCAGCCATGACTCCAATAAACTTTTTTTTACAAACAATATAACAACAGGGAGGGAGGGAGGGAGGGAGGGGAGAGCTCCTCCTAGGTCACCAGCACTGTTAAAATGGCGCCGGGGACCATGTGGTGCCTCCTCTTAAAAGACATGACGTCATGCTGGTGCCGTGTCTCGCGATACCAGGCCCCTGTGTGCCCGGAAGGAAGAGGAGACACCGCTGCCTGCAAAGGGGACCGATTCCCCCCCCCCACGGTCAGATGCCCCATCCGCTATGCGTGGCAGGGCTCACAGTAAGTCAATATGTTCTGTGAGGTTTGTGTGGCATGGAGCAAGTGCAGTATTAAAATTTGCTGTATTATTTAATTCATCTGTATTATTCACCCCTATTTTAATGGTAGTAGAGATCTGCTGTCTGAGCTCAGTAAAGTTTGGAATGTTTGGATTAAACAAATGAAAGGAACAGTCCTGTGATCCTGTGGACAAGCACCCTGTAAAGTCAATGTAGAATCAGTGCTTAAAGATAATGTCTGCTCATCTGCTTTGATAATGTTTGCCATTTTGTCTAGACCCTATACCATAGATATTGTGCATCATAGTGGAAATACCCCCTCCTCTATTTCTGGTGATGCTTGTTGATTTTTGCCCAGTAAAACCGCATTCAGAAGCTGCAATCATCCAATTTCTATCTACTTTCTAGCTTCATTATGATTGTGTCACCACTGAAATCACCTATCAGGCTCCTCAACTCACATCATTGTACACAGGCTATTGCTGGCATACATACAGTAGGATTGGCAAAAAGCAAAACTAGCTGGAATCAGGGCTGGCAGCATTTAGAAGGCAGTGAAGGGCATCTAGGTTGGCTCATGGCTATGTGGTCCTACCTTAACAGAAAATGTTCCTGTGTGATTCTGTATATGATTGAATTACACAATAAAAAAAAACTGTCAAAGTGAAATGTAATTAAATGAACCTTCCTTTTTAACTTTACAAAGGTCAGTCCCTGAGGGATCTGTTAATGTTGTCGGAATGATTCACAGTGTTCATTGGGGCTGTTCCATAGATGTGTTTTACAGTTGGTTTCTTCTTACCAAGCAGGACCATGAAATGACACATTGCTATCATTGTTATTATCGCTGACTAACATAACATTGATAGGTTAAACAATACAAGCAATTATTACGTTTCGTCAAAAAAAAACTGAATAGAACTTTATACTTTTAAATGCTGATCATGTTTTTCTGAAAATAGCTAATTGCATACATTCTTTCAAATAATGTGTAAAGCTTCAATCCTTCTGTGAAACTTGTGGTGTTAAAACAAGCGAAACTAGCAAAAAGGTAATCAGCACATACATGTCAGACCAGGGACAGGGTAAGGTCAAGACATTGATTGCCCTGAATTAGAAGGGAAGGTATGCAAAGACAAACAAGCTTACAGCTGTTCTCAACATGTGGGAGTCAAATCCCATCTTCCAAGGAGGGTGGGAATACCTGACAGTGTGCCCTTCCAGTCTGATTAGATGTGTCATCTGTTAGGAACAAATAGACAGTTCACAAGTACACAGTAGATGAGAACTGTACATTTTACCCATCAGAATATTATACAGCATTTTATGTTTTAAATGATATCACTGAGGCACAGCACTTCCAATGGCTCTCTTAAAGAAGTGTGATTTGTTTTCTTGTTAAAAGGGGTAAGAATTACTTTTTAAAAAGTGCAAGTTAAACTGGTAGTATTATTATAGATTATTTTTGGATCTCATTTATCACACAATATTAATTTCTGGCTTTTAATACATAATGGCTTTTATCCCAGGATTCTGCAGGGTTTACTTGGCATTGCCATGATTGTTTTACAGTAGGTGGGTGTGATTTTTTAAAAACTATTTTTGCAACAGTGACTTGGTATACTCATCTGTTCCTTAATACATATATGGTACAGTTAATTCTAACTAAGGCGAAATGGTTTTGAAGTATAAATATGCTGATTGAAGCCAGCAAGTAAATGACTAAGGGGCATATTTATTTAAGGTTCGTTAAATTTTTCACCTTCGTTATTGCCGCCTTTTCCCCAAATTTGGTCTTTTTGCTATTTATAAAGCTGTAATAACCAGTGGCGAAAAGTAATTACAGTTACTTTCCACTTTTCGCCATACATCGCTGTGGTAACCAATCAAGCATATTTATAAAATGGCGAGAAGTGTTTAATTGCGTTAAGTTCAGCCATTCCAATTCCCAAGTCTGAGGGGGCGAAAACGAATAAGTGGCCATTTATTTAGCCTGCCAATGGGTCCATGGAGGTGTCAGTACATTGTGGAGTGTTTCTCATTACTAATAAGTTCTCAGGGGGGTGTTAGACTATTTTCAGCATTTATTGTAATATGATCTGAGATTTCGCTTTTTTAAGTTTTTTTTTTCTGTTTTATAAGATTGCTTTTTTTTTTTAAGGTTCCGATTTTCTTTATTTACCAATAAATTCAATTGGGGGTCTAAGGGACATATTTATGCGTTTAAACATATTTATAAAGCATTATATTTGCTTTTTTGCCTCCATAGGCAAAAGTGACAATTATGTAGCAAAAAGTATCACTAATAATGCTGAAAATATGGCAAAAAGTAAAATTATTTAATTGTTTTAAATGTAATTAAAGTAATGTCAAATTGGTTAATACACACTGAACACCTATCTTTGTTATTTAAAAATAGCCTAACACATGTGGTGTTTTTTTCAGCAAAAAATATGATAGTGTAAAACTCACCCAGGCAAATTTTCTCGATTTTATTAATGGCACAAATTTTTTAGTATTAATTATATTCAGCAAACTGTAGCTAATTATCAAACCAGTTCCATTAATATGGGAACATACCATAGTGCTGTGTAAGAAATAGTCATGTTAATGGGACATTCCAGTAAGTAATGATGTTTGGTGAAAATTCTGGTAAAACTGCAAAAAATGCAACAAAAGGCAGAAAATGTGTCAAAAAAGGTGAAATTTCACTTATTTCTAAATAGCTTTAAATTTAAAAAAAATTACAAAAATAGCCCTGAAATTTCTGGTCTGGTACTGGCCGACACTAGAGAGCAATTCCTCTTTTTGCCGCGATACCACACTTTTCCGGGGAAATCGATAATTATCATTTTTAAATAAATGATGAAAATAGCCCTTTGTCATTGCGATGTCATGCGATAGCGAAATGGCAAATATTTATTGTTTATAAATATGCCACTAAAATCAATTTACTGCATGAGGGAAAGGTATCATCCCAGACAAAATAAACAATTAAATGATTTAGTGCACACACTTTTCTCTTGCATAAGTTCCATAAATCGTGGAATAATTTTCCTTTCCCTTTTTTTTACTTGTCCTTTAGGTAATTGATTTGTCAGATGGTCTGTCCTCTAAAGTTAGTCATGTACCAAACAGTAAATGCTCCCATGTTTGCAGGGATTGTGGAATCTTAGAAAACAGATGATCTTCACTGTAACATAGAGTTAGATATATTACCATAGATGACATGCCTGCCTTGTATATATTCTTGCGTATGTGCTTACAGTATGTCATACTTGTCATTCCGTTGCTGCAATGTTAATAGGAGATGCCAGACTGGGTTTATGGGGAATACTGTAAATGACTTTGGTCTTATTTCATTTTAAATATCATTCACTATGACGAGCATGATTTTATTTGCACTGATCTAAATGTTTATCTGGGATTGTTTAATAATCATTACAATAAGCACCATACAACACATGCTACATCAGCAACTTAAACAAAACAAACAGAAATGTCAAAAAGTGAACCTAACTGCAAGTTTTACTGAAGAATGGGAGGTAATACATAGCTCATTTACCTCCTGTTCTTCAGGTAAACAGTAAAAAAGAAAGTTAAATAAATCGATGGACATACCCTTTAAGTGTTCAACTGCAGTAAAATAAAAAATTGGATTTCCTGGTAACGAGCAAAGCGAGTGTGTGTTAGGTTCCTCTGATTAGCGAAAATGAGAATATAGATGAGAAGATCACTATCTATATTGATTTGGTCTAAGTCGTGACACCATGCTAATTTCCAATTGTGACTCACACCTCTATATGACCTAATTAATTTCAATCAATACAAATTAAACTGCAAAATGAATCTACATTTATTTGATAATCTCTTCTGAAAACAAAGAATTTCCCCTACTTGTTCCAAAGGTGTTCAGCAATGAATTACCATATTGTTAATGATATGTTTTAAAGGCTTTTACATTTCTAAATGACCGAAATAGGCCAAGCTTTGTAGAATGTACTTTGGATGATGAACATCCCCTGAGCACAACAAATGTCTGCTTCGGCCGATAATCGCACTAGTGTATGCATTTGGTTGGCCATTGTTCATTGAACCACCATGATGGATTGGTGAACAAAGCCTGACCAAACGCATGGCAACATGCAACTCCTAGGGGCATTTTATAAAAGGGAGATTTTATAACATGGAGAAAGCTGGTTGTGAAAAGTTAACGCCTTAACTTTTAACATCAGTTACTGCTCGCTTCTATTTATAAAGTGGCGGTAACTGATGCACCGTGTTAATCTTGGACGTTTCTCTTACGTCCAAGATCGCCGGGGGATGGGACGGGGGGGTGCCCAACCCGCAGCGGGTGCTTTCTCTCCCCCGCCTTTGTCACCTGCAGCGAGGGCATGGGCATACGTGGGCCGCCACCCCCTTCCCAGCAGCCTCTCCCAGACCCCTGCCCCGTACTCTCGCGGGAAAGGGAAGGGCCCGCGGTGGAGGGACCCTCCAAGAAGGGGCACTGAAAAGTGCCTTTTGGGCTTGAGGGTTCCCGCAGCTTGAGCTCGGACCCCCCTCCCGACCCTATCAGGGCCTTTGCAGCACTTACAAGTGCCTTTGCGGCTCTGACAAAAGCCCTTTGGGGCTTAGGGGTCCCGCAGCTCGAACCGGGACCCCCTTCCCCGGGCCTCTCAGGGCCCTTGCTGCACTTTCAAGTGCCCTTGCTGCCCTGAGAAGGGCCTTTGGGGCTTAATGGGGCAGCCAGCTTGAACCGGGACCCCCCTCCCTGGCAATTGTAAGGGCCCTTGCGGCACTGAGAAGTGCCTTTGGCAGGGGTCCCGCAGCTCGAATCAGGACCCCCAGCGAGCATCTCTTAAAAGAGCCCTTGGACGACGTCATCTTTTTTCCGCAGCGATGTGCAGGGGTAATTTAACTGCGCTACTATCGGTCGTTTATAAATATGGCCCCTAAACTCCAAAACTGAATTTACCAAAGGCCACAGCAGTAATATTAATTTCCCTACAAAGGAAACCCAGGGGAGTAATATAGTCTCTCTGTGAAGGTGGGTACACACTGTAACAATCTGTCAAAGATGACAGACAAAATCTGCAAGATTCTGTCTGTCATCTTTGACAGATGCGAGAACACACACTCACAATCGTTCTTCTTATATAAAGTATAGGGAGAACATTCATTGTATGTTACACCTAATATGTTACGGAGTTGATGCTGCTGACTATTGGGGTTCCTTTCTTGTGTATCTTAAGGAGTCCACATATACATGGATATGCCTCACTGGGGTAAAGGCAATGATACCTAGGTCAATCAATGGGAAAGTCCTTTTGAAGCTGTTTTAATAAGTCTATGAACTTTTTATAGCAGCTCTTTGGATCACCTGGTCACCTTAGCATGATAGTCTGTAGTGTTGAGTACCACCACGCACCACTACTTTCTTAACACTTCTTTCCTGTGTGGCCAAACTTCGAACTATATGGAAGGTTTGATAGTTCGAAAATGGACCCATTAAAGATAATGGGAGTCAAATAGTTGAAAAGTTCTCATGAAATACAAATAAAATTCAATGGTAACTTAATGAAATGGGGTGTGACCTGGGGAATGGTTCTGGGGAACATGTTCGATATCCAGGACATTTGAAAATCAATTTTACTCTCACTCGCGCTATTTTCGAGCTCGTTCGCTCTAGATACCATGGACATTTTACTCGCGGATTCGATGCTCATGTATAGGTTTTAATGGACACTTTACTCGCGTATTCGATGCTCGTGCCTAGATACCATGGACATTTTACTCGCGGATTCGATGCTCATGTATAGGTTTTAATGGACACTTTACTCGCGTATTCGATGCTCGTGCCTAGATACCATGGACATTTTACTCGCGGATTCGATGCTCATGTATAGGTTTTAATGGACACTTTACTCGCGTATTCGATGCTCGCGCCTAGATACCATGGACATTTTACTCGCGGATTCGATGCTCGCATATAGGTTTTAATGGACCCTTTACTCGCGGATTTGATGCTCGCGTATAGGTATAATAGGCATTTTACTCGCACATTCGAACGGTCAAACATTCGATATTTATCGAAAGTCCGAAAATATCGAAAATCCGGATCCGGGTTAATTCGAGAAGTCCGAATTTGTTCAAATTCGAATAGTTTGGCTCGAACTCGGGTTCGAGTTCTAGTCCATCTCTAGCCAGGATCAATCATGGTAGTTAAGCACTGTCTAAAGCTGCATAGACTTTGAGGTGAAGTTGAATATATATCACAACATACACAAAAGATCTCAAGCTATGAAAGTGCTGTACACATATATGGTTTGAATAAATTAGCACTTTCACTGCTTTAGATCTGTGACATTTGTGTATGTTCCACAATATACATACTTAACATTGAAGATGTATATAGTTCACATCTCATGTGGAACCAATATATCTCTTGAGCTTATGCACTGGATGCCCATAAATATAAAGTTGTTCTGCCATGTACATTGCTGTTATAATACCTTATAATACCTTAACAGCACAAAACTGCACACACATGCCTGATTTTGCAGGTAGACGTTCCAATCTGGAAAGGGGAATGGAGCCCAATGCACTTCTTATCTTATAATAACACCTCAAGCTAGTCATACACATGGGTGATATGAATAACCCCAGCAGTAGTGTGTAAGCATTGGGATCAACCGTTTTTGTTCCATACACATTGCCTCTTTTTAGCAAATCCCATCGGATCCAGTCTATTACTAAGTGTATATATGCACTCTATGTGCTAAATATAACAGTGGGGCTTAAACTGGGAATGTTACTTTTTTCCCAGCTATCTAAAATGGAACCATGCAAATGTACTACATTATTCGCAGAATTTTTTTTACTTTTTTTGTCTTGCTTGGAATCAGATTAGCCATTCAGATTAAAAGCAACATTTTAAGAGAAAAAAGCATTGATGTGTGTGCATGTGTTTACAAATAGTTATGCATACACACGCAGTTAAGGGCACGCTCTGGTTTAATACTGTATGTGCTATTATTGCCATTAGCCAGCAGATCTGAGAAAGCTGGATTTTCCCAGAAGAAAGGTCATTCAAGATCTTATTGTATATTGTGTTTTCTGTGCTCACAAAAGGGAACAATATGATTAAAGTCTTTTCAGCAAAGGGAACATGAAGCAACAGAGCTGGAACAAGCACATGCTGGAATCATTTGTTTCTAGCTGTTAATGTCATTTTGTGGCTTGGCTTCTGATAGGAAACCAGCTGGACTAAAATGGACAGTACAAATGTTGATAGTTTATGGAACAGCAGAAGAATAAGAGTACTAGGAAAGTAAGGTATAGTTTAAGAACTGGAAAAAGTACTATTATATTTGATGTAATAGATTATATTCAATAGTATATCAAGTGTTAAAGATAGGGGGTAACTGTGCTAATGCTTAAAATTGAATAATTCAACTATTTCTATTTTTAAGGTATCATGGAGTGAAGCACTTAAAGGGCAAGTCTATTCCTTCAATGAAACTTGTATATAGGTAAATCACATCCAAAACCTCAAAAGTTCAATAGTTAGAAATCTAAAATATATAAGACTAAGGTGAAATAGTGCCCAATGGCCTGTTATCCCTCTTTGTGCTTCCTGGTTCTTCCAGTTAGCAACTGTCAGTCATATAACCATTAACATCACAGCCAATAACTGACTGGTATCCCCCTACCTGAGCATGTGCAAGTGCATAGCAAACTCAGAAAGATAGGAGAGTAGGCAGAAACCTATTTTGAGGGAAGGGGAAAGGGGAACTAGAACCTTTTGCTGAATAACAGGTCAGTCCTACATCCATCGGTTCTCAAACTCAGTCCGACATCTGTCGGTTCTCAAACTATTGCAGTTTTGGGGTTGGAGGTGGTTTACCGATATAGCTGTAGAAAGGAAACCAAAAATGCAATTTTATGGCCAATGTCAATGCATTAAATGCCCCTGGCAAAAAAAAAAAAGAAAATGCCCACAGTAAGTGGCTTAGTAGAAAATACCTCCTTTTCCAGTTCTTTCAGTTATAAATATTTTATACATGTATATCCCTTTTAAAAACAAAAACAGTGAACAATATCTAGACTTCTAGTAAGTTGGGAAGAGATTTATCGAGAGCCTAAAAAGCCAAGATAACTATTTTGGACCAATTTACCAAAGGGATAACAACACCTTTAGAAGGGATTTGTGGCACCTGCCTATCTTTTTAAAATAGCAGCTACCACAAGCCATCTAATACCGCAATTGTGGCAGTTTTGCATGGCAACATGCAAATCCTAAACTCCAAAACTGAATTTATCAAAGGCCACAGCAGTTATATTAATTTCCTTGTTAAGGCAACCCAGGGGAGTAATATCGCCTCTCTGTAAAGGTGTACAATACAAGAATTGTGGAAGCACTCCACACTCCACTAGTATGCCAGTGAGCAGATAATATGATATTGTATGGGGCCTAGGAATGTGCATTGATTATCTTTTCTATGTTTGTATCTCTGTAAAGGTGGGTACACACTGTAACAATCTGACAAAGATGACAGACAGAATCTGCACACTCACAATCGTTCTCCCTATAAAAAGTGTAGGGAGAACGTTTGTGACTGCCATACCCCCTATGATCGCGGCCGACTCCATGTACCTTAGTACAGGTGCCGACCGTAAACGAGGAAAATGTTTTGCCCACAACAACCGTCCCCGACATTTGTCGGCATTGGAAACAATTGTTTCGGCCCTACACACTTTAACATAAAGACCCAATCCCCTTGGTACCTTTATCAGGAATGTGTGTACCCAGCTTTACTCATAAAAGCATGGTAATTGTTGAGGAAGCCTTATTTCTTTTGTAGTGATATATTACCTTTATTTATCTTGCTTAGTAGTTTTCTATATGTATCTGCACCATACAATGTGTAAACAGTTTTACAGAGACACTGAGTCTGCCCTGCAGTCTGCTCTAAGAACCTGCCTCCACATCCAGTGAGTTAAGAATGGTACACACCGTGAAACTTTTCCTCCAGACTGACCGTTCGGCTCTTCCAACTGGTTGGCCAGGAGGAAGCACTATCAGTCACGGTAATAGTCAGGGGAGGACTGGGACCTTTTGGCCTGGGGGGCAAATACAACCTAATGGCCCTTTCACGGTAGATTGCAACATTTGTAACCATGCCCACTTTGCCAATGTCACACACTGTTTAAGTTACACCCATTTTTAAGACCACTATTCCCATTGGCTAATGAACTGGATGGCTTAATAAAACTGGCTAATGAGCTGGAGGGCTGGCAAACACTGAAAAATTAACTGGGGGCTTATTAACACTGGCTAATAAAATGGAGGGCTGACTTACACTGGCTAATGATCTGAAGGGCTGACAACACTGGCTAATGAACTGGAGGGCTGACAATACTGGTCTATGAACTGGAGGGCTGACAACACTGGCTAATGATCTGAAGGACTGAAGACACTGGCTAATGAACTGGAGGGCTGACAACACTTGCTAATGAAGTGGAGGGCTAGTGACACTGTCTACTGAACTGGAGGGCTGACTAACACTGTCTAATGAACTGGAGGACTGACCGGTAAATCTGAAGGAAGATGAGTTTCCTGTTTCTTTCTCATGTTAAAGGTGTGCGCTGTGCCTTTCAAGCAATTTACTTACTAATAGCTTCTGTGGCAGCCCAAATTTTTCATTGGAGACCGGCCCGGTTCAGCCTACTGGGCCAGTCCTCCCCTGGTAATAGTGGACCAGCCTTTAAAAAAGGTGCATACCTCCCAACTTTTCTGGGTGAGGAGTCTGCCCCCCACTGGACTTTGCAATAATTACAGGGACACTGGAGCAGACTCTTCAAACTGGGTCTGTCCCAGAGAAATTGAGTGGGGGGGGGGGGGGAATTGGAGCTGCACAATATGGACAATTGGAGATTCGCAAGATTTGCTAGTATAGCCAGTTAATTTGCTATTGTGAAACTTGTTGTTACATGTTTATTGATGAACACTGTATAAAATTCATAAAAAAGTAAACTATTATTGTATTGATTGAAGACCGGGAGGATTGTTATCCCATTACAATATATGTATTCTCAGTTGTGACTGTACTTGTTACTAACAAGACCTGATTGAGTGGAGGCATTGACACTTGTAATACAATTGGTCCTGCAATCCCAGAGCTAGCGGCGGCTCAGCTGTTCAGCTACCACAAAGCTGCCGCCACACCACCCTTATTGTTTGCACAAGTCAGCTAAAGGGTTACGCTTTGTAAATATGGTTTAGTCTGCTTTAGTTTAATAATGTAGGCAAATTGCCATTCCACCTGTTTCTTTATGACCGTTCCCTCCTTTTACAGAAATACATTTCTGTACTTGTTGAATTGTTCTTGTTCTGGTTTTTCATTTTTTAAATGGTCTTCAAGATTTCCTGACTATTACCATTTGGTATAACTCATTTGGAATATGCAGTGCATACAAAAGGGACATCTTGTAAATGGAAGCAGTTCAGAGAAAGGCAACTAAATTAATAAGGGGAATGTAGGGGCTTGAATATGCAGGCAGATTAGACAAGTTAGGGCTGTTTACATTGGAGAAGTGACGTTTGCGTGGGGGTATGATAACCTTATACAAATAGATTAATGTGCCATACAATGAACTCTCTTGTGCATTGTTCACGAATAGGTCTTATCAGAGGACTCGTGGACATCCTTTAAGGTTGGAAGAAGTTTCATCTTCAGGTTAGGAAAGGTTTCTTTACAGTGAGAACGGTGAAAATGTGGAACTGTCTTCCAGCAGAAGTTCATTGAATAGCTTTAAAAAAGGCCTGGATAAGTTTCTTAAACTAAAAAATATTGAGAATTACTGGTATTAATGCATATAGATCTGGTTGATCCAGGGATACTTTCCGATTGCCGTTTGAAGTCAGAAAGGAATTAGCTGTTTTTTTGGGGTTTTTTTGCCTTCCTCTGGATCAACTGGATCAAAAAAAGAAAAAAAAGAGGGTGAATAGGTTGGACTTGATGGATGTATGTCTTTATTCAACCTTAATTACTATGCTACTATGTTACCAGCAATATGCAAATCTGCAAGCTCCATTCATCATAATGATTTGTTTTAATTTGATTGGCAGTTGGAGGAAACTTTAATTTGGGCCATTTCAAAATTCTTTGTACAACTACCATTTGTACTGTATATAAGAAAATGAATGGACAGTATTGAATAACTGCAAAAAAAAAAGTTTTATTAGTGTTCATTCCTGCAGACAAGACAGTCTGTACTTAAGTACTAGTACACTAAATTATACTCTACTGCAGGTTTCTTATTGTGATGAAAGCCATACTAATGTGTGTTAAATTCAGGCCACAGTAACAGTCACATGGCCTTTACTGGTCTTTCTCAGTCAGGCTGCTGGTGTGTCCGATTTCTTACCAGCCTTAGTAGACTATTAATAAATCTGCTAATAAGCTTTCTCTGTACTGCTCACTGCTATTGTACAGTCCTGGAAAAACAATTCCACCATTGAAATTTTGTTGGTTTAGATTACTGCTGATATTTTGCAGTAGAACTGGTATTCTTGTGAAGGTTCTTATTCATCCAGGTCATGGAATATAGACTTGAAGTGTATATGGATGCAGTGCATATGGACATGGTGTATATGGATGCGGTGCATATGGACATGATGTATATGGATGCGGTGCATATGGACATGGTGTATATGGATGCGGTGCATATGGACATGGTGTATATGGATGCGGTGTATATGGACATGGTGTATATGAACGTGGTGTATATAGATGCAGTGCATATGGACATGGTGTATATGGGTGTGGTGTATATGGATGTGGTGATTATGGATGCAGTGCATATGGACATGGTGTATATGGATGCGGTGCATATTGACATGGTGTATATGGATGCGGTGCATATGGACATGGTGTATATGGATGCGGTGCATATGGACATGGTGTATATGGATGCGGTGCATATGGATGCGGTGCATATGGACATGGTGTATATGGGTGCGGTGCATATGGACATGGTGTAAATGGAAGCGGTGCATATGGCCAGAGTGTATATGGATGTGGTGCATATGGACATGGTGTATATGGAAGTGATGTATGTAGAAGTGGTATATATGGGTGCTCAGCGTTCATAAAGACATTTGAAGTTAATAATAATGTCACCAAATATGTTGTTTTAGACTAGTGTTCAGTTTGCACAGTGGGTCATAATGGTCAGAGTGTATATAGATGTGATGCATATGGACATGGTGTATATGGATGCGGTGTATATAGATGTGGTGATTATGGTTGCAGTGCATATGGACATGGTGTATATAAATGCGGTGCATATGGACATGGTGTATATGGATGCGGTGCATATGGACATGGTGTATATGGATGCGGTGCATATGGACATGGTGTATATGGGTGCGGTGCATATGGACATGGTGTATATGGATGCGGTGTATATGGAAGCGGTGCATATGGCCAGAGTGTATATGGAAGTGATGTATGTGGAAATGGTATATATGGGTGCTCAGCATTCATAAAGACATTTGGAGTTAATAATAATGTCACCAAATATGTGGTTCTAGACTAGTGTTCTGTTCAAACAGTGGGTCATAATGAGCAATTCACCGTTGTGTTGGATCTTGATTCACTCTAATCATTGATTCATTCAACACTTTTTAAAAAATCTTTTGGACATATTGGTTTATAATTATAGATCTATAATTAATATACAGCCTATTAATCATTTTCCAATCTGTGTTATATCACAGTTTCCATCTAAATTAAACATTGACAGTTTCTCACCCCATGGAAAAACTATGAATCAGTCGTTCTACTTTACATTACCTGCTACTGTAGTCTGACTAAGCAGGGTGTTTGGTATTTTTAGATGACCCAGTCACCTGTAATAAAGTTAATTACAGTTTTAATGAGTCACTGTAGTGTATGTGCTACAGCTTGTATTTTGTTGAATCTACTGTTTCCAAACACAGCAGTGTATTATAAGGTTCACAGTTTAACTTTTTAATTATGTCCACACAACTGTACAAATTTGAGACAAACTGCTAAAGCATCACTATATGCTATTATGTCTTAGGGCATTACTTGTGGTGATGAGGATAACATGTCCAATATCCTGCCATTGAAGTTCATTCTTCTAAGGTAGCCGTTCAATCAATAAGCAAATAATCTTCAAAAATATACTTCTATTTGTACAAAACTCAAACTCAATTGGCCTTCATTTATTAAACACCAACAAAGTCCGTGGCATATGCATACCCCCTACCACCTGCAAGCGCACCCTCTACTGCTGCTGCAAATGCATATTTATGCACAGACAAAATGCTGGATGAGCAAATTAAGGTAATTGGGATGGAAAAATACTGCTTTTTTCCTTTAAAGTATTTTTTAGGTATTTGCACTGAACTTCCCCTTTAAGCTTAATCATGCAACAGCAGTCAATCATTTGCCGTGATATCAGCAGTCAAAGCCTTGATTGACGTTATGAAGGGAGGAGCCATTCATTAATTATCCTTTAATATCTGGTTAGTAATGCCTCTAAAAAATAAAATAAATCAGTTGGGGTTGGGGCAGATAACTGACTAGTGACCATTTTTTTGTTTTAAGGGTGGAGGTGCCCTTTAAATAATGTCCTCAGTGTATTACTTGGCTATAAAGTAGTGGAAATGTGTCAAGTTAATGGAATAGTTAAGGCACAGAATCAGAGGGTGGTGTGGTCTGCCCCAGGAGCACTTATCACATTTCATACAGATCCTCTTTTCAGCCAAATTGAACACACTTCTTGTGATTAATGTAGCAGGCACCCAGGCATTTTATATGCATTGTATGTAATGCCAGAATCTAATTGGTGCCTTGTGAAGGAAAAGCCAACAGAGATCTTTATCTATAGAGCTTCCTGTTTCTTTCTATTCACGTTTTTTCCAAAACACCGTTAGAACAACATTTACACTTGATTTAGTTTAAGAATACAAAATGTGTTATGGTTCTAAGATTGTATTGAACGGTTTCAGCAGTAATTCAGCATCAAAATAACACTGCGGTGACAAAATACAGTGCATCTACAGTATCTTCATATACTGTTAATATTAAGGGATTTAGTGTGTGTATGTGTGTGGGGGATAGGGGGTGGCGCACAGGGCAGCCCATTGTTACACAGGCAGTGGCCAAAGTAGAGATGTAGCCCTGACTAGGTTATCATGCAAGACTATGACACAAACTGAAAATCCTGCTGTATAAATTATATAGGGCACTATAGTTCCTTTTTATGACTGCATTGGCAAACTCATGAGAGAAAAAAAGAAAACAACCCCCCTAAAAACACCAATAAGCTATAAAATCCCACTTCAGTAAATTGTATTAAAGTAAATGTAAGCCTGTTAAAAACTGGATGAAGTATCTGTGTGTATGTGCAGTGTCAGACCACGCCCCCTGACCTCAGTCACATGCTTCCTTGCTTTATCTGTCCTGTAAAAGGATTGGCTAGAGATTATTAATGGGTGTGACCAACTGTAACAAGTTTCTGCCATAGCTAAGGACTAAGCATGTGCTGAACATAATGGTCAAAGACCAAACTGTGTGATAATAGAATGCTGTGAAGTAAAGCACAAACCATATATTATTTAGGTAAATTTCCCAATGCCCGTATCAAAATGACAGGTAAGATACAGATTACTGGTTATATATCAAGGTGTTCTGCCTTCTGGTTCAGTGTTGTTCTGTGGCTTTAGTTGTCCTTTTAAAGATGACAGAGATATAGGGAGAACGTTTGGGACTGCCACGTTTCCTTTAGCCATGGCCGACTCCCTATACATCATACAGGGGGCCAACTATGACTGTGGAAAGTTTTCAGAAATGCTCATACCTGCGCTACACATTTTAATGATAAAGGGGTGATTCCAGCTTAAGGGATGTATATAGATTATAAAAAGCAATGCCATTATTTTGAAATTAGAGAAATATTGTTAAAACTTTTTACACACAAAATAAAAGCCTAGTGCACACCCAATTCAATTTGCTTACATATTTTTTCCCTCTATGATGCTGCTTTTAAAAGCCTGGATAAATCTCTCTCTTATTTATCTCTCTGGATAAATAAAAGCAATTAGTTTAAAAACTTGGCCAAATTATTTTAAACCCAGCTACCACTTCAAGGTTTGCTTTTTCAGCTGGGTCCTACGCTATCAGTACTTGCCATTTGAGTTATTTTTTTGCCAAGATTTATCTTCTTACTTGCTACCCGACACAAATCTCTTGTGTCGCACCAAGCAAATCTTGTAGGATCTTCGAGCAGGACATGCACAATGACATTGTGGCCATACATGATGATGTCAATGGTTTATTCGTAGCAGCAGCTAGAATGTAACAGTATGGTGTAACAGTAGCAATGCTAAGGATTTATTGGTGTGCTGGGTAAAGTGAATAACCAATTGCTCTACCTGCCTGTTCTTTACTTGTTGGAACATTCTCTGGGACAAAAAATCTTTGACTGCTGCCCACACAATAACAACCAGATAAAAAGGTGTGCTTTGTGCAACAGGTCACAGTCCCCAAAGGCATTCCTTGAAAAGGCCAAGTTTGCTTGACCTGCAGCTCGAAATCAAGCCCTGTAGCCCTTAAATGTGCTTTTTAAATGGTATTTGAAGTATAGGGGTCCCAAAGGTTAAAACTGAAATCTGTGTGGCCCTTATAATAGCCTTTGCTGCCCATAGAGGGGTGCAGCCCACCTTCAATGTTGATCCTAGTTTCTTTATCACTGACGTCTTCTTTCTTCATCGCAATGTCCTATGTCCTTTCCTCTACCATCTTTATGTTTTTTTTGTTTTTCATGGTAATTTTTTTTTTCAGGTGATAAGGTCGATTGTGATTAGTTGTACCCAAAATAGAATAATGATGGGAATCATGTTTTCCTAATGTGTATGATTTAGCTCCTGTCTTTGTGCCATCTACTATAGTTACAATTTAGAAGAAAAAACAACATTTAATTTTATACTTTATTCAGAATATTACTGGCCTGGCTAGGGCAGCCTCTTGATGCTGTATGTGTCTCTTATCCTGCCTCTGCCTACCATCACACATCTTCATTCTCCAGGCTTCCTGTGGTATTTAGAGGGGAGGAAAAATAAGTTATAGTTACCAGTCACTGTGGGCACTTATATATTTACTAGTCATTATGGGTATATATAGTTACCAGTCACTGTGGGCACTTATATATTTACTATTCATTGTGGGCACTTCAATATTTATTCAATAATCATGGAAGATCGCACACCAAGGGTTCAATGTGTTTACATTTTATTGAAGGGAAGTGAAGTGAAAAATAATTTTATATATAATAAATAATAATTTTTAAAAAAATTAATTCTTAGTTTAAATTATACATACCTAGCTTTTCTACATATTCTCTTCCATTATCGAAAAATATGTTGAATTTATACTCCTTGCTATTCCCTGCTGTTGACATTAGTGAGCTGACATTTTAGGTTCTGTAATGGTCCTTCTTCTTCACAGAATGCACACTTCCTTGGAATGTTCCTAACAGTAATTTCTACTAATTGGTTGTTGGATGGGTCAAACATGCTCAGATCTCTACTGAGCAACTGAATCAACCCAGGCGCTGGGTAAAGGGCAAGACCATAAAGGCCTCAATTAGGGGTCCTTTAATGAGGAATCAGTATTTTGGAATGACAATTATTTATACACAGACAAAATGTTGAATGGGCAGATTAAGGTCATTATGATGGAAAAAATACTACTTTTTTCTTTAAAATATAAGTATTTGCAGTGAACTTCCCCTTTAAGAATCATCAAACATCTGTAACACACAACGTTGCACAAGCAACCTCGTCACACTTTAAAAACCCATAGTGCTTAGTGGGACCCACCTTCTGGGAGTAAACTAATTTCAGTGATAACCCATGTTTAATAATAATCCATTAAAAATTCTCTTGTTCATCTTGGATCAAGATAAGTGATTAAAGGATATGTCCACCCCTTCTGGGTCCTTTTGCTATAATATAGGTATAGGTCCCCCAGCCCCAACTGCCATAATAGTTTTTTCAGAAAGGGCACAGATCTTTACTTACCTTACCTCTCTCCTCCGCCGCACTCTCCCGGCCCTCTGCTTGCAAGCAGGGGGCAGGACCAGCAGCCATGTCCCTGATTGGCTAAGAGGCAGAGATATGGCTGCCGGATGCTCAAAACCCCAGGGGAGAGTGGTAAGGTAAGTAAAGATCTGTGCACTTTCTTTAAAAACTATTATGGCGGTTGGGAGGCTGGGGGACCTATACCTATATTATAGCCAAGGGATTTTGAACTAGGGGGAGGGTCAGCAAAACGGAGAGGGAGGGGGGGACTCTCCTGCGCATTCCTCAAAGCTTGTCGAGGTTGAGGCAGACACAGGAGCAGGACGAGTCACACAGAGGGGTGGACATGCCCTTTAAGTGCACATTCCATCTCTGTATAATCTAAAACAAATGTGAAGATTCAAAACATTCAGGAACATACAACACACAATATAAAATTTACTTAAGTGAAACATCCAAAAATATTAATAGGTTTCAATATTATTGTTTGTACATAAATGTGATATTTTTATATTAAAGGGCAAGTTCATCCCCAAAATGAAAACATATATACAGGTAAATCACCCCCCAAAACCCTTAAAGGGCATGTCCACCCCCAAAACTATAATCCCCCCAACTACTGGCCCCACCATGTAGTGTAGTTTAATCCTTACCTCACATCCCAGCTCCATAGGGTTCTCCTGTAGTCCCCACTCCCAAAGTCCCACAAAATGACTACCAGGAGGCTAGCAGAGTCCATATAGGACACTCCTGCTAGCTGGCCTCAGGTAGATTTTTGCCATGCGTACTGCAGCCCTTCTCCCCCCTCCCTCCCCCTCCTCTCCCTCCCTCTCCCTCCCGTCCTACTATCCCTCCCCCTAGCATAAACCCCTTCAGTATGAATTCCCCCATGTCTCCCAGCCCCAACCGCATATTTTTTTTTTTAGAAAGCCCCCAAACTCTTACTTACCTCTCCTCTTTCCTCCGGCGAAGTGAGCTGCCGGCAGCCGCTCTGTGATTGGCTGCCGCTCAGCCAATCACAGACGCGGCTCCGGTCCCGCCCCTCTGCTTGCATTTCCTTGCAAGCAGAGGGCCGGAGCGCGGCGGAGGATCGAGGGGAGGTAAGTAGAGTTTGGGGGGCTTTCTAAAAAAAAATGTAGCGGTTGGGGCTGGGAGCCCAGGGGGAATCTTATATAAAAAATGTTTTTTTGGTGGACATAGCCTTTAAAGGGCAATTATAGTGAGAAAATTTTTTTTTATTTCTTCTAATGTACCTATAAGTCATCCCATCCACCAGGTACCTTTAGTTCTTTAAATTCTACATAGTCCCCGAGATATAAGCCTTTGAATATGCTGTGATTTGTAGGAGCTGCTACACCTCATCTGTCACTCAAAGGCACACACCCACACAATCCAAAGCTCCCCTGCAGTCCTGTCACACACTCTCTCACCCACACTATATGTACCATGTGCAACATATAGTCAAATGCTGTCAGGGCCGGATTATCCACAAGGCACCCGAGGCAGGTGCCTGGGGCCCGGATGTCAAGGGGGCCCGTCGGGAGCCGTCCAGGGGCCCTAGTATCAATATCATTCATGATCAATTATTTGCTGCCTGCCTGGAGACGGTGACCTGTCCTGGCTGGAGTGGAGTCCACACAGGGGGCCCGGCCGCTGACATCCAATCAGGAGTCCTGATTGGATCAGATGTTCAGGAGGAGACGAGGAGTGGAGGACTCGGAGCGACTCGAGCGAGACCGAGGACCGAGGTCCGACCGTCCGAGGAGAATCAGGAGATATCATTGGTGGTTCAGTTCGTCTGGGGCCTGGGCTGTCAGCGCGCTGCGCGCAGCGCATCATCATGTGCGCCTGCGTGCCTTGTGTAGGAGAGACGGACGGAGGCAGGCAGGAGAAGAGAAGAGGCGTGCCGCGTAAGGGCCGATACTACAGTACTGGTGGTGGGAGTCTGATGACGAGTGAGACAACAGAGGACAAGACAAGTTGGACAACGAACAAAGTAATTAAAAAAAAAACTTCCATACAGAAAAACCCCAGACCAAGCCAGCTAGGGGAGGGGTAACATGACCGGGTGGGGCAGGACCATAGGGGGTTGGTCAGTTTGTAGGAGGCTAGTTAGGGATTGGTTAAGGAAGTTAGAAATAGGGGGAGCGAAGAGGAACAGGCACCTTTCCCGCCGACAACTCAGGACGGACGGACCCCACCCTCCCGCCCTAATATCAGATAGTCAAGAAAGGTAACGGAAGTGGGGGGGAGTAAAAAGGTCACAGTGGGTGTTTCAGAGCAGGAGGAATACGAGGTTAACCAAGAGTAATGGGGAAGGACGTGAATAATTAAGGCTATTGTCAGGGTTAATCCCTGGCCAAAGTTGTCACAGCAAGGCGGGATCCTTGCCAGTCTGCCAAACAGTTAGAGGCAATTGGAAAACACTGGGTGCAGTCCTGGTCTAACTCCTAAGGTGGGTGGCCAGTGGTTTTGGTCTGTTTTGTTAATTAGTCACGGTGAGGGGAGTTCATGTGGCGGAGTTGTGGAGTTATTGCTTGCCGAGCCAGGTTGTCCGGCTGGCTGGCATCGTGCTAAAATGGAAGGGCGGACTGGCACGGATCTTAAAATGAATAATGTTAACAATGTTATGTAATTTATACAGTTATGTTTTGATATTAACGATATGTGTTCTTGTTTGAATTAATAAAGAAAAGATGTATGAAATGTACAATAAAGCTGTGACCTTTATCCAAATTAATGGAGTCTGTCGTTTTTTAAGGAAAGGAAAAGGTAAGGAAAAAGAGAGGGGAAGGGTAGGGAGGGGAAAGTGGGGGGTATATTGTTAAGAAGTTAGGCAAAAGGACTTGGCCCTACCTCGGTCAAGTACTGTACAGAACAAACTGCTTAGCCTTTCCTCAGTGCCAGACTGCCAGTGCCAGTGGGGGAGTGTGGGACAGTGGGGTTGGTTGTGGGGGGGGGGGGTGCAGGGGGGTGGGTGGGTGGTGAAGGGAAGAGGCAGAGCACCATCATGGCTTAATCAATGGCTCATGGCATGGGTGGTGGGTTCCATCATGGGGGGGAATAATTAGAGCACCATCATGGTGTGTGTGTGCAAATGGGTGTGCAGGTAAGCACCAGCACTGTCACACACACCCCTTGCCACTAGTGCAATCTGATGGGTCATGGGTGGGTGCCATCATGGCCATGGGGGGTGGAGGTGACGAGGGTGCAATCATCAGATGGGTGTGCAAGCAAGCGCACCCCCCCCTGGCCTAGCCACCACCAGTGCTTACTGATGGGTACCAGTAGGCAGTTGTACCATCATGGCCCAGGGGGGCTTGGGGAGAGGGATGGATGGGGGATGTGTTGGTGGTACCAGGGGGGGGATGATGATGTGCTGGGGGTGTCAGAGGAAATTATCCCCTCTGGCACCCCCAGCACATCCCCCTGGCTACCACCAGCACATCCGATTCCCTACAGAGTGCAATGAATGATTGCAATCAGATGGGTGCCAATGCCATGGCCCAGGGGGACTTGGGGAGGGGGAAGAGGGATGTGCTGGGGGTGCCATTGAGATGTGCTGGTGTGTTGCCAGGGCCCAGGGGATGTGTGTGCTGGTGGTGCCATGGAGATGAGCTGGCCTGGCCTGGTGGTGCCCTGGAGATGTGCTGGTGGTGCCAGGGCCCAGGGTGTGTGTGCTGGTGGTGCCAGCAGGGGGATGTGCTAGTGGTGCCAGCAAAATATACTTTTATTGCTAAATGACGGGGTAATGTACCAAATAAATTGTGGGGGGTTGGATTTCAAGAAATGGTTTTAAACTTTGTCTTTGTTATGTGCATAAATAAAGACACTGGGTCAAAATATTTTAGTGCTAATGGGGGATGAAGGATTTTCTAATGTGTGACAGCAAAATATTATTAAATATTTTATTGGTAATGTGCATTATACAGTAGTTATTATATTTTTTTAAGAGATCTGTTGGGGGTTTATTCAGGGGCACTTCTAGGGTTTTTGCTGCCTGAGCCAAACTTTTGAATGCTGCCCTTGTTTATTTCCAGGAAGTGCGCCGCCGCCACACTAAAGTGGGCGTGGTTTTGTTGATGGGCGCAGCAAAACTAAAGTAGGTACAAAAAGTAGAATTCTAGTGCACAAACAATTCTAATTGCATATTGGCTACCTCCATAATGTTGCTGCTACAAACAGCCCGCTAAACCCTGGATAAATAAAAGCAATTAGTTCAATAAGTTGGACAAATTATTTTAAGCCCAGTCACCACGTCCAGGTTTCTTTCTTTAACTGGGTCTAAACTAGGAACAGATTAGAATCAAGTGCGAACAGACCGCAAAACACTAATTTTACTATATCATTATTATTTCAATGCAACTAGTAAAAACATTATGTTAAGATGTATTCATTCTTATCTGGTGCCATCTTCTCTTCAGCAAGTCCCACCATAACCATAACCCCATTATACCCCTAAATAACTCCTCCCTATAGAGAATCATCACCAATATCTCCCAGCAGCCCCCATGACCACATAATCCACATTATACCTCTAACTAACCCCTCCCTATACAGACCCATCACCAATATCTCCCAGCAGCCCCCATACCTAAAATAATCCCCTATCCCCAGCAGTAGGCCATAAGATATTAAACAGTGCCTACATTTCCCATAATCCAACCCAACAAGTTTTTTTAAAAATATAATCAAATCAATCATAATATGTGTAACAGTCTTTATCTTTAGTAGTCTATGTGTGTGTACTTACTTAATGACTGTCCCTACTGTCAGTGACAGTGTGGTACATACTGGCCATCTTTCTGTCAGTGACAGTGTGTGTATCAACAACTTTTCTCTCGAGTCTCGATAGACTCGTTGGTCTCCTCCTTACTACTAATCACAGCAAGGCTCAGCTCTGCGTGCGTAAACCTGCTCCAGGCGGCAACTCCGGACTGGCAGAACTGCACAATACAGTCTGCCGCGCCCACCTCCTGGTCAGTAATGTCCGGTTTTCCCAGACTGCAGCTCTTCTACTCCTCTGGGGGGTGTGTTAAATCTTCGGCTTCTGATTGGCCAAAAGAAGGATGGGGGCCGAGGAAGAAGGGAGCCGCGCAGCAGCAGCATTACACAGCTCCCGGTAGGATTAGGGATGTACTGCACAATCTCACACGGCTGCCGGTCGCGACTTGCGCACACGCATTATCAGTGGCACGCCCACAGAGGGCTAGTTAAGGACACTTTTTTCCCCCACTTCTTGCCGCCTTTGTCTTTCGCCCCAGGGTGCCGCCTGAGTCACATGGCTCAGTGTGCCTAATGGTAGATGCGGCCCTGGGTTTATTGTAATGGAAAGGTGCTTAAACTGAGTTTGATTTTTAAAGGAAAACTAAGCCCGCTTAGTCCTATGCAGGCATGTCATCTGCACATAGGATAAATGGGAAGGGGGACTTAGCTTTACTTTAAAAAATAAAAAATAAATTGCTAAATTATACATAGAGAGCCAGTTTGCTGTACAAGTATGAATGGTTTGCTTTACCAATGTTATACAGACATTATGGGTAGGGTATAAAGGTTGGACTAGATGGATGTAGTTCTTTATACAACCTCCAATACTATGTTACTATGTAAGTTAGACAGACATTATGGGTAGGGTATAAAGGTTGGACTAGATGGACGTATGTCTTTATACAACCTCCAATATTGTTACTATGTAACTGTTAACAGACATTATGGGTAGGGATAAAGGTTGGACTAGATGGATGTATGTCTTTATATAACCTCCATACTATGACTATGTAACTGTTATACAGACATTATGGGTAGGGTATAAAGGTTGGACTAGAGGATATATGTCTTTATACAACCTCCAATACTATGTTACTATGTAACGGTTATACAGACATTATGGGAAGGGTATAAAGGTTGGACTAGATGGACATATGTCTTTATATAACCTCCAATACTATGTTACTATGTAACTGTTATACAGACAATTATGGGTAGGGTATAAAGGTTGGACTAGATGGACGATGTCTTTATACAACCTCCAATACTATGTTACTATGTAACTGTTATAACAGACATTAGGGTAGGGTATAAAGGTTGGACTAGATGAACGTATGTCTTTATACAACCTCCAATACTATGTTACATGTAACTGTAGACAGACATTATGGGTAGGGTATAAAGGTTGGACTAGATGGACGTATGTCTTTATACAACCTCCCAATACATGTTACTATGTAACTGTTAGACAGACATTATGGGTAGGGTATAAAGTTGACTAGATGGATGTATGTCTTTATACAACCTCCAATACTATGTTACTATGAACTGTTAGACAGAACTTATGGGTAGGGTATAAAGGTTTGGACTAGATGGACGTATGTCTTTATACAACCTCCAATACTATGTTTACTATGTAACTGTTAACAGACATTATGGGTAGGGTATAAAGGTTGGACTAGATGGACGTATGTCTTTAACACTCCAATACTGTTAATATGTAACCGTTAGACGGACATTATGGGTAGGGTATAAAGGTTGGACTAGATGGACGTATGTCTTTATACAACCTCCAAATATGTTACTATGTAACTGTTATACAGACATTATGGGTAGGGTATAAAGGTTGGACTAGATGGATGTATGTCTTTATAAAACCTCCATACTATGTTACTATGTAACGTTATACAGACATTATGGGTAGGGTATAAAGGTTGGACTAGATGGACGTATGTCTTTATACAACCTCCATACTATGTTCTATGTAACTGTTATACAGACATTATGGGTAGGGTATAAGGTTGGACTAGGGGACATATGTCTTTTACAACCTCCAATACTATGTTAATATGTACCGTTAGACGGACATTATGGGGTAGGGTATAAAGGTTGGACTAGATGGACGTATGTCTTTATACAACCTCCAATACTATGTTACTATGTAACTGTTATACAGAAATTATGGGTAGGGTATAAAGGTTGGACTAGATGGACGTATGTCTTTATACAACCTCCAATACTATGTTACTATGTAACTGTTATACAGACATAGTTATTTATGTTGTCAAATGATTGAATAAATATTACAAAATACTTGCAATCTGGCTTTTATATACTTTACAAATAACATAACCGTTACAATAGTGATATTTGTGTAATGGAACGTTAGGGGGGGCCCCAAAAATCTGACTTGTGCCTTGGGCCCCATTTGGTCTTAATCTGGCTCTGAATGCTGTAGTGCTAAACACAATCAATAAACCATTAACCCAGCAATATGAGCATAACACACTATAAAACAGCCCCTCCCCCCAAAAAAAATCTTATATACATACAAAACCAGTGACTCAAATGGAACATACAACACACAATATAAAATTTACTTAAGTGAAACATCCAAAAATATTAATAGGTTTCAATATTATTGTTTGTACATAAATGTGATATTTTTATATTAAAGGGCAAGTTCATCCCCAAAATGAAAACATATATACAGGTAAATCACCCCCCAAAACCCTTAAAGGGCAATTATAGTGAGAAAATTGTTTTTTTTTTAATTTCTTCTAATGTATCCTATAAGTCATCCCATCCACCAGGGTACCTTTAGTTTCTTTAAATTCTACATAGTCCCCGAGATATAAGCCTTTGAATATGCTGTGATTTGTAGGAGCTGCTACACCTCATCTGTCACTCAAAGGCACACACCCACACAATCCAAAGCTCCCCTGCAGTCCTGTCACACACTCTCTCACCCACACTATATGTACCATGTGCAACATATAGTCAAATGCTGTAGTGCTAAACACAATCAATAAACCATTAACCCAGCAATATGAGCATAACACACTATAAAACAGCCCCTCCCCCCAAAAAAAAATCTTATATACATACAAAACCAGTGACTCAAATGGAACACTAATACAGTATATATAATACAGTAATACAGACTATATACCAAACAAGACACACAGTGCAATCTATGAAATATATAGACTAAAGCAACTGAAATGTAACAGGACAACAAGCAGTGTCACTGTGTTTGTGAAGGTCTCACTACAAGCTGCTGTTACACTGACTCTCTCTTCAGTGATTATGATCTCAGCTAAGCAGGGGGAGAGATATGAACTTTAGGTAAAAAGTAAATAACAATTAGCAAAGTTAGAGAACAGGCAGAGTTCAGTAACTTACTTGTAAAGAATCTCAGCACCACTTGTCCTCTCTCCCCCTCTGCCCCTCCCTTCAGCATATTGCTACTTTATTCCACACTTTGCTTGCAGTCTAGCTGTGGAAGGGAGGGGTCAACAGGATGTCAGCACTTCATTTAAAGTCCTTTCTACTGACAATGCTCGGACTCTGTATACAGCCCGTCACTGCTTGAGGGGGAGTAGACAGAGAGGGGAGGGGGACTACACAGCTTGGTACAAACTTCTGCCAGTGTGAAGAAACGAAGCCACACAGAAACATGAAAGTAAGGCAGCTTATACTAAGTGATCTATACATTGTATACAGACAAAGTTTTTTTTTCACTATAGTTGCCCTTTAACTGTAATAGTTTGAAATCTGAAATATATATGTCTAACCTGAAATCCTGCACAATTTCCTGTTTCCCCTGTTTCTGCTTCCTGGTTCTTCCAGTTAGTAACTGTCAGTTATGGATTTGACAGTTGATATCACAACCAATGACTGAATGCTTATCCCCTGTTTGCCTCTTCTGAGCATGCCCAGGCTCAGTACCTGCTCAGTACAGGTTTCTAAATTGCTTGGTTTCCATGACACATCCAGAAGCATAGCAGGCATACAGTAATGAATTCAAAGGACAAACTATGATATATCAACATATTTTAAAGAGGCCATTCTTTCTAAAAGAAGTTTTTATGAGGGTGGAGTTGTCCTTTAAAGTATTAAAAACTCGGAGTTCCCTGCCCTGTATAAAAGCACTCGGCCTGAGGCCTTGTGTTTCTATATGGTCAGGGAACTCCTCTGTGACTTTATATCCTTATGTTACACTGTAAGGGGCACATTATCCCTTATATAAACAGTTTAATAACCCTTTTAACTCCAAACTATGCTGCTTCATCTAATGTTTATAAATATGCAGTTTTCCATTTCAGTTGTCAGTTAAAAAAATCTGTATATGAGGTGTGTGTCACAATGTTGTTCTTTCTCATATCATTTACACATTTGGATGTAGTGTCTTCTCTAAATACGAGCCTTTCCTTAACCCAGACCTGGGCAAATTAAGGCCCATGGGCCACATGCGGCCCTTTGGCTGCCTCTGACTGGCCCCTCAATTCTTATTCAGTGCCCCCAAAAAATCTAAACATTAATGGATTGTCCCTGGGAAATATAATTTCCCACCCTGCCCTAACCTATTTACAATGAAAATTACAGTTTACCAGCAGAGAGCAGCAGAGTTCAAAATATAGGATAAGGATGCTGTGTGCGCACAGAAAACACAAGAAAACATTTCCTAGAATAGAAACAAGGCCTTCCAGCTGATTTGAACTAGTACCTTTTATATTCAGCAAACGTTTAACACTATGTTGGCAGTCACCCATACTCCTCCTTTATTTTTAACTTATGCAATCCTGCTGCAAACCCTAAATTGCTGCAGTGAAATATGAAGAGGTATGTGGTCAGAATCTCTCAGGGAAATTTTGCACTAAAACTATGTACTGTCAGTTGTTGTAGCATGTATTTTTATTAGGTATAGCCTGTACATTTAAGCTTACAACACGGTACATACAAACTGGTGCCAGTAGAGAAAGAAAAAATTCCAGCCCGTCAGGTCATGCATGCACAAGCTCAACTTATGCCACACAGGTATTTTTAAATGGACATGGTGGCAGTATTATGTAGATAAGAATGACTGCTCACAGGACATTATTGCTAATGGTACACAGACACACACTATTGCATCACACAATGTGATTGTGATAAAAGCTGTTAAAGCTGGAGGCCGTTCTGTTCATAGCAAGTGACCCCAATGCCATGAACTAGAAGTTATAACGTGAAACACAATATCTTCTCTTTTTGAAGCAAACTGTTTCTTTTCCCAGAACTGTTACAATCTGTAAGTTCTGAACACTGGGGAGAAAGACATTTTCTCGTTATTAAGGTTTGTACCCCTCCCCCCCAAAAAATGATTTATTTCACCACTAAATCCAAATTTGTTTAAGGGCTAGGAGATGGTAATAGCAAGTGCTGTTTGTTTCAGTCATGGCACAGTGTGAGGGCCAGCATTAAACGCTCCTAAACTGGAAGGTCACCTTGACATCAAAAGTACTGTGCCCTGCCAACTCTTTTCATTCTTTCTAAGAAATATGCTAATCTACTGAATCTGCTTAAACAACTCAGGATTATATTCGTGGAACCAAGAATGTTTTTTTAAAAAACATTCCTTTGTCTTTATTAACATTATCTCCTCCGCAACTGTTACTATATCTCCCAGCATCCTCAGTCAGCACTGACATTAAGTCAGATGGTTTAAAAGGGAACATAGGACATTTTAATTCATGAATATTATTGTTATCTGCTTTACAACATTCCTCAATCCTGGATACCAAAGGTAGGAATAGACTAGCCAACTATTGCCACACTACTTATAAGCCATCTAAAAGCAACCAATCCATCACTGGCCTGAACCAATGGCAGTGCTTGGTCACCCCTTCTGGAAGATCAATTGACAGTTTGGCAGTTTATTAAGTAATTAACTGAAATATCTGCTGTCATTTTTGCTAAATAACACAGGAAAGTTCAATAGGACGGTATATTTCTTCAATGGAATGCACGATTGGTTGTGCCTGCGTGTTGCCCGCAGCACTTTTTCTTACGATCAGCAGACTATCAGTGAATTTATTGGTCAATAGTCTGTTAGTCTAAAACATAAATACAAGATTGTACTATGTTTACAAGGCCATATGTCCCTTTAAGCTAAATGCTTAATCCCAAATTGCACCATTTTCAATGCAATGTGAAAAATTATTTGTCAACTACTGTTCTTTGCATTCTTTTGCACTCAATATGCCATGTTCTAATGAGCTATATCACTCAAATATAGGAATGGAGTGCAATACTTAAAGGCTATGTCCGCCCACAAAAATATTTTTTTACATAAGTTTCCCCAAGGGCTCCCAGCCCCAACCGCTATACTTGTATCTTCAGAAAGCCCCCCCAAACTCTACTTACCTCCCCTCTTTCCTCCGCCACGCTCCCGGCCCTCTGCTTGCAAGGAAATGCAAGCAGAGGGGCGGGACCGGCAGCCGCGTCTGTGATTGGCTGAGCGGCAGCCAATCACAGACGCGGCTGCCGGCAGCTCACTTCGCCGGAGGAAAGAGGAGAGGTAAGTAAGAGTTTGGGGCTTTCGTGACGATACCACTTTGCGGTTGGGGCTGAGACATGGGGAATACTGCACTGAAGGTGTTTATGGTAGGGGGAGGGATAGTAGAACGGGAGGGAGAGGAGGGGGAGGGAGGGGGGAGAGGGCTGCAGTACACATGGCAAAAATCTACTGAGGCCAGCTAGCAGGCAGTGTCCTATATGACCTGCTAGCCTCCTGGTGGGCAGTTTTTAGGACTTTGGGGGGGGACTACAGGAGACCCTATGGAGCTGGGATGTGAGTAAGGATTACACTACACTACATGATGGGCCAGTATTGGGGGGGATTATAGTTTTGGGGGTGGACATGCCCTTTAAACTCTGTATACAAAGGATTAATACAAAAAAAATTCAATACCAAATAGCACTAGACATTTCGGTCAGTGCCTAGTGACTAGTAACCAAATATGTTACTGAAAGTTCACACAACCAAGTAATGTAATCAAACATTGTGTGTTACATACACTATTACCTAAAGGCCATACAAGTGCAATTACCATACAAATATGCATTGATAACCACATATACAGCCCTGACCATGCTCCCATACACTGTGTGTGTGTCAGTTGGCCATGCATCCATATGCAGGCTGATTGTATCAGATGAATTACCGGTGTCAGCATCAGTCAGTATGGGCTGGTATTGTCTACCTTTACTTTAAAAAGGTAAACAATACCGAACAATGAAAAATTTCAGCCAGTACTAACTGATGCTGACACTGGTAATTAATCTGTAAAATGGTTGGTCATATCAGGCAGATTTGCTGATATTAGGCAAATCCCAATGTATCCGACAAGATTGGTGTAACATTGGCAAAGTGTATGGCAGGCTTTACCCAGATTTTATTTTACGGAGATCTGCTGGGTTCTGTGCACATACATGAACACACAGCTGAAAGGAACGAATTATTTAGGGTAAAAAGATTTAAAATTGAAAAAAGTTTGAAACATTGAAACTGATAAATAGGGTGAAAAACATGACCACAATTTTATATTGAGCAATACTGAACATTTTCTAATTATTATCGTACTCACTGCTTAAAGGACAAGTCCAGCCCCAAAATGAAAACTTATATACAGGTAAATCACCCCCCAAAACCCTAAATGGTAATAGTTTGAAATGTGAGATATATAAGCCTAACCTGAAATCCTGCACAATGTCATGTGTCCCCTGTTTCTGCTTCCTGGTTCTTCCAGTTAGTAACTGTCAGTTATGGAGTTGACAGTTGACATCACAGCCAATGACTGATTGATGTTAATCCCCTGTCTGCCTCTTCTGAGCATGCCCAGGCTCAGTACAAGCTTAGAACATGTTTCTTAATTGCTCAGTTTCGATGAGTCATCCAGAAGCATAGCAGGCATACAGTAATGAATTCATAGGGCAAACTATGATATATCAACATATTTTAAAGAGGCCATTCTTTCTAAAAGATGTTCTTATGAGGGTGGAGTTATCCCTTAATTATTAAACACAAGTAATTTATATAAATTAGTATTAAATAGTATTACCCCACTTGTGTTTGTTTTGATTTTCAAGCATTCTTTCATTTAATATAATGCAATGATTTTACTAAACATCATCCTGCTACTTGTTGGACTTTTGCTACAGACATCTTTTGCATAGTGAAATATTGTTGCATTGCTATTGTTGGTTAGCCCTGCTATGCTTTTATGATAACAAATTGTACATTATGTACTTGGTGAACTGGCTAGCTTACTTATTATGTTCAAAGAACAAATCAGTTACAAACCGGAGGAGCATAGAACGTGTGGTCCGTAATGGCCATTTTAAAGATCCTACTGTTCTTTACTGTAATATAATATGCTCCCTTTAAGGGCATAAAGAATTAGCCCCTACAGCTTTATATGTGTTTTCCCCAACAATCAGCTGAAAACTTGTTTAAATAAATGCATTCACCCTTTTTTTCAAAGACTTGTGTTCGAAAAATCAAATAAATGAATATTCGTAAATCAAATATTATATTGTGATTTATTATATTGTGGTTCCCTAATGATGAGCTATGATTTACCAACAGTCCCGAACGCCCAAGCTCAGACGCGGCCAGCCACCCCACACCATGCGATATTCCTGGCAGACTGACCAATACACGTCACTATTAGGGATGGCCGGTTCACGGATCCGAACCCGGATCCGCCGCGGATTTATCCCGTTCGCGAACGGCAGATTTTACAGATTTTCCGCCTTCCGAACCTCCAAACTGCGGATTTTTACAATTTTCGAAATTACAAGGATTACTCGTATTTTCGAAAAATCAATTTTTTCGAAAATTTTCGAAATTACGAGATTTTTCGTAATTTCGAAAATTTTCGAAAATACGTGAAACTCATAATTTCGAGAATATTTTTTATTTTACCTGGTCTGCTCACGGATTTTCGAATTTTTCTCAAAAATTCGCGGACCCTCGAGCGGACCGGATTTTGCGAAGTTCGGACATCTCTAGTCACTATTGGTTGATTGGCCCAAAATATCTTATGGTTTGTACCCAGCCTAAAAGCATATGTATCTGGAATGAGGCTGAGGCCACACTGTGCCAGACATTAATGCGTGTGAAAATTGTTACGAAAATCTGTGCACGTTTCTCACTCTTTACCGTCCTTTTGTGATCCAGGCAATAGTCCGCTACTTTATTACAGACTTTATTATACTGCTTGCAGCTCGCTGCATGGGCGCCTTGTATGTATGCTGGAGTGTGTTTTATTAAAAACTGTGTACATAACACCCAATATTGCATTTAACCCAAAATCATTTATACATGTGACAGAACTCCAAGATGTCTTTAACGTCATTACATATTTTAAATTAAAAGGCAAGTGAGTTCTTATAATCCATTTCAATAATTGATATCATATTAAAGATAACTGATGACATTACTAAGTACAGTTTATAAGGATATATTAATGCACATCAATGAATGTTGTGTATTATTAATGAATAATAAAAACATAATTAGCAAATATTGGATGTCAGGCAAATTCCCCTTTGAGTTTAACAAACACTGTAAAAAAAAAAGATGCCTCTTATCCCCATGGCTTTTGTTTTTCTCTTCAGCAATCTTATCCCTGCTCAGACACATGGACTGCAAACAGCATTAGAAGTCTGCCTGGCAGATGGGGAAAGCATGATCACTTAAGTGCTGGAGATGATTAATCTATCACCTGTCTCTAGTGAAATCCTGTTGTATCATGTAGGTCAGACTCATTTACTGACTCACAAATCTGTGCATATAACCCACGAAGATCAGCACCTGTTTAATAGTGAGAATGAGGCAGGATAGGTTAATGTATTCTATGAGAAATTCATTAATTTTAGCATTTTATATGATAACACTACAGTCATCAATTAAAGTAAAGCAGGAATCAGAATTTATCAGAATTTATTATACCAGTTCCACAAAATTATCAGGTAAATTTAAACAATCAGAAGTTATTCTAATGGTTGTGTAAACACCATTGTTTACAATTGTTTTAGGTTTTTAATAAAAAAGGAGAAAAGCTGCTTATGAAAACTGGTTCGAGAGTTCTTTACTTTAAAGGGTATCTTTACTGTACAGGGTCACGTGAGAGGGTTGGAAAAGGAAATGAGATTGTCTCATCCAATAGCTGTGAATTTCTTTGTGTTGAATTAGGTTAGTGGGTCAGTGCTACTCTAAGAGATAGGACTGCCTTGACATATTATTGGGCATTTATTATTGGCTGCCTTGCAATGTAGGCTGCAATCTTTTTCAAGATAAAATCAGTCTTGCGAAATCATTTGCCACTTAAGGTGCCCATACATTCCAACTCACCACCCGACCGATCCCACGGCATTCAATCAATTCTGGAACCTCCTTTCCCTTCTTTCTACGTGACTGAAATATGATCGCAAAATGATCGCAAAATGAATGGGACAGGCGGAATCGTCGTGAGCAAAAGTCAGTCGCGAATGAAAACAGGAAAGGTGGTTCCGGAAGAATTGATTGAATGTCGTGGGATCGGGCATGAGGTGATTTCAATGTATGGGCACCTTTAGAGGACTGATAGATATATATACCTATATGGGGAAAAGCTACATTTACACCATGAGTGGGTCCTTCCTTCTGCAGGTAAAGCTGGTGGCCCTATATTACCACTTTCTGAAGAGGTTTCCCCTTTCTTTTCTCCCTGGAGGAAAATAAATACTGGAAAAACCTTTTTGTTGTTTAGACTGTGGGTAATAATAGGAGGGGGGGGGGGTAAGAGCGTCTGTCATGCACCATTATCAGCTTTTTTATAACAGCTTCTCTTGCGTATGTTAATAAAGGTGCACACGATCGGCTGTTTAGGGGCTTGCCATGAAACTTGCAGGGGGGCATATTTGCCAGTGGCTAAGTGAAGGGATTTTAAGGTTAACAGAATAATTTTTGCAGAACAATACTTTTTTGTATATACAATACAAGGATTGTGGAAGCACTCCAATTAGGCTAATTTACAACTAAATTTATCAGAAGTGCTACTGATCTGGTCAAACATTTATACAAACATAGAAAAGATAATCAATGCACATTCCTAGGCCCCATACAATATCATATTATCTGCACACTGGCATACTTTATAAACAAAGGGGTTTTAGTATACATTACTGTGGTCACATGAATGAAAAGCCTTCCAACCACGTCAAGGTAACCCCAGTCTGGAAGGTCCTAGGTCCTAGGTAAAACCTTTTTTACTTCAATTACCATTAGCAAACTTTTGCATTTCTCATAGTTGTGCACTGGATCCATATAACAGTCCTTGTCACTTGCCCCCAGCCATTTGGCTTTTTAGAATGAGGGAAAAGGCCATCCATCCAGTGCTTTATATTAAAGGCATAGGACCTCCCATAAAAGGGGCACGTTGGGGGTGCTATAACCACATGGAAGCTTGACCATGCTTCATAATAAATACATACAATACAAGGATTGTGGAAACACTCCAATTAGGCTAATTTACAACTACATTTAGCGGAAGTGCTAATGATCTGGTCAAACATTTATACAAACATAGAAAAGATAATCAATGCACATTCCTAGGCCCGATACAATATACATGTTTGTGTATATCAAATAGTATAAAGTCAATACAACTGGACTTTCAGTTCAATTCAGAACCCCCCCCCCCCTTCCTGATGGATTGCCTGCAGTGCTAGCAACTTGAGGTCATGGGAGCTACTGTAAGATTCAGACTTGTATGGGGACAGGAGTGAAACAGAATCACATAGTGTCAGAGCATTGGTACCAGCAGTAGCATTATCAGATCTCTAAAATCTCATTTAATGTATAAATGAACCCCTTTACTAAAGCTACTGCCCATTATAATGCATTTTGCACATTTCATATAAATTATTGTAGGTAAAATGCATCCAATGCAGAAATGTCTGTTACTTCCTGTACTGGCGTGTCCTGTGTGTACCAGACCTATCAGACATATCATAATTGAATCTGCATTTTTTTAGCTCAATGGAACAGGAAGTGCAGTATTTTTGGTTTGAAATAGAAGCAAACAATTTTCACTGCAACCTAAGATGTTTTAAGTCCAAATCTCTCGAAAATGTGATCGGACATGTTCAGTTTTGGTAGCTCTGAAATATCAAGAGATATCACTGTTGTTTTGACTGTTGACTGTCTTTGTGATCAGTACTCTGACGGTCAGGGTCTCAGGGTCTTTAGAAGTCTTTGATAGGTGATTAGGTGCAGCTGCATTCTGCTTTGCGCTTGTTAATGTGTATACAGCCTGCTAATTTTAATGCTTTAAATGAAGCTTGAGGGTTCGTTTTCACTAGACGTTGTTCGGTACACTTCAAGGAATTCCTTCCAAAAAGTGGATAAATTATAGGAAACACAAACACAAATGTACAGGGAAAATGCAAAGAACAGAGCAAGTCAGAAAATATTTTATGAATTTGGTTTCTGTTTTTTTAAACAATACAAGTACAACTAGCTACGAACAGTTTTAGCTAGCTAACATAAAATGTGAATGAATGTGAAGGCAAAGCAGCACAAGCTTATCAACAAATCAGTGTTATGACAACTTCAGCTAAAGAACTACCTATATTGTACACAAATAGAGTAGGAATGTGTATGTTCTGCAGTCATGGTATCAACCCCTGCTAGAGCCAGAAGTGCAAACAATCAACAAATGAAAAATCTGTTTTGTATAAAAATAGTGAACTAGGGTTATATGAGTCACTTTGAAAAAGTCTATGGTAATTGTTTGAGTATACTTCTTTTTCTGGAGAAGACAACTATCTTTGTAATGTGCCACTGAATATAATATGCAGAATATCAGACCCTTTCCCATACATCTTACAATCTGAGTTCCTTACCACACACATCTTTATGATAAGGGGCCTAAACTGTTGCAGCAAACCCACACAAGCACAGGAAGAACATGACTCCACATAGATGTAACAGATGGTGAGTTTGAACCCAGGACTATGTTACAAGGCATCATTTGTAACCACTGACCCAAGACCACCTTCTTGTATTCAACTAAAATTATATTGGCTTTAGATACATACGTAATTGGAAATTACAGATATTGCAGAAATGTAAAGCAAATGTCATCATGTAACTGTGTAAGCATTTGTTAGTTGTTTTCTTAAAGTTTTTTAAAGGGCATGTCCACCTCTTTTTTTAAAATTTGCTGTAGTGTAGGGGACACTCTCCCAACCCCAACCGCTATAGTAGTTTGTAAAAAAACTAAGCCAAACTCTACTTACACAGCCTTGTTCCCCCGGTGTTCAGACACAGCCCTCTGCTTGCATGAAACTGCAAGCAGGGGCCGGACCGGCAGCCGCGTCCGTGATTGGCTAAGAGGCAGCCAGAAACCTCTCAGAGGACACCTAAAAGCCGGAAACATTTTCCCTCCCTGCCAGGCTTCTGGTCTTCACTTTCTAGGATTTTAGGCTGACATTGCAGGAGAACCATTTGGAGTAGAGAGGTAAGGATTTTTAAACTCTGCACAGTGGGGCCAGTAGTGAGGGAGAATGTAGTTTTGGGGGTGGACATGCCCTTTAAGAATTTTGTCTTCATTATGCTGGAGACTATGAAACATTTCATAATGCTGAACAAACACTGGAAAAATATAATCATTTGCTCCAGAAGCACAATTTCAGGCTTGTGCAAAGATGGATGACAGACAAGTTTTAAGCCAGCAATTAGATGTATTAATTTTGCAGACACTTTTTACTAGACGCAGTGACAGAGAGTGTCCTTTCATCTTTTCTGGGTGCATCCACTGACTGTGCAGAGAAAGAGAGCTGCGATCTAGGGAGCAGAGAGCATGGCAGGGAAGTGCAGCGAAACGAGAGGACAGGTTAGGTGGGTATTGAATGGTGGTTAAGTGGTCAGGAAAAGGGGAGGAGGGTCAGGATAGGGGAGGAGGGAAAGTGAAACCTCACATTGTGTAGGGGAGCAGCTAGGAACGGCGAAGGTGGACGGGATGATAACATTCCTAGAGCGCTACAGGGATAGGATTGCTGCAGTGGGTCTTCAGAAGGGGTTCTCTGAGAGCTTCAGGATCCGATTCAGGGATAGGGGGAGCCAAGGGACGCCCAAGAATTTGAAATCGTCTAATGAGTATCCTGAGGTGGTTGAAGGGAAGCTGATGAAAGAGGTACGTCTCAGACAGAGGCCGGGCCGCTTGCCTCACTGCAGTTTCCCCATTTGCAGGTTTCTCCTCTGGGGGTCGTGCCTAAGAAAGAGGTGGGTAATTTTCGGCTTATTCGCCACCTTTCTTACCCTAAAGGTACGTCGGTCAACGATGACATCGATAAGGAGATATGTAGAGTGATGTACACCTCCTTTGACAAGGCGGTGGAGCTGTTGAGGGAAGCGGGTCACGGGGCATTGATGACTAAAGCAGACATCGAGTCAGCTTTCCACCTTCTCCCAGTGCACCCTGACTGTTTTCACCTCTTAGGATGTCAGTGGCAGGGAAACGATTTTGTGGACAAATGTCTACCAATGGAATGTTCCATCTCCATACTTTGAGATGTTTAGCACCTTCTTAGAGTGGGTGGTTTGAGATGTGTCAGCCCATTCCTCAGTGATACACTACTTGGACGATTTCTTGTTTGTTGGCCCTCATGACTCGCCGACTTGTTTGCAACAACCTGCATCAATTTCCTTGGGTTGGAGCTTGACTCTGTTGCCATGGAGTGTCAACTTCCAATTAAAAAAGTGGCAGATTTTCGGGGCCTACTTAGGGTCACCATAGGGAAGGCTAAGTTGACTTTATGCCAGGTGCAAGCATTGCTGGGCAAGCTTAACTTTGCTTGTCGAATAATGCCAATGGGGAGGGTCTTCAACTGGCATTTGGCACAGGCAACGGCGGGGGTCAGGAGCCTGCATGATTTTGTCTGACTTGGTAGGGAAGTGAAGGAGGGTCTGGCCGTATGGCTCTCCTTTTTGGAACAATACAATGGCAGGACGGTATGGCAAGAGAGGCCAGTCAGTAATGAGGCATTGCACCTGTTTACGGATGCATCGGGTGAAGTAGGATACGGTGCATTTTGGGATGGCAAATGGAGTGCAGAGAGGTAGCCCAAGGAGTAGCATGATATTGGACTAATGAGGAACCTCACTTTTCTCGAACTTTTCCTGGTGCTTGTAGCCATGGAAATTTGGGGAGTTTGGCGAATAGACAAGTTGTGCTCACCTCTGATAACATGGGGGTAGTCAGCGCTATTACCAATATCTCAGACGATTCTCCCAGTATTGCGATTGTTGCGGTTTCTGGTATTGAGGGGCTTGAACCTGAATCTGTTGGTTAGGGCTAGACATGTCCCCTGTGTCTCAAACATAATTGCAGATTCTCTTTCTCCCCTACAGTGGGATCATTTCCGTCAGCTAGCACCAACACCAGAGCAAGTTGGGCACAAGTGTCCCCCTTGGCTGTGGGATTTGGGGGCCAGGCAGTGGAGGAGCTGGTGAGAAAGTCCCTGGCCCTGGGAACTTGGTACATATATCAGAGGGCTTTGGGGGATTGGTCGCGAGTATGTGCGGATCTGTGGGGTGGAGGATCGAAGCACAGATAGGGGCCCCATCAAAGTTTTGCAGGAGGTTCCAGTGATTACTAAATATGCCACCTCTTTGCTTTTCAAAAAAGAAAAGTAATCTTTGCAGTTTATTTCTAAGCAAGCATGGATGGAAGAAACAGAATATTAAAATTTTAGTACAAATTAAAAAGAAAGTCTAGGGAATTGAATCTGCAACCTCGTATACTCTTTCTGAAAACAAAGCATTAGACCATTATCCTACCAGAGCTAATATCTAGAAAGTCTGACAGAGACAAGTACAGGAAACAACATGGAAGCCTACATAACCCAATTCTTGCCAAGGTTTCCTGATTATATAGTGTAACCTGCAACTGTATGAAGTCAGTATCATAAACCTTACCTAATAATCAATACATTTTAATTAAAGGGAATGTTCAGTGGAAAATATAATTATAAATTATTAGTTTATATTATACATTCCTAATTATTCTATATACTAGACATTAAGCCTGTTACATCAACGGGCACTAGAAGCCCAGAGTCGTCGTCCCCTCTGTTGCACAGTCGCCCCACCCTCTATCGCAGAGTCATTCCCCATCTGTCTCAGAGTCCCCCCTCTGTGACAGAGTCCCCCCTGTGGAAGAGTCCTTCCCTGTGGCAGAGAATCTCCCCCTGTGTCAGAGTGTCTCCTTCTGTGGCAGAGTGTCTCCCTCTGTAGCAGAGTCACCCCTCTGTGGCAGAGTCCCCCCTCTGTGTCAAAGTCCCCCCTGTGCCAGAGTCCCCCCGTGGCAGAGTCCCCTCTCTATGGCAGAGTCATCCCCTATGGCAGAGTCCCCCCCTCTGTGGCAGAGTCCCCCCTGTGTCAAAGTCCCTCCCTGTGCCAGAGTCCCCCCTGTGGCAGAGTCCCCCCCGGCAGAGTCCCCCATCTTTGGCAGAGCCCCCCTGTGGCAGAGTCCCCCCTTCTGTGGCAGTGTCCCCCCTGTACCAATGGAATCCAACTTATCTGCTTATCTGCTCTTGGTCTTCGTGTGTGTTTCTTACATTAATCCCTCTAGTTGTGAATCAACTGAAACTGCAGGAAACCTCCCTCTAGTGGTGAATTCACTGAAACTGCAGGAAACCTCCCTCTAGTGGTGAGTCCATAGGAACTGCAGTGACACACACACACACAGAATCACATAATCAGCTCTGGGATTTTATATATATATAGATTCTCTTCCATTTTAATAATCAGTTGAATGTATACCCTTTGCTGATCCCTGGTGTTCACATAAGTAATCTGATATTTCAGGTTCTGTAACAGTTCTTTTTCTTCCCAGAATGCACAGTACCTTGGAATGTTCCTAGCAGTAATTTCTACTGATTGGCTGTTGGATGGGTCAAACTGAATCAACCCAGGCGCTGGGTCAAAGGCAAGACCATAACGGACTCTATTAGGGGTATTAGTCAGTATTTCAGAAGCATGTATTTATACACAGACAAAATGCTGAATGAGCAGGTTAAGGTCATTAGGATGGAAAAATACTGCTCTTTTTTCTTTACTGTTGTAAAATAATGATGTAGCTGTAAAATACCCTAAAGTTAAGTCAAAGTAAAGCCATTGCTTAAAACCTCAACATGCAGCATGTTACACCATAGTAGTAATGAGCGATACCGTGGGTTTTATAAATAGGTCTCTCAGTTTCTTTTTCCATTTGTAAGACGGAGAATTCGCATAGCATAAAAATTGGGCTGCCTTTGCACAATTTTATATCTTGTCAGTGCGGATTGTACTATGTCAGAAAAACCACCTTATCCATAAGGGAACGGATGGCAAATTATAGACAAGCCATTAGATCAGCCCTTAGTGCTAAGGACCTGGATACCAATGAGCCTAAACAAAAGGGGAACTATAGAGCGATAGCCGAGCAACCAGTAGCTTGGCACTTCAAAGAGGCCAGACACACTTTAGCAAACCTCCGATGGATGGCAATTGACCATATCAAACCTACTGAGGGCACCGACAGACATAAAAGAGTGCTGCAAAGGGAATCTTGGTGGATTAAACGACTTTATACGGTGGCTCCTAAAGGACTAAATGAAACTCTTCCCTTGTCCTGCTTTTTATAACTGTTCTAGTGACAAATGCTTGCGAGCTCAAGACTATAAATTGATGCATGTAACACCGCGTTAGACCCCTAAGAGTCCGTATAGTAAATGTGCCCCGCCAACCATGTGAAGTGTGAGGTATCATAGTAACGTAATATTGAAAGTGTACCAATATGTGCTATATATAAGTCTGTACCTTTAACATTGGCTATGGCCATAATCCTATACTAAGGTTGTAGTAGTAAGCATGATAACTGTATAGTTTTTGAATAAGTAGATTATTTTAGAGTATATTGAATTGAATTTCTTACCATTTTATGTGTTTTAGCTTTTACATCAGTGCTAGTATACTATCCTGTCCGGTGTTATAATACCCTATATCTCGCCTCTTTAAGGTGTTTTTGAATAGGATACCTAAGCTTTTTTCTATTTTTTTTAGTATCTCTTTCATAGCACATTGACACTTTTTGAGAGGGTTTATCACTTTTAGTAGATATTTTTAAGATAGATTTATTATATATTATTTAATGGTAACTTGTGTTTTTGGACCTTCTGCCAGATCTAGCACATGACACTTTGTATCTAGTCAGTTTGACTAATGTTTGAATATATAGTAACTACTGTTATTAGTTTTCAGGACAGAGGGGGCCTCAGGCCTTGGACAGAGGGGGGACTCTGGCCTTGGGATACTAAGAGGGTACTCTGGCCTTGGGACATGGAGGAGGACTATGGCCTTGGGACACTAAGAGGGCACTCTGTGCTTCTAGCGCCCGTTATTGTAGCGGGTTTAATGTCTAGTATATATATATATTTTGCACATGGTACTTTTTCTGCATATGGTATTATTGCACTGAATTATCATGTGGTTCTGTTTAGAACAGAGCTTATATAGTATTTTTTTATTTTATATTTTATTCCATATCGTATAATGTGCACTACACAGGGGATAATGAAGTAACAATGGGAAAGGAGTGTGGGTTGTTAAGAGTTAAGTGGGTTAATGGCTGTGTGAACCACCTTACCTTAAATCCAGCAGGAAATGAGGTATCTGTAATCCTGATGACGGTCCTAGGTGGACTGAAACGCGTTGATGTGATGTGATCCCAATAAACTTTACATATATATAGGTAAATATTTATATTTGTAGTCCAAGACTGTATTCATTTCATTAAATTACATTAAAAGTGCAATGTGTAAATAATAATAAAAATATGTTAAATATGTTTAATAAAAATAATGCAGTTGCATTTGATTAATTGCTGGACTTTTTTTACAGTTTTTAGCCAAAATAAAAATACCCTATAAAGATATTGTAGAAAACACATCAATTAGACATTAAAATATCGACAATTTGGACTGTAAATGTCCATACACACGTCTAAAGCAGAACGAACCTGAACACAGGCCATGCTGGATTGACAAATACCTCCGAATGAACTAATACACACGTGCAATAATCGGTCGAAACGTCTGTTCGTCGTGCATCTGCCCTGCGTTCGGGGTCATTTGGCTTCCAAAGTATCAGACATGTGTATGAGGCTTAAGTCACTATCCTTGCTTCATCCACACTCCACAGTGGTTTTCAGGAAGGAGGCTATATCACCGCTATGTCACAGCTGTGACCTACAGTTCCCTGCGACTGATCTTGTGGCCTATAGGAGGCCGCACGACCAGCTGTGATTTACTGGCATGTCTGATTGTCCCTCTTCCGATTAGGAAAATTGCTCCAGATTGTTTGGCCCTGCCAAACGAAATATGTAAATATTGGTTGTACAAAATGTTTGATCATGTGTACTCAGCCTAGGATTACTGGATTTGGGCAAACTCTGCTCAGTTATTCCTGAGGGTGTAGAAGGGTCATTGGTATGCAGGTACATTTCATCTGCTATAGGGTATTATAATTCCTTCTGCAGTACTGGAGATAAACAGCACCAGTGCTGATGCAAAATTATATTTAACCTGGTATGAAGTCAGAATGTTCAGAGTTTTCCTGTTACCTCACCAGAATATCATGTGCTGGACTTATCTCCAAATAGTAAAGAAACATGATGTACTGTATGATCCTCATATGACAGGACCCAAAACTGGAATGCAGTGCAGGTGTTTGGAAAGTTTGGAAAGGCATTTTCAATTAGATAACGAATACACAACAACTCGAAATGTTAGCCACCACGAAATTCTAAAAATAAAATAGAAATGCATAGCTCAGGGACATCTGGGGCTGATAATGATCCTAAGTGGAAAGTGTCACATGTTTTGCCATCCGTTCATAACAGAGAGTAAATATGCTTTTAATGTTTTATTCTGGCTCATTTTTAGGTTTGTACACACTTGAAAATTGATCCGCCAGGCGGATTGCCGAACGACCCCCAACCAAATGCATACATGCGCACGACTATCTGCCGTACCGGCCTTTCGTCGCGGGTGTTCGTCAGGCTTGGGGGTCAGTCAGGGCTCGGGGGTCTGGTAAAAATCTTCAGGTGTGTATGAACCTTTAGGGATCGAGACTGGGTGGGTCTTTAAGTTGATGTATTTTCCTTTAAAGGCTGCATTTCATTGCTAAGACATCCTTTTCTTTTACTGGTTATATTTTTCTAGCTTGTAAACTTTAGCTTGACTCTGTAGGGAACTGGACGTTCTTTACCCTGGAGTTTTATGGAAAGAACAGCTCCTGGGCCAACATCTGAATGCATCATATTGAACAATTAAGTATTTTTTTTAAAGAATGTGCATTGAATCTTGATTTGTGTCATAATGTTTTGGGGGTTATAGTTAACTTTGCAAGAGAAGCTGTTATTTACCTGCATGACAGTGAAGTTAAGGTATGTTGTAGATTTTGCACGTTAATGCTAGCAAGTTACTGCTAATTCTTTTGTTAATATTGAGCACATGTACGTATGTATGTATGCATGTATGTATGCATGTATGTATGCATGTATATGATTACTCATATAGCGCCAATTTTTCCCGCAGAGCTTTACAATATTAGAAACAAAAAGCCGTACAAGGGGGCCAAAAATATAATATATATAATATACAGATTCATATGGAAAGGAATAATTGCCTTTGTAAGAACTGGTGCAGTGTCAAATTTACAATTCTGTGCTGTGCTCTAAGAGGTACGGTAGGAGGTAAGATTAGATTTAAACCTGCTAATTAAGGTTTCTTGATGTAGAAAGAGGGGAATAGAACTGAAGAGGATGGGTGCCACAAGAGAAAAAGGCGAGAGGAGGACGTGTGAGTGGAGGGCCTGTATAAGAGATGGTTCTGTGATGAGTGGAGGGTACGGGCAGGGACATATGAGGATACAAGAGAAGAAATATAAGAAGGAGCAACAGAGCGAAGGGATTTAAATGTTAAGAGAAGGATTTTAAAGATAATGTGTTGTTTAATGGGAAGCCAGGTAGTTGTGATGCACAGGGGAGATTTAAGTTCTTATTATTATTAGCGAGCGAAACAATTCATGCAGCAGAGTTGCAGAGTTCAGTTTTGACTTAAGGGGTGAAAGACGGGAAGCAGGAAGACTAGAAAGCAGAAGGTTCCAATAGTCCAGGCATGATAGGATGAGAGCAGTGATAAACATAGCAGTAGGTTTTATCAACATTGTTAATGTTCTTAGAAAAGGAGAGAGAGGAATCAATAATAAGCCCTAAGCAATGTGCCAACTGAATAGGGTAAATGGGGTGTTGTCAACAGAATAAAAAAAATGTGGAATACTGCCAGGTTTAGGTGAGAAAATGATTAGTTCCATTTTAGTAAGGTTTAGTTCAAAGTATTGGTCTCCATGGAGAGACAGCATGGAAACAGTCAGAGATGCATAATAGGGTGTCAGGACTTAGCATGGGGTTGGGAAAGTACCATCGAGTTTTGCTGCAACACTTTGATTATTTGCTAGAATTAGGTGAAAAATGGACCAGACATGGTCTTCACTAAGTCACACCATAGATCAAAATATCTTTTTCTTTCTGGCAGGCAGATGACTGATTAGTTTATTGGTCGGTCTGGGGTTGGTAAATCAAAATTGGTTAGTTCTGCACAGCAACTCCTGTTGGTAAGTAGGTAACTCATCTGGGAATTAATGTATAACATAAATAAAAATTGAAAGAGAAAGCCTGATGGCTATTCACTGTCAAGCATAGGTTAAAACATAACTTGTAGTATATGTAACAACTGGCCGGACGGCCGGGTACTCACAGTACGCTTTAGGAGGAGGCTGATAGTCCAGAAGGTGCAGGATACAGAGGCTGCTGGGAACTGTAGGATGGAAACAGGAGCAAGGTGCTGCTGGGAACTGAAGGCTGGATACTGGATACAGAGGTAGGTAAACTGGATACAGATGAGGTGAGTAGACGAAAACTGGATACAGGCAAGGGTAGTCACTGGAGACCGGCAAGGTAAGTACAGGATACTGGCAAGGTAAGTACTGGATACTGGCAAGGTGGTCCCTGGAGGCAGGCAGGTAAGTACTGGATACTGGCAAGGTAAGTACAGGATACTGGCTTGGTAAGTACTGGATAGTGGCAAGGTAAGTACAGGATACAGGTAAGGTGGTCTCTGGAGGCAGGCAAGGTAAGTACTGGATACTGGCAAGGTAAGTACAGGATACAGGTATGGTGATCTCTGGAGGCAGGAAGGTAAGTATAGGAGCAGGAGGGAGCGGAGCAGGATCCAAGGCAGGTGAGTAAGGAGCCAGGGTAGCTAGTGCTACTATCGGGCGCCGGGTCCAGGAGGACGCCGGGTTTTCAAAGCTCGGGACCGGAGCGGCAGGTAAGTTCGTGACAGTACCCCCCACTTACGGGGGGCCACAGGACCCAACGGGCCAGGTTTCCCTGGAAAACTCCTATGGAAAGCTCTGACTAGACGAGGAGCGTGCACATCAGCATGTTTAATCCAAGCTCTTTCTTCTGGACCGAATCCTTTCCAGTGGACCAAATACTGAAGAGACCTCCTCCAGAATCTAGAGTCCAAGATTTTCTCAACCTCAAACTCCTGCTGACCATCAACAGAAATTGGAACTGGAGGTTGTACAGATGTGGAATACTGATTAGAGCATACTGGCTTGATGAGGGAAATATGAAACACATTAGGAATCCGCATGCTGGAAGGCAGTTGGAGGCGAACAGCCACTGGACCGATTAATTCCAGGATAGGAAAAGGACCAATAAATTTGGGTCCCAGTTTGGAGGAAGGAACCCGTAGGTTAATATGAGCCGAGGAGAGCCACACTTTATCTCCAACAGAATAAGCTGGGGGTTCTCTACGTCTCCTATCTGCTGCAGTTTTTTGTACCAAAGCAGATTTCTGAAGGCTGACTTCTGTAGCATGCCAGATAGCGGTCATCTGGGCCGCCGAGTCATTGGCAGCAGATACTTGTGTGTGAAAAGAAAATCCTGAGGAAAACATCTAGGATTCGTCCCAAACACACACAAAAAAGGAGATTTCCCAGTAGAAGTATGAGGTGAATTGTTATGGACGAACTCAGCCCAAGGCAGAAGGTCGGCCCAATCATCCTGAGTATAGGAAATGTAAAAACGAAGATATTGTTCCAAAGACTGATTAGTGCGTTCAGTAGACCCATTGGACTGTGGGTGGTAAGCCGAGGAGAACTGTAACTTGATGTTCATGGACTTACAAAGTGCCCTCCAAAATTTGGAAACAAATTGAGAACCCCTGTCAGATACAATTTCAGAAGGGAGTCCATGAAAGCGGAAGATATGTGAAATAAATAGTTGCGCTAACTCCGTTGAGGATGGAAGTTTGGGGAGGGGTACAAAATGGGCCATTTTGCTGAAGCGGTCTACTGTCACCCATATAACCGTGTTTTTCTTGGATGGTGGAAGTTCAACAATAAAGTCCATGGATAGATGGCTCCAAGGTCTGGACGGAATGGGGAGGGGTTGAAGAAGACCACAGGGGAGGGTTCTATGGATTGAGCACAGCTGGTACACGCTTGAATAGTCTTTAATATCTTTTCTCATTTTGGGCCACCAAAGGGAACGGGCAAAGATATTTAAAAGTTTGTTAACCCGGGATGCCTGGCTTGCTTGGACAGTGAGTATGAAGAAGGAAGCTTTCCGAAAGAAACAGGAAACAAAGATTTTGCCAGAGGGTGTGTCAGGAGGAGCAGAGTCTTGTGCGGCTTGGATCTTGGAACAAAGTTGAGGAGATATAGAGGCCAAGATTTTAGTGGTTGGTATAATGGAGCCCTTATCTTCATTAATACAGTCGGAAGCAACAAATGACCTGGACAGGGCATCAGCTTTCTTGTTTTTGGAACCAGGTTGGTAAGTGATAACAAAGTTGAATCGGGAAAAGAATAAAGACCACCGTGCTTGACGGGGATTTAACCTTTTGAGATTCTGTATGTATTCGAGATTTTTATGGTCGGTAAGGATGGTGATAGGTACAGATGTGCCTTCCAATAGATGACGCCACTCCTCGAGGGCCAGTTTGATGGCAAGAAGTTCCCTATTTCCAACATCATAGTTTCGCTCGTTGGGTAGAAACTTCTTAGAGAAATAAGCACAGGGATGGAGTTTCCTTTTAGGGCCTTGTCTCAGGGAAAGGACGGCTCCAGCGCCCCAGTCTGAGGCATCAACTTCGATGTAGAAGGGAAGACTAGGATCTGGATGTACTAGAACAGGAGCATCAGCAAAGGCCTCCTTGAGTCGTTTGAAGGCTTCGAGGGCTGCAGGGGTCCATGAATGAGGCTTACCACCTTTACTGATGAGGGCTAATATCGGAGAAATTATTGACGAGAACCCCTGAATGAATTGTCTGTAGTAATTGGCGAACCCAATGAACCTTTGAATAGCTTTGGTTCCCATAGGAAGAGACCAATCTTGAATGGCCGAAACTTTAACAGGATCCATCTGGAACCCTTGTGCAGATACGATGTAGCCCAGGAAGGGTACTTGTGAACACTCAAACAGACACTTTTCCAGTTTGGCATATAGGCTATTCTCTCTCAGACGTAGTAACACCTGTTTAACATGGATGCGGTGTGAGGGCAGATCATGAGAAAAGATTAAAATGTCATCGAGATATACTACTACAGAGATACCCAACATATCCCGGAAAATGTCATTTACGAATTCTTGGAACACCGCTGGAGCATTACAAAGGCCAAAGGGCATTACGAGATATTCGTAGTGACCGTCCCTGGTGTTAAAGGTGGTCTTCCACTCGTCACCTTGGCGTATACGGATCAGATTGTATGCCCCCCGAAGATCCAGTTAGGTAAATATTTTAGCCCCTTTTATCTGGTCAAATAGCTCAGAGATGAGAGGGAGAGGATAACGATTCTTTATAGTGATTTTATTCAACCCTTGGTAGTCGATGCAGGGTCGTAAACCTCCGTCTTTTTTTTCAACAAAAAAGAACCCAGCTCCAGCAGGGGAAGTGGAAGGTTGTATGAAACCCCTAGACAAATGTTCAGTAATGTACTCTTTCATGGCTAGAGTTTCTGAGGGAGACAGTGGGTATGTGCGTCCCCGAGGAGGCATAGTACCAGAAAGAAGATCGATGGGGCAATCGTAGGAACGGTGCGGTGGTAGCTTCTCAGCTCGCTTTTTACAGAACACATCAGAGAAATCACGATAACATTCAGGGAGGTTTTCCTCAGATTTATTCTCACATGTAATGGTAGTGCAATGAGTAGAAAGGCAATTTTTGAAACAGAAGGGGCTCCAAGACTTGAGTTCATTGTTAGACCAATCTATAACAGGGTTGTGTAGTCTGAGCCATGGAAGTCCTAGAATTAGGGGAGCAGAAGGGCTTTGGATGACAAGAAAAGATAAACGTTCTTGGTGAAATATGCCAATGCGGAATATGACTTTGTATGTAGATTTGGAGATGAATTCTGAAGCCAACGGGTTATTATCAATAGCCAGAACTCGAAGAGGTTGCTGCAAGTGAAGGAGAGGAAGCCCCAATTGTGCTGCATAGGTAGAATCGATGAAATTTCCAGTGGCACCAGAATCGACAAAGGCCTGACAGGAAAAAGTTTTACCATTACAGGTGATAGTAGCAGGTAGAAAGAGTTTCAGTGGTTCACATTTGGCAGGAGACTTAACATTACCTAGAAGGAGCTCCTCCTTAACTTCTAGGTCCTGGAGTTTCCCGACTTCTGGGGACAATTTCTTGCAAAGTGTCCTTGCCCAGCACAATAGAGACAAAGTCCATTGGTACGTCTGCGTGATTTTTCCTCGGGGGATAGATGCGTGCCACCAATTTGCATCGGCTCTTCACCCGAAGATATGGGTTGCGGAAAGGGCTGAGCAGGCCTAGGAAAGGTCTTAGGGAGGTAGGAACGAGCTGCAGACCTTTCTGCCTGCCGTTCACGGAAGCGGGTATCAATTTGTATGCATAGTGAAATCAAGTCCTCCAATGGGACAGGTAATTCCCTAGATACTAATTCGTCCTTGAGGCGGTCAGAGAGTCCCTGCCAGAAGGCTGCAGTAAGTGCCTCATTGTTCCAAGAAGTCTCTGCAGCAAGGGTACGAAATTCGATAGCATATTGACCCACAGAACGTGACCCTTGGCGGAGCTGCATCAAATGGGAGGAGGCAGCAGAGGTTCTTCCTGGAGCATCGAAGACCTTGCGAAACATACTCAGGAAGTCAGTAACATTATAGACGAGAGGATCGTCTCTTTCCCATAAAGGAGAAGCCCAGGCCAGCGCATTACCCTCCAACAAGGCGATGATGTACCCCACCTTAGCACAATACGATGCAAAATGAGATGGTTGAAGTTCAAATTGGATTCTGCACTGATTAATGAACCGACGGTAGGCTTGGGCATCACCATCAAACCGCGAGGGTGGAGGTATGCGGGGCTCTCTCCGAAGAGAAGGATCACCGGATCCGGCCATCGAAGGAGGTGGCGTAGAACCTGGAGCAGAGGCCGCAGCTGGAGGTAGCCGGACAGCCAGGGAATCCATGAACTGAGCCAACTGGCCCTGGTGATGTTCGAACAGGTCCATGCGTCTCGACAAAGCTTGAAGAGTTTTATTCAACTTGGCCATAGCCCCCTCAGGCGTTTCCATGGCCCGATAGTACTGTAACAACTGGCGGGACGGCCGGGTACTCACAGTACGCTTTAGGAGGAGGCTGATAGTCCAGAAGGTGCAGGATACAGAGGCTGCTGGGAACTGTAGGCTGGAAACAGGAGCAAGGTGCTGCTGGGAACTGAAGGCTGGATACTGGATACAGGAGGTAGGTAACTGGATACAGATGAGGTGAGTAGACGAAAACTGGATACAGGCAAGGTAGTCACTGGAGACCGGCAATGTAAGTACAGGATACTGGCAAGGTAAGTACTGGATAATGGCAAGGTGGTCCCTGGAGGCAGGCAAGGTAAGTACTGGATACTGGCAAGGTAAGTACAGGATACTGGCTTGGTAAGTACTGGATAGTGGCAAGGTAAGTACAGGATACAGGTAAGGTGGTCTCTGGAGGCAGGCAAGGTAAGTACTGGATACTGGCAAGGTAAGTACAGGATACAGGTATGGTGGTCTCTGGAGGCAGGCAAGGTAAGTATAGGAGCAGGAGCGGAGCAGGATCCAAGGCAGGTGAGTAAGGAGCCAGGGTAGCTAGTGCTACTATCGGGCGTCGGGTCCAGGAGGACGCCGGGTTTTCAAAGCTCGCGCCGCCCGGCGTGGCGGCGTCGTGACGTCCGCGACACCGCCCACCCGGAAGTCCAGAGCGGCGCGGGACCGGAGCGGCAGGTAAGTCCGTGACAGTATACAATTCTTTCAAGGATATGTAGAAAAAAAAATCATAAAAATAGCAAAGCCACAGTCTGCACAGAAGAGAAAGGGAAAAGGATGAAATACAGACTTATATTGTCCCTTATAGATTGGCCCATCTGTGCATGGATCCTGCTACTTACGTTTGTTAATTACAAATGTACCCTGATAATGCATCAGGTATTCAAGATGAAATAAAAATATCATATAGTCTTTATTCCCACATTCCATTGCTTTTGTACTTTATTTTGTTAGATATCACTATCATACGTGTCTGGGCCTTTTATCTACAGTTAATACTTCCCACAAACTTTACCACTAAATCTTGCATGTACTCTACCTAATTTCTCTTACTGATCAACTCAGGTTCTATAAAAGTACAAAGTTCTTTTTCTTTTGCCTTTACTATGTCAAGTTAACCAAGTGAAATTGAGTAATGGCAATTAAATTGTGTTTCATATGAAATTACATTTATTTAATCACTAATTTTTCCACTATGAACTCTTGCACAGATGAACAAGTATTTGCAATGCTACCAGATGGTTTATTATTTACCAGTGACCAGTCTTCCGTGTCATATTGGACTTTGTCACTGACATTGGACTTGTCACTGACAGTCAGGCCAACAAGGAAAAGTAAAGGTAAGTATATCAGGAAATAGAGACTGAACGCAGAGGTTTAGGTGTTTAGGCCTCAAGTTCTGAAACCTCTCTCAATATCTGCTTCCCAGTTTTTCCTATTATTAACTGTCAGTCATGGATGTAACAAATAACATCACAGACATGACTGAATGCAGGGGTGTTACTAGCGTTTTTGACACCTGAAACAACTTTTAAATGCTGCCTATCGGCAAATGGGGGCGTGGCATGTGTACCGGATGTGGCTTCATCAGGGAACATTGGTGTGGCTTGTGGAGGTGGGAATGGTGGGCAGACTTAACACTGACTAGTGGACTGGAGGGCTGATTTAACACTAATTGGTGGACTGGTGCTGAAATGCGGTATTGCAGGAAGGAGGATTTTTTTTAACTGCCACCTTTTAAGTGTTCTGCAGGGGGCAAGCCCTGAGCAAATGTTTCAGTTTGCTTCATGGTAGAGACACCGCTGACTGAATGCTGTTCCCTTAGCTGCCTCCTCTGAGCATGAAAAATCTTGAAAAAAAAGCTTGCATAACAGATTATGCATACATCTGGTCTGTCCGCTTTTCTGTGGTTTTGGGGGATGATTTACTAAAATAAAAATTTTCATTTGAGGGGTAAACTTCCCTGTAAAGGTAAAAAATCATCCCATATAATGCCTTTATTTACAAGTATAAATTCCTACAACTTAAATCACCATCATTGACTTTAACCTTCTCTCCAAGACCATTATCCTTTGTGGTGACATCATTCCCATTAGAGTCTAGGGGTGACAATAGAAGCTTTGACACAAGGAAGATGTTACCCACCATGGAGGATACAAATAAGTGGAGGATGATGACTGCAGTCGGTAGTTTAGGTTAGTAGTTGCTTTTTTCACACTAAATGTGGAATTTTTTTTTCTTGTATTATGCTCCCCATGAAAACACTTTCTATATGTGTGTTTACTAAACAAATAAAACTTAACATGCTAAATTACATTTCAGAATATTTTGAACTTAATGAAATACCTAATTCTATTTATTTATGATAAGGTTGTTAAAAATCCACTTCCTCTGATAATGGGCTATTTCAGGAAGAGAGGGCTGGCTACATATCAGTAATTACACAGTATTTATATTATACAAGTGACAGGCTACAGGGTAATATAATCAAGCCACAGTAGGCCTCGGTGCAAGTGTATATAGAATATATATCTATGAACAGAAGATTAGAGAGACACTGCACACGATATTAGATGTAAAAAAGTTGTATATACATACCCTTTATTTAAAGGCAATATACCGGGGTATAGACAGTGAACAAATCATTAAAAACAATTAAAAACAATATATACAAGCAAATCCATGATAAGAAGTACAGACACTGTTGTAAATACAACCCATCCTAAACCTATCCCCCTGATAACAGTCGTAAGTGCAGTCACAAACTTATCTGTCCAGTCGGCAGGTACACAAGAGGTCACACCATGGGGGTAACAGTGTATGTAGGTTAGGGAGTTCCACATGGAAGAATAGCAGCCATCCAAACGCTATACGCGTTACGCCTCCACTCGAGGCTTTCTCAATAGCATACAGAAAAATCCGGCAAGCCGGTCTCTAAATGGGTATCCAAATCTCGCGATACAACGGGATTACGTGATGACGTCATCATAACCAGGAAGTGCGGACTAAGTCCGCCACTCCTGTTAAGTTACTTGAAAGGGGCTGGGCATGGGGCGTGAGTCTATTTCCAGGTCATAGACTCCTCCTCTCACCCCGAGTGACTACAACTCCCAAGGTCCCCTGTGCAGTCCACAGTAGTTGTATACAAGATAGATCGTCAGTTAAACGTAGGTCAATCATATACAATGAGTACCCGGCAATGCCTACTAGGCTGAAACTAATATATACAATTACATTATTATACAATTAAAATTAAGTGTTTGAAAAGATGCAATAAGTATACATTATTAAATAGTGATACATAATAAAGTGTCAAGTTAGAGGCAATATATCAGGTTGGTTATAATAATTATCTGAAACATGGGGGGCCCCCCGTGGAAGAGCACAAGTAATGTGCGAGTCAGGTGATAGCAGCAAACAACAAATGGGGCATGTCAAGGAATCCAAAATGTGTCCATAGCTACTGGGTTTTCAACAGCCACAATTTCCAAATTGACTGATGGTATGTATGTGTGTCCATCCATATCCAGATAGAAAAGTATAAATATGGTCCAATGGGAGTTCAAATTTCAAAGTGACAAATCCACCCGCTACAGGTCCTCCAATTTCATGTATAGTGGTACAGGGGGTTCTTCATCACAGGCTTCCTATACACATGTGCCGCCAAACCATCTTCTGTTTTATATTGGGCCAAGTTCCAATGTTCTCCAGCTTACATCTGAGTCCCAAAATTCACAGGGTCATCTCTCACTCAAGAAAAACAAAGTGAATGAAATTAGTCATAAATATGGGGAGAAATCAAGAGCCTCATTTAGTCCCCTGGGAAATAGTGTTTTAAGCTGGTAGATCCACCTGCTTTCGCAACGTAATAGCTTATTTTCAATATCACCCCTCCTTAGGGTAATGGCTATTTTATTCAGCCCACTTATTTTTAAATCCTTATGACAACCCCCATGGTGTGTTAGAAAGTGTTCTGCTATCGTAGTCAAAGTCTTGCCCTCTGTCCTATGTCTCCCTGCCAACCTGATATCAGATAAATGTTTTGATAATCTTTGTTTAAGTTTGCGGGATGTTTTGCCTACATAAAGTAGGTTACAGGGGCACTGTATGACATATATCAGACACTCACTTTTACAATTAAAGTATTGAGTTATGGGAAAGTTGTCTTTATTCTCTGAGTCAGATATCTCCACCCTCTTATGCATATAAGTACAGTAGACACAGTCACCACAGGGGAATGTACCTCTCAGTCTTTGGCCCGTAGTATGTAAATCTCTGGGTCGTCTGTAGTGACTCTTGGTAAGCATATCCGATAGGTTCTTACTGCGCCGAGCTGTAAGAGACGGGATATCTAAGACAAAGCGTCCCACAGCATCATCATTTTTAAGTATGTGCCATGATTTATTCAGTATGTTCTTTAATGAGTGCCACTCCTGACCATAGGTGGTTATAAATCTAACCAATTCTCCTTTTGTCTCTTTGTTCCTCTTAAGTAGGAGATCCTCCTGTGTAAATTTAGCTATTTGTGCCTTTTCTCTTTCTAATAGGCCTCTAGGATAGCCCCTGGCGACAAATCTCTCTGTAAGCTCACACGAAGCCTCATAGTAATCTCTATCGTTGGTGCAATTTCTCCTCACCCGTAAGTATTGTCCCTTTGGAATAGATTTTTTGAGGGGTATCGGGTGTGCACTCTCAAAATGTAAAAGGGAATTTGTCGCCGTGGGCTTCCTGAATAGCGTTGTGATTAATTTGCCAGCCTGTTTTTTGATTATCACATCAAGAAACTCAACCTGACTGTCCGAAATAGTTTTAGTGAGAAAGATATTCAACTGGTTTGTATTAAGGATATTAATGAAATCCTCCAACATTTTTCTGGTACCACTCCATATGAACACAATATCATCTATGAATCTGTACCAAAATTCAACACACGTAGTAAAACACAGCAATTCCTCAGAGAAGACGTGCTCCCTCTCCCACCAACCCAAAAACAGGTTGGCGTAAGAGGGAGCACACCTAGCACCAACCTGGTGCTCAATATTAGCACCAGGTTGGTTTGGAGGCAGTCAAATACTTCCTTGAGATGGAGGGATCTGATCTCTCAGGTAGACATCAATTTGTGCTCAAGCTTTTGCAGTTTGTGCTGACACATAATTATTTTCTATTTGACGGCCGGTACTATGTGCAGGACAGAGGCACGGCTATGGGTGCTTACATCTAATATCGTGTGCAGTGTCTCTCTAATCTTCTGTTCATAGTAATTACACAGTAACACGTGTTTAGTCACCTGGTTGTCCATAGTTACATTTTTGATAGCTCTGAGGTGTTCACAATTTCTTTTTTTCAAAGTGCGTGTTGGGTAATCTATGGATTGTCACATATGTTATAGTTTACTTGCATTTGTTACAACCTGTGCAATATATACAATGTAGTTGGGCATTTCTGCAGCTTTGCCCTTAAACCCTTAGACATATGATAGATTATATGTGTGTGTGATGTCATTTATTAGTGTTATTGTCATAGTGAGTATAGACTGCAGGAGGGTTGTATGTATGTTAAACAAGTAAAGCCAAATTTAAATGATGAGATAGATGGAGGAATAAACAATAAGGCAGAAACAATGTGGGTGGAGCTGTGTACAGGAAGCAAGAAGGTGGGTAAATGAATTGTTGGTGTATGTTATAAGCTTCCAAATGCCAGCAATTAGGTGTAAATTATTCTCCATATGCAGTTGTCAAAGGCTGCTGGTATGGGGCATGTTTTGGTTATGAGAGATTTCAATTACCCTGACATAGGTTGTAGTAAGGGAACTGCCAGCATCTCAGAAGGTATCAAGTTTTTAATTGTCAGCCTGGTAACTATAGGCCTGTAAGCCTAACATCATTGGTAGGGAAGGTACTGGAAACTTTGTTACGGGATCATATCCTTGACTTTGTCTCCAGAACTGATCTTATTAGTAGTAGTCAGCATCGATTTGTGAGAAACAGATAATACCAAATAAATTCACTTGTTTTTTATGAAGAAGTGAGTAAGAATTTAGATTCTTTTTTTTTATACTGTGCCACATAGGCATAGGTGACTAATTTATAAATTGAGGACTGTTGGCCTTGAAAAAAACTTTTGTACTCAAGTTCTAAGTGGAGTGCTTCAGGGTTCCATACTGGGGCCACTTCTTTTTAATCTGTTTATAAATAATTAAAGGGGGCATTGAGAGCAAGATCTCTGTCTTGATTAATGACACAAAACTTTGCAGAGCTTTTGAAACTTCAAATTTTGTGCAATTGCTGCAAGCAGACCTAGATAGATTATCAAATGGGCAGCAGAATGGCAGATGAGATTCAATGTTGATAAATGTAAGGTGATGCATTTAGAGTTTAACAATCCTGGTGCCACCTACACCATAAATAACTCTGTGGTAAGTGAATCTCTGATGGAAAAAGATTTGGGGGTTCTGATAGGTAAAAGACTTAGCAAACAATGCCCGACGGCAATGGCTAGAGCTAGCAAGATATTGTCTTGTATAAAGAGGGGAATCGATTCAAGAGAGAACAATAGTATTCTCCCTTTACAAGGCACCGATAAGGCCTCATTTGGAATATGTTTTGGAATCCCATATACAAAAAGGACATTTTGGAAATAGAAGCAGTTCAAAGAAGGGCAACTAAAATAATAAAGGAAATGGAGGGGCTTAACTATGCAGGCAGATTAGACAAGTTAGGTCCGTTTACATTGGAGAAGAGACGCTTGCGTGGGGACATGATAACCTTAAACAAATATATTAATGGGCCATACAATAAACTCTCTGGTGCATTGTTTACTAATAGTTCATATCAGAGGACATGTGGACATCCTTTAAGATTAGAAGAAAAGAAGTTTCATCTTCAGATTAGGAACGGTTTCTTTACAGTGAAAACGGTAAAACTGTGGAATTTCCAGCAGATGTGGTAATGGCAAATTCACTGAATGGCTCAGAAAAATATTGAGAATGACTTGTATTAATACATTTACTGCAGTTCTGGTTGATCCAGGGATACTTTCTGATTGCCGTTTGGAGTCAGGAAGGAATTCCCCCCCCCCCTTTTTAGCTGTTTTTTTTTTTTTTTTTTGCCTTCCTCTGGATCAACTGTTAGGTAGGATTAAAAAGGAGGATGAAAAGGTTGGACTTGATGGGCATATGTCTCTATTCAATTTTTTGCAATTTCATTGCGCATTTTGGATGTTTTTTAATTAAAGGGTATCTCCACTGCCTAAACTATGTGCAGGTATTTTGAATCTGTGCTGCTAATCTATAAAAGCAATTCATAAATGTTTAACAGCAGTCCGAAAAGAAGCTGGAAACTTATTGCAACTAAAGTGGAAATATTTTCCAGTCAAACAATGGAAATACAAAGGAACTTGTTTCTAATTGTTTTTTGGAGAGTAGCCAATCTACTGACAGGGTTATTTCCTATAATAGTTTCCTTCTTCTCATCTCAGACATTTTTTCTTTGTATTTATTTTTGAGTGTTTCATCTTTAAGTCATATCTGCAACATTCCAAATGAAAAGCCTAATATGCAGATGTTTAATGTACTTTGAAGATTACTTATGGAAAAACAAATTTAACTCATATGGTTGTCGAGTCCTTCACGTGTCCTATGATAAGGGCAGCAGACCTAAAAGGAAATTGAGAGAAGAGACTAAAATATTTACTACAAGGGTCAAGTGAGTAACATTTACTTCATTAACTATAATGGGGAAATGTGCAAATATTAAAATAAAATGACACACTTGGACACAGTTGAACTCATTTACCCAGGGCCACAGTGCTCTTTTGTGGAGTTAAAGTCATGCTAACCAAGTCAGCAGTTATCATCAGTGTAAATAAATAGTTCAGTCCCAAAGGGAACTTTTCCTTTAATGTATTGATTGAAGCCCAGGAGGTTAAGGAGCTATGCTTTACCGCTCGTTTTTCAATCAATAACTCAGGAGCCAGGGCCGAAGGCAAGTATATTTACCTTTTGCGCAATCCACCGATGCAGAACTTCAAATCTCCAACCGCTTCCTGTTCTAATTCTCTACAGTATAGTGCGCATTATCATGCATGTGCGCAAATGAGAATTAGAATCAGAATCCTCTATGGGACTGCACGCTTGGTGTGGTTACTGTTGGATGCGGCTGCTTTTGCCGCAACCAACAGTCCTTCCTCCTGGCCGACTAGTCGAAAGTCTCGAATGGTCGGTCAGGAGGAAAGTTTTATGGTGTGTACCAGCCTTAATGGTTCCAGAGGCCAAAGTAGGAAAGCTCAACATATTTTAAAGGGGCCATTCTTTCACTTTCTAAAAGATGTCAATATGAGGGTAGAGTTGTCCTTTAAAGGGCATATTCACCCCCTTGTTTGCTATGCCTATGATTATGGATGTCTGAGGTCCAAAATGCATCAGGCGATCATTAAAGGAATAGTTCACAGAAAAAGTGAACTATTCCTTTAATGCACTGATGGAAGACCGGGAGGTAAAGGATCTATGCCTTACCTTACCTTATGTTCTTCAATTAATCGACCAGGAGCCAGGAACAAAGGTGAGTATATTTATCTTGCGCACAATCCACCGCTGGCTCCATTTACAAGTCCCGACCGCTTCCGGGTTTAATTTAACTATTATTATTATTATGGAGTTATATAGCGCCAACATCTCCCTTAGCGCTTTACATGTATACATTCACATCAGGCCCTGCCCCGAAGAGCTTACAATCTAAGCACATTTATTTGACACATACAACCTATCAGTATGTCTTTATGATTTTGGGGGAAAACGAAGTGCCCGGAGGAAACCCATGCAAGCACGGGGAGAACATACAAACTCCTTGCAGATGTGTCCAAGGTTGGATTCGAACTCTGGACCTCAGCGCTGCAAGGCACCAGTGCTAACCACTGAGCCACCGTGCTGCCCAACTATAGCGCGCATGCACGATAATGTTCACTATAATTAAACTAAACCAGGAAGTGGTCAGGAATTTTCAATTGAGCTGGCTGTGGATCCTGCGCAAGGTAAATATACTCACCTTCGTTCATGGCTTGCTCCTGGTCGATTAATTGAACAGAACAGAAGATAAGGCATTACCTCCTGGTCTTCAATCAATGCATTAAAGGAATAGTTTCGTGCTGATGTACACCAGGTTGAATGCAGACCCCATTTTTTTGGACAATTTTTTCTGGGGCTGCTGCACCTGCGCCACTCAGCTACAACGTACATACTGCATTGTAACCTATAGGGTGGAAGTGTACCTATAAGAATTTAGTGAAGTGAGTCTTAGAAGTGAGTGTGTTTGTATTGTTAAATATTTATTGTTACTTCCCTATATTTGCAGTTTCATAAAACTGCTTCACAGAAGGGTTGCTCTCTGTATAGTATTCAGCATATTCACCCCCTTAATAAGTACCCCCAAATCCCATTTTCACAATACTTACCTTTCTCCCCGGCACTGAAGTGAAGGGTATCTTACCCTCTGATCCTATGTTTCATACCTTTTTTTTCCTTTAGACTGAGCTCATCCTTCTTGAGGGGGGAGGATGAGCTCAGCTAATAGTACGGAGAACAGTTCTAAAATGCCAGGTAAATGCTGTTGCAGACTTTATAACAGTGGCCCCTGTGACTAGCAGCCATGAGATCCCTATCCCTGCCTCTTTCTTCCCTCCACCCAGTTCTCCAATTAGAACTTAGAGTAGGTAAGGAGTGAACAATTCAATGGAGAAGACATGGAAAGCAGGTACATACTATATATCATGTCAATGCTGGCAGCTGAAAGGGGTAAAGGGCATGTCCATTGAAAAAAACCTTTTCTATAAATTGTTTATTACCCCCCCCCAAACCCCACTTCTGCGTTATTCCAGCTTTCAAAACACTCCTGAACTTGCTTACCTGACCCGGTCCTTGCTTACCTGACCCGGTCCTTGCTTACCTGACCTGGTCCCTCGCTTCTCCAACACTGCCTCTGCTGCTGACAGCCACTCCACTTCCGGGCTGTCAGTTAAGGCAGGACGTGTCATCATGAACAAATCAGTAACGACCAAGATGGAAGATGGCTGTCTGCGCAGAAGTCCCCTGCTCCTGTTTCAAGCAGGTGTTCCTGTTTAGGTGGCACCTTAACGGCGAGGGACCGGGTCAGGTAAGAAAGTTTAGGAGTGTTTTTGAAAACTGGGAAAAATGCGAAAGTAAAGATTGGGGGGTAATACACAATTTAGAGAAAATATTTTTTTGGAGTGAACTTGCCCTTTAAAGATAATACTCTGCTGGCAATGAAAGTGTTACTGGCAATACTCTGGGAAAGTGTTGGCACTAAAAGTTTTAAAAGAAGAGTGCTGGCACTGAAGGGTTAATGGTAAGGCTATGCTGGCACTTAAAGTGATAATGGCAATACTTGGAAAAACTGCTTAAACATTTCAGATCTCACCAAATTTCCTGGCTGGCTGGAAACATATTCTGGGAAGAACACTGGTGCCACATACCGCGTATCCACTGAAACCTATCCTGTCCTTCCAATCAGTATTTCATTGCATACTTACAAACGTATGTATATATGCCCACCTCACCTGGTACAATGTGCACCTCTTACCAACTACTTAAGCAGTCCCACAAAACAGAATAGCAGCAGTGGACAGTGTCAAAAGGAAAAAACCCATATGTAGTTTTGCTGGCCAAGTTTGTTTTTTTTTTTTGAGGGAGGGTGCACATAGGTGGGAGGGTACCTAGGGCATTGAGATGACAGTATAGCATGCATTACCACAGTGACTCCAACATCCATTATTACCTGCAGAAACACATAGTGACTTAAATCATTCACAATATAAAAAACATGTAACATGTTGACATGTTTGTAAATGTTGATAATTTTACAATTTATCGACAAATTTGTACTGAACGCAGTTTATAAAGCAGCGATAAACAGCTCCAAAAAGTCAGTAGCGCACTCTATTGTCACTTCGACTACCGCAGCATATTGCTATACATCTACATGGTAATCACTCGATCGTATATATATAAGACGCCGATGTGTGATATTGCGTTAAGTTCAGCATTTCAAAATCGACAAGTCTGAGGTGGCCAAAACCCGCAAGTGGTCAGTACATTGTAGAGTGTTTCCCAATACAAATTAGAGTCTGGGGGTGTTAGACTATCATCATCAGTTCCTATAGACTCACCACTAGAGGGAGAGGCTCTGCAGTTCCTATTGACTCACCACTAGAGGGAGAGTCTCTCCATTTTCTATTGACTCACCACTAGAGTGAGAGTTTCTGCAGTTCCTATTGACTCACCACTAGAGGGAGAAACACGGGAAACACACGGAGGGAGAACAGGAATTTAACATACTGCAGGTAAATTTGCTTGGGACAGAGGGGGGGCCCTGGATTTAGGACAGAGGGGCCCCTGGGACAAAAAAAGGGGCCCTGGATTTGGGACAGAGGGGGGCCCCTGGATTTGGGACAGAGGGGAGGGGGGCCTGGATTCGGTACAGAGGGGGGCCCTGGATTTGGGACAGAGGGGGGGGGGGGGAGGAGGGGGAGAGGGGGCCCCTGGATTTAAGACAGAGGGGGCCCCTGGATTTGGGACAGAGGGGGCCTGGATTTGGGACAGAGGGAGGGGCCCTGGATTTGGGACAGAGGTGCCATTGGATTTGGTACAGAGGGGGGGCTTGATTTGGGACAGAGGAGGGTGGCCTGGATTTGGGACAGAGAGGGGCCCCTGGATTTGGGACAGAGTGGGGCCTCTGGCCTTGGGACATGGAGGAGAGCTATGGCCATGGGACACTAAGGGGGCACTCTGGGCTTCTAGCGCCCGCTATTGTAACAGGCTTAATGCCTAGTCATATATAATAAAACCCTAAGTGTGCGACCCTGTGTCCGTGTGTGTGTCACTGCAGTTTCTATGGACTCACCACTAGAGGGAGAGTCTCTGCAGTTCCTATTGACTCACCACTAGAGGGAGAGTGTCTGCAGTTCCTATTGACTCACCAGAAACACAGGAAACACACGGAGGGAGAACAGCAATTAAACAAACTGCAGTTAAGGTTGCTTGGGACAGGAGCCTCTGGATTTAGGACAGAGGGGCCCCTGGATTTGGGACAGAAGGGGGCCCTGGATTCAGGACAGACAGGGGGCCCTTGGATTTGGGACTGAGGGGGCCCCCTGGATTTGGTACAGAGGGGGAGCCCTGGATTTGGGACTGGGGGGGGCAGATTTGGGACAGGGGGGTCCACTGGATTTGGGACAGAGGGGGCCCCTGGCCTTGGACAGAGGGGGGACTCTGGCCTTGGGACACTAAGAGGGTACTCTGGCCTTGGTACATGGAGGAGGACTATGGCCTTGGGAGACTAAGGTGGCACTCTGTGCTTCTAGCGCCCGTTAATTGTAGCGGTCTTAATGTCTAGCTTTAAAATAAATTCGAATGTTGGCCAGTTCTCGGTTACAGTCCTGGTCTGATATTGGTCGATGTTATGGTTTTTGGTCGATGTTTATGGTTTTTGCTGCGAAAACAATGAATAGGGTCATGTAAACGGCACACATTGCCGATACTAACTACCTTTTTGTGGATAAAACAATTGGCTTTATAAATAACTCTATTTGCCGTTTGGATATCATGTGTTAATGAAATGGCTATGTGATTGTTTATAAATAAGCCCCTTAGACTTCACAAAAGTGCTACTGTATACCAATGAATAAGGACACCAATTGTTTGTTCAGTCTGTGCAAATGCAGTCTCTACAGGACTTGGCTCTGTGCCTCTATCAACTCTGTTAGATGAGGTGATGCCTCACAATGTCTCATCCAATCCTGCCTTTATACAGTGTCATGTCATGTATGACATATATTCACCTGACTTACATCCATATTATGGCTACCAAAGTTCTCTTTAGCCTTTGTTCTTTAAGCTCAATAAAAAACACAAGAATTAGCTGTCAGCTATGGGTAGAAAGCAGGCTTAAAGGGAAAATAAGGAATAAATTAACATAAGAAAAAATAAGCAACTCCTCTGTGTAAGTAGGCACATGCCTAGGGGGGCCTGTGGTTGGAGGGGCGGTTGTCAATCACATACACACACACACACACACACACACACACACCCAGCATATACCCTCATTCCCTAAACACTCAATTGTGATCACAATTGAGAGAAAAAGGTGTGGTTTGGGGGTGCCTTCTGTGTTAAGATGTGGGGCTATGGATTCTTCTGTGCCGACATGCTTCTGAGGTGTAACTAAATTACTAAGGTTGTGCTTAATTATTTTGGGAGAAATAGAAAAAGAAAGTTTTGATCTGAATTTAATCTAATTTTTACCTTGTCCAAAATGACATGCACCGTAAATAGGAGAATTTGTATTGAATTCCATTGAATCCCACAAAACAGAAATGTGACCCTATACTTTATATATAGGGTTGTTGTGTACAGAGACACATAGGGCCTATTTTAGCGATTATAACGAAAAAGCCTCACTAATGGGATATTAAAAAGGGTTGTGGCAGCTGCTCGTTTCAATTCCAGAAACCGATGCAGCCGATGCAAACCCGTTGTTAAAGTCGCGTTAAACTATATGAAATCGGTGATTGCGACTTTAACATCAGATTTGTGCCCAGCACCTCTAGGTAAATGAGGCCCATAACATTCTTTTATAATAATGTTATTTAAACTCTTTGTAACCCACATTTGCTAAAGAAGGATCACCCTAGTCAGGCCATATGTCATTGAATCTATTAAATTCATTTCATGCATGTTAATAAATGTTTCTGATGTCAGAGCTTATAACATCTGAAGTGAAAAAATACATTTGGCGTCATTCATAAGAATAGAAATATACATTTATTTGTAAAAGCATCACTAGACATACCTAAAATTAGCTTCCAGTGCTGGCTGAATCTGAAGAGGAATAAAATACTCTTATTCTTTTTCCTGTATTCAGTTAGGACGTCGATCAATATAATGACATTCTTCTACTTATGTAAATTGTACCTACACCCACCTACTGAAATCTAATACACTTTCCTGTGTGATCTCAGCAAGGCTATTTTAGCAACACTGATGTATTTATCAGATATAGGTATATTACCTGGGAGCACTATATACCTGAAAAGCAGGCTGACATTTCCAATGTTCAGTCAGTTCCCTGTTTGTTACAACTAATAACCAGCACTCTACCTCAGTCTCAGGAACCTTTGCTGATCCTATACTTTTTTCTATCTCCTGCATTCATACCTGCATTTCCCATATACTGTGAAAAGAAGGAAGGCCCAAGCCTGCACCAGTTGTGGAGATGTGCTACTCACTCTACCCAAACCATCCTTTGACTACTCAAAAATAATTAGACATACCATTATTCAGTAAGTATGAGGCCACATTACAACGAACCGGAATGCACATGCTCATCTCCACTGTGATGTTGCATGTTTCCCCAATATTGCACTATGGAAGTGTATGTGATTGCGCATAAAAATGGTGATTGCATGTGCTCCCAAAAGCGGATCGCAGGCAGCAACTAATGTGGCCAGCCCCATTGCCTTACACTAGTGTGCACTTTTAAGAGTACACTAGTGTGGCCCATCAGAAATTGCAATGGAGACTGTCTAAATTTTAATTTGTGAAAAACTGTGATTTTATTTTTATAAACTACTGGCCCCACTGTGTAGTTTAAAAAAAATCATTACCTTACATCTCAGCCTTATCGTTCTCCTGCAGTGTCTGTCCAAATTCCAGGAAACTGAAGAGTAGGAGCTATCTGTGCGTGAAAAGGTTTCTGCCTCTTCCTTGTCCTCCGGAAGAAATGTGACATCCATCTGGGATTGGCTGCCTCTCAGCCAATCACAGATGCAGCTGCCAGTCTGGCCGGTTTGCAGCTTCCGCCAAACTGAGGGCCAGGCAGAGACAGCAGCGGGAGCAAAGAACTGGAAATATGTTTGTGCTGCTTTTATTAGAAATCTAACTTGGCGGTTAAGGGTGGGCATGGGTGTCCTACAGTACGTAAAAAATTAGGATGGAGATACCCTTTAAATGTAATGCTAATTTACTGAAGATTATTTGATGGAGTATCAAAAAAAGCAAAGCAAGAAAGCAAATATAGGATTAGCTGGTATGCTAATTGTAGGGCAACTTTTGTAGTCTATTTAGCTACCTGTAAAAAACAGTTAGAGCTAGGCCGCACTAGTCTGCTTTTAAGCGTGATCCGATCACAACTTCGATCCGATTACGCTTTTAAAAGTGGATACTCGTGTGGCCAATTGATGTGGAGTGCACTGCCACACGCTGTGCATTTGATCATTTGATAATTTTTTTGCGCAATCGCATGCGATCTGATTGCGCAACATAATGCAATCACAGTGACTTTGGTCCAGCGTGCTGTGAGAGCTTCAGTGTGGCCTCAGCCTACAGTAAGTGAGGAAAACTTTAAGGCCAGCACAAAAAAGGTTGTTGGAATATATGAACTGCCATATCATGACATCTGATTGAGTGCCATGGGGAACAGATGACTATTATTTTTTCAGATTATCAATAGGGTAAGAAAGGGATATTTACATAGGGATCTCCGGAAAAAGAGATTTTTGTGAGGTGGATAACTAAGGACCATGCAGATTATTGGGGAAATTTACCCAGAGCCACTAATGCTCTGGGTGAAGCTAGCTACACACACTAACGATAAAGCCACAATACCGACGGTATTGGGGCTTTATCAGCAGTGTGTGTAGCGTTTTTCACAAATGAGCGTGCAGCCAGTGAACGTTCCCGTCGGCCTCACCGTCATTTGAGAAAGACCTGAAATTTCCCTCGGCCATGGTAGTCTTCCTATAGGGAGTTGGCCACAGGCCTGGGAAACACACAGTCACTGTGTATAGGGATAATGCTCGGGATTGTGTGTTCACTGATCATTGAAAAATGAAAGACAGGCTCTTGCAGACCCTGTCTGTCATCTTTCAAACATCTTTACTGTGTGTACCCAGCTTTAATCTCCCTTCCATGATTAAATATCATGTTTGTAATCCCAACCACAGCCTGATTTTAAAATCTTGTGCTAAAAGTAGTGCACATGCGATATTAAATTACGAAAGACGGATGCACGGGTGTCTTTTGTGTAACCTGTGCATCTGGCGCTAATATGGAGTTAAAGTCGCACTAAGTCACGCTAACCGATAGCGAAATGGTTAGTGCAACTTTAACTCCATATAACTGCTCAGCGCCTCTGGGTAAATGAGCTAGTATATGTTTAACATACCAATCCATATTTTTCCTTTTGTGCACATCAGTTCAGGCAAGTCTGTGCTGAAACAAGTTTTAATTAAGATATACTATTAATAAATATTAGAATAATATAAAACCTGTTTTGTTGCTGAAAGTATAATTAAAAAAGTAATACAAGAAAAAAAAAATGTCACCAAGTAAGCAATAATCCTGAAGTTTCAGTTAGGTGTACTGTTCTCTTAAGTGTAATAAAGCTGGGTACACACAGGAAAGATTTTTGAAAGATGACAGACAGGATCTGCAAGATCCTGTCATTTTTTAAACATCAGTGAACACACAGTCCCTAGCATACACAGCATAGGGGAACGCTTGGGGCTCTGTGTTTCCCAGGACCGCGGCTGACTTCCCTATAGGAGTAATCCTATTATCCCAAAGACTTAAAATTTCCCTAACGACTGTGAGGCCGACCATAACGTTTGGTGCCTGCATGCTCGTTCGTGAAAGAAGCTACACACACTGCCGATAAAGCCCTGATACAGTTGCATCCGACAGTACTGGGGTTTTATCGCTAACGTGTGCACCTAGCTTAAATCTGGATTGTATTATTGTATATATCAGATATTAAAAATTAATTTTCTTAATTATTTTGGACAAATGTTTAGCTCATAGCATTAATTAATACTGAGGACCAACCCACTCTGTAAAAGCTAGAAATCTGCTGAATTTAACAGATTTTATGAAACTGCTTCTGGTTTTACTGGTGAGAGATGTAGTTCTCTGTATTTTAATTAGAGTTACAAAATTCAAGTCGACCCATTCATATTTAAAGGGTATCTCCACTGGAAATAAAAAAATTTGCCATTCAGTTTTGTTGTAGAACGGGAGGTAAAGGAGCTGTGTATTACCTCCCGTTCTTTAATAAAACCTGCAGGAGCTGGAAGAGAAGTTAAGCTACTTACCCAATCGCTCGTTCCTCCGCCGTGTAGTCTGACAGGTCCTGATGGACTCTGTCTACTTTGCGCATATAAGTACCTTACACGGCACCTGCAGGTTTTATTGAAGTGCGGGAGGTAAGATACAGCTCCTTTACCTCCCATCTTCAATAAAACTGAATGGCAATTTGTTTTTATTTCCAGTGGAGATACCGTATATACTTGAGTATAAACAGAGGCTTTCAAGCTTGAAAAACAGCATGAAAGTAGAACCTCGGTTTATACTCGGATCAACCACTTACCTTGTCAGTAATCCGGCAGACGCTCGCTCCGCATACTCTGCTATTCCGGCTAACGCCACTACTCAGTGCCTCTCATTTCCTGGCAGTTATACCTGCAGTAATCCCTGCAGTAGCAATTCCTTGCCACTGCAGATGTTTGAAAACTACAACTCCCAGCAACTAACGCATGCTGGGAGTTGCATTTTCCAAACATCTAGAGTTCCAAGGAATGGGGGTTACTGTATGGGATTGCTGTCCATTTAAAGGGCAACTAATGCCTCAAAACAATACAGAATCAGAAGGACGGTATGTATTGTTAAAAAGATTGCCTTCTGATTCTGTATTGTTTAGAGGCTTTAGTTGCCCTTTGACTGGACAGCAGAATTCCCATACAGTAATAACCATACTGGATTTGGCTATTACTGTATGGGACTTCTGTATGGGAATTCTGCTGTCCATTTAAAGGTCAACTAAAGCCTCAAAACAATACAGAATCAGAAAGCAGTAGTGGTCATAATGTCTACCCTCGGTTTATACTTAAGTCAATCACTTTTACTCCTTTTTTTAGGTAAAATGAGGTACTTTGGTTAATACTTTGGGTTAGTTTATACTAGAGTATATATGGTACTCTTTAACATATTGTGGTACCTTTGTAGTAAATATAGGGGGTTATTTTCACCCAAAACTATAGTGTATTGGAAAACTTAAAAACTGACTTAAAAACAGCTGAACAAATGTTTTCTTAAAAACAATAATCTAACAGACAACTGATTTCAGTTTATGATTAACCAAAAGTGTACCAAATTAAATAGTGATTCCCCATCTGCTAATCATGTTAGCAGTCATCAGAGGAGTATTAGAAATACAGCTGGACTTAGCCTTGAACTTTCCCTTAGATTCTGTCTCGTTAACTCTAATGACCTTTAACACAGTTGGGTTAGTTACAATAACAACATAATACAATGCTTTTTTTCTGCACAGCTTTGCTTCTTATTACAGCTTTTACTAAATGTGTGCAAACCTCAGAACAGAAATCTCCATATTATCACTACTTTAGGTCTGGCACACACAGCTGGGCAGCATGCAAGGTCAGAATTTGGTCCATAGCTTCTACCAACCACCAGTCCAACAGAATTGGTTGGAGGAGGGATTGAGGAAATGTAAGGGAAATTACAGATGTGGCAAGTGTAAAGCCTGTCCATTCATGGCGAATAAGAAAAGGTCTTTTTGCTCCAGTGATGGTACTGAATACCACATTAAAAGCTTTATAAACTGTAAAACCAGTGGAGTGGTCTATATCTTGCAATGCCCTTGCATAAAAATTTATGTGGGCAAAACTATTAGACCATTAGCCCAGAGAGCATTAGAACATATAAGGGACATAGGTAATAACAATGAAAAAAGCTCAGTAGCAAGACACTTCAAGGATTTTCACAACAGTAACCCCAAAGGGATATTAATATGGGGTATACAGAAAATTGAGAAACCAAAAAGGGGAGGAAATTGGGACAAGACCATCTTGCGTCATGAAGCAAGATGGATCTATGTGCTCAATTCTAGAAACCCTATTGGTCTTAATGAAGAATTGAATTTTAATATGTTCCTCTAAGGTCCACTGTGTTAAATGGGCCATGTTTATGTGTTGTATATATTATATATTTATTTAACCTTAGCTGCTGTTTGGTTGTTCAAGAGATGTAGGGTAGTTGTTGCCATTCCGCTGGGAACTGAATCTTTCAAGCTTCTGTTCCCCTCCGGTATAATTATTGGCAGAGCACTACCGCTCAATTGAGTATTTAAGTGCACATGTGGGAATAGTCATGTGACCCGGAAAAAGGGACGAGGTTGTCCCGAACCGTGCGTCGGTCAACATTACCATTACCAGAGGGGGACCGGGCTATGTACACGGCCTTTTTGTGAACTCAGTGGATTTATTGGCAGCACCAGAACTCTCTACGGACAGTAGGCAACTTTGGGTTCTGACGCCAATATCGGAGCTCCCGCTGGTGCGGTTACTGTGGGAAGTTTGGGAGGACCCAATTCCCGGATGGGTGAGATTGCTCCAATTACCCACACTGTCTATGTGTACTTTTGATTTAGGAATACTTTCCTTGATATTCCACCGTATCTATACATTGTTGGGCTGCCTTTATTTCCCACCATCTACAGTGCCAGTGCATTTATTTATGCTATTGTTGCTATAGGATACCATGGACACCCACATTGGACTTTGGACTTGGTTCTGTTATATGTGGTTTATCCAATCCCTGGGATTATTGTTCTAATTGTGTTCATATGATTGTGGCCGTGTACTATAGGGGCTTATTCATATAATGATTTTGATATTACATGCTACCTATACCCCCGGTTCCCCCTTCTGGGATTTTATTAGTGCACTTTTTTGATATATATGTTTTTTATCTTCTATATGCTAAGTGATTATGTGAAAATAAAGTGAATTTGTATCTGGATAACCATGCAGTAGTTATTAGGGTTATATACCCTGCTCAGTAAATTTTGTGGGATTTATGTCAGAGGGAGGTGCCCGCTCCTTTTTGGTGTGGTGGAGGTGGTACTGTGCCACCCTGTCTTTTGGGGTACATATATTTATATTCATATTATGTATTTTACTTACCTCTGACTCCCCCCTATATGTCTATATACCTACCTAGAGTATGGTTTGTTCCACACTCTTATAAGGTCTGTTTTTTGGACCTAATCGTTCCGCTACCGAAACTCTTCATGCGATAGGATCGAAATATCTGCATTCGAACGGAAAAAGTATTGCATAACAACTGCCCGAAATTTACCGGCCTGTCAAATCGGTCCATTGCACAAAAATTGCCGATATTTTGGTCTGATTGACCAAAATTTTGGTTGTGACAGTTGATTGCTCTGAAATACCGAACCATGTGTACACAGCCTATTGCTTGATCATCCCACCTCAGCAGACTTGGTAATCTGTCTATTGGCAATTAAAGCAGCACTGACAACAGGGTTGCCAGATCTCTTCTACCCCCAAGCAGGAGGGGTTGTGACATCTCAGTGACGTCACGGTAGGCAGAATTATGTTGTGACAGGGGTGGGGTTATGGGAGGGCCCACAGTCAGGTCGGTTTTAGGGGCATAACTGGGCGGGGAGTTGTTCGTTTCAGGGGCAGGGCTGCCAGGGCCGGGGTTTGGCCGGGATTTCAGGCTGAGGCCACACTGCAATGCACAGGAATCACGCACAAAATCGCGAGCGTTATCGCACGCGATTGTGTGCGCTTTTCTTGTGCGTTCGCATTTGAGTTCACGTTTTGCGCATGCGTTTTCGCCATTTCGCGTTATGGAAAACACTGCGTTAACGCACCAAAAATGGTGAACGCATGCGTTACCAAAACGCGAACGGAAGCGCAATCGCATGTGCATCGGAAATTGCGGGAATTTTTGCGTTCCCACGATTTCCATTTTAGCGAAAATCGCGGGCGCAATCGCGAGCACGAAACGTGCTAGTGTGGCCTAGCCCTCAGTCCTGACTGCGGGACTCGGAAATTTTCCTTGCAGTCGGAACAATCTCACCCAAATAGGGACGTCTGGAAACCCTGACTGGCAACCAGTTTCCAACAATCCCTAGCTGATTCAATCAAATTTAGATATGACTGTTTTCCTTCTGAATATATCAATAGCCCTACTATATTTTGGAAATAAGTATGCATTGGTGTGTATTTCACCTAACATCTCATAATCTAATAGCATTTGTATTATTATCATTAACAAAAAGTAATAATGGATTCTGTTTTTTTTTTTTACAGTTTTAGAAACTTCTGCAGTTCCTTCTTACCGATAGGATGATTTCTCTAAAAATACAACCAGCTAAATAAATGGCGTGAAAACACACACACAGTTGTGAATACTGAAGCTGCAGACATGACTAGACAGAGGTCTGGCTGAAATCACCGTCTGAGCTAAGCAAATGAAATGAGCAGGAAGTACTTTCAGCTTATTCCTTATTTGGACTTTCAAGAGCTGTGCTCATATTAGAAAAGCAGCCAGATCCTTCCAAACACATGATGTAACAGTTGAGAAATCTCCCTGTACTTACTTAATATGCAAAATAATGCTCTTCGTACAGACGGTAGAGATGGAATGCAAGGCAGAGAGAAAAGCAAAACAAATGCTGTAAGAATAGAAACTAAAGTGAAATCACTGTAGCGTGACTGTCATAATCATCACCTGCTCTTGGCAGTGATAGTCCTATGAAAACTCCATTTACCCTATAACTCCTAACCCCCAGAATAAATAACACATACAACTTCTGGGATCAAAAAGGCCACAGCAGGTTTCTTTATTTACAAATGTTTACAAAGTTAAAGTTCTGGTCAAATGAAACAATTAGTGAACATTAACATTCCTTAAATAATTTTGTAACAATATTACATGATACATGGTCCATATAGGCTTGTCCACCTCTGTTACCAACCTAATGCCATTCATCAGCCATCCCAACACTGGCAAAATGAGTACCTTGGCCACATCCTCCTAGCCAAGAAGGACCAACCCATCTCTCCCAGAAAAAAACTGATTTTGTTCCCCTATCCACTCACTCTCTCTTCATGGGCCCACCTACTGCTGTGATTATACTACCTAACTGCTCTAGACCCACCCTTTTCTTTCCAACTACTCACTTTCCAGGCAGGCTGGCGGGTTGGTTACGCTTCTCTTCCACCTGTGGAGACAAATGTGATTCCCACCCCCACGTGACCCTCTTTTATATTTCTTCTGTCCCTCACCATGACTTCTTAACCTAACATACCAATCAGCTCTCACCTATCCTCTCTTTCAAACCTAATGTTTTCTAACAACCCCTTTTTCCTTTCATTTTATATTCCATGTCTGCCATGCCCTTCAGTCCCTATGGTCCTTACGTTTCTGTACCTCTGCAATATCATCCTTATTGGACTTTTCAGATCCTCGTGCCTTGCAATATCATCATATTCTATTATTGATAAGCCAAAAGACTCCAAACATGATATCAGTGTAAGTGTTAAGGGACCGATACACACAGCAATATTTATTGTACAATCCCATTAGAGTATAATCAATATTGGTCTGATAAATACGGACTGCTCATTGGACCATCTACCTGGTTGTACAGTATCTGGAAATGAAGGATTGTTGTGTGTATCTGCCCCTTAAGGCAGAGATTATACAGGAAAGAGGCCCAAGAGCTTGCTAGTCAAAAAAAAATTTTTTATGGTTCATTTGTGTCATACTTGCAATCTACAAGCCAGTACGCTTCTGCAACATCTTAGTAGGGGCTTAGTAGAAATGGTTATATTTTATCACTGGCTTTATCTTGTTCTACCCTCTCCAGCAAACACATGCACATATTCACGTAGTTTGAGGATCAGGCCATCACATACAACAAATAAAGCTGTGTAAAGCTGGGTACTGGGGCACAGTGATTTCTAGTTACACCACTGCATAGACTGAAAGAGTTGGGGGACCTCCATTTTTCAGCTATAGACTTGCTCAGTAGTTTTGAATTATCCACATTTGTAACTTTTCTAATGCATGCTGCAGACTGTAATGATTTCAGTGCAAGTGTTATGTTATATTTAATCATTGATGTTAATTCATTTGGCCATTTTTAAAGGTGTCTAGATTGGAATGTACAATCTCTCAATATAATGTTAATTAAAGGAGAACTAAACCCAATTTTTCATACTCCAGAATCTGAAAACAAACCCACTAAAAACACCAATAAGCTATAAAATCTCACTTCAGTAAATTGTATTAAAATAAGTGTAAGCCTGTTAAGAACTGGATGAAGTATCTGTGTGTATGTGCAGTGTCAGACCACACCTCCTGACCTCAGTCACATGCTTCCTTGCTTTATCTGTCCAGTAAAAGGATTGGCTAGAGATTATTGATGGGTGTGACCAACTGTAACAAGTTTCTGCACGTGCTGAGCATGTGCAGAACAAAATGGTCATTGACCAAACTGTGTGATACTAGAATGCTGTGAAGTAAAGCACAAACCATATGTTATTTAGGTAAATTTCCCAACGCCCATATCAAAATGAGAGGTAAGACACAGATTACTGGTCCTTTAAAACATCATCTTTGCAGGCACAGGATAACAGTGTCAGACAGGGGAATCAGCCCATTCACCAAAAAAACTAAAAAAAAAACCGCTAAAATGTAAATACTGAGCCAAAGGCTTAAGGTCAGTTGCCGATTGATGAACGACGCCCAAAGAAATATACTGTATACACGTCCGATTATTGCCTGAATCAGCCGTTTGACGTGTGTGTGTGCAGGCGCTCGGGGGTGGGGTTTAAAGGGCATCTATAGTGAAAAAAACACATTGCCTCTTTGCAAAGTTAAATTCATGTACTCTGTGCTGCCTTAATCCTATCTCTGTCAGTGACTTTGTTTAACCATGGTGACATCTCTGTGCAGCACTCCCCCCTTCCCCCTCCTCTCTGTTACCTCCTCCATGTCCTAACTCTGGCTAACCGACAAGATTATCATGTGCAGTAGGAGTTAAAAGTTCAACATCCTGAAAAACACACCCATGCACAGTGGCCAATAGAAAGCAAGCTGTCCTGGAGACACGGAAGAAGGAGAACAGTACATGGTGGAAAACCTCGTCCGATCGTGCGGTCCTCTATGGAATCTATAAAAAGTGAAGACACTCTGGTGGTTGGGGGGAATTATAGAATACATGGAAAGAAAGAAAAAAAAGTTCATTTTTCCACTATAGATGCCCTTTAAGAATTGCATTTTAATAAACAATAGGAGTCAGTAGGGAAAAGATAGACATGTAATTAAGTGATATTAGAGATATGAAATGTTAGGTAGGCCCCTAAACTCGTCCTAGACTTAGGTCTCAGAATTCCTGGTGGGCCCAAACACTGTAGGATAATGAAATGAACCTGATCTTAGCACAGCTCTGTACAATGTATTTCTCATCAGTATGTCTATTCAAAGGGGGATGTTGGAGGGTATGCATAACAAAATAAATTATGCCCTTAACCAGTATGGCAAAACCCTTACTGAACAAAGTCCATTAAGTGATATAAAAAATGCATAACTTTGGGCAGCAATGAATATATCACATTAACACATGGTTAAAATGATCTTGGTCCATGGGTAAACTACACTTTCCAGCATTCCTTACCAGACATACAGGAATATGGGGTAAAATGTAGTTAAACTTTAATTTTTAGGATCCTGTTCCATTTTATATTAAGGGCACATGCACCCAATGTAATTCCCCTTAACGAACATAGTAGCGTGAAAACAGATTTTAAATAAAGAGCTTACCCTCCCAGGTTGTTTTCTTCAGCTTACCTAGGAGAAAAAACAAGCGACCCTAACTATATTTATTAAATATGGAGTTATAACAGGATTTAACAAGCTTTTTCTTTTAAAACTCATATGCATATTTTTTAGTGCACATAAATGTGCATTACTATTTCTAATCTAATGTAGGTACAGTATTAATAAGTTCTGATAAGTAAGTATGCATGCAAAATAGAGATGAGCTTGCTATTTATCCTCAGTCCCTAATACGGGGATTCTCAAACAGTGTGTTTGAAAACTCCCAGCATTCCCTGGCTTTTCTATTTAGCTAAGGAATGCTGGGAATTGTAACTTTTAAACACCTGGAGGCACACCATTTGAGAATGCCTAACCTAAGGCATGGCTATTGGATATGTGTAATACCCAGTGGGTACAGTGGGTAAATCGCAGCCCCATGAAATAACTTTAAAACCATGCATCTTCACTGTAGATGCTACAGATTATTGCTCATTAGATAAAACTGAAAGCTGAGCTTTTTCATATACTTTGATTGACTTCAAAAAAGGCAAATGAAACACTTTGTAAAAAAAACCTAATTCCTAGGTTTAGCAAGGTTTCCTACATCTAACTACTTCATAAGTGGCCCCCCAAACTGCCCAACTAACAGGGGAGGACTGGGACCTTTGGCCTTGGGGGGCAAATACAACTAAGTGACCCTTTCACGTTAGATCACAACATTTTTGACCAGGCCCACTGGTTACGTCCATTTTTAATACCACTATTCCCATTTTACATTTTCAAGTGTATGATGTAGTTAAAGGACAATTATAGTGCTTAAATCTTTTCCCTCCCCCTTGCAAGTAGCCCTAGTTAGGACCTGAATCACTAAGTCCTCACCCCTGGGAACACTTTCTATGTCAAGTTATGCCCAAAGTTTCCTTTGTTCCTAATGAACTGGAGGGCTGACTAACACCAGCTAATGACCCGGGGGACTGGCAAACACTGAATAATAAACTGGGGGGCTGACGACTTACTCTGGCAAATGAACTAGAGGGCTGGCAACACTGCTAATAGGGGCTAACTTACACTGGCTAACAATCTGAAGAGCTGACAACACCGGATTAAAATGGAGGGATGACAATTCTGGCTAATGAACTTAAGGGCTGATTAACACTTATAATGGACTGGAGGGAGGACAACACTGTCTAATGAACTGAAGGGCTGACTAATTCTGGCTAATGAGCTGGAGGGCTGACTAACACTGTTAATGAACTGAAGGGCTGACTAATACTGGCTAATGAACTGGAGGGCTGACTAACACTGCTAATGAACTGAAGGGCTGACTGGTAAACGATCTAAGGAGAAGTTTCCTGTTCCTTGCCCGTGTTAATGCTATATGTTAATGCTATAGGTGTGCGCTGTGCCTTTCAAACATGTAACTTACTAATAGCTTCTGGGGCAGCCCAAATTTTTCATAGGAGACCAGCCTGGGGGGCATTTGCCCTTCAGCCTACTGGGCCAGTCCTCCCCTGCCAACTAATATACAAAGGTCAATCCTAGCCCAACCTCAGAGTAATAAATCAATTTACCAATCTGTAATCTATCTGTTAGGAGTAATGCTTTGGCAGACAATATTTTTCCAATCATTTGACGCAAACATTCTTGTGATCCCTGGGAATTAATCAGATGCAAAGCATTGGCTGGTGTGAGCTCATCCGGCTTTGACTTTATATTATATTTTATATTTTGTACATACCTGATCAACGTGTTTCTTTGGCCAGATGGATCGAAATTTGGTGATCTAATAGTCTATCAGACTATTGATCAGTAGTCTGTAGGACTACTGTAGGAAAACCTGATTTTGGGTCATAACAACCAGATGTGCAGTCATAAATGAAACTGGGAAATTTTTGGGAATAAACACAGTGAGTTTGTGCACACTTATGGTGGCTGTGCACATAGTGATATCATTGGGACGATACTCATTATGTAGTGTTGTTATCGGTCTTGCCAAAATTTTGTACAGTCTGTGTAGGATCACCTATGTAGAGGCAGTGGTACAATGGTAAACTTCTTTACATTATCTTGCAAGATAAAGACAAACTCCAGTAGGGGGCGATAGCTACCTTACAAGATAAAAATTAAAAATAAAAAAAAATAAAAACTCAGAAATCTGGGTCATGGCTTGCAAAGTTCAATTACATGCAAGTTAATGCTTAACATTAAAAATAATGAAGGCTTTTGATTCATAAATAAAGAAAGGTCCTATATCATTATGCATTTATAAACTGTTCTTCCCAATCTGCGAAGATTTGTTTGGTTGTATTCCATGTTATGCAAATGTGCAGTACTGCTTTCATTTATTAATAACAAAACAAATATTCTGAGTAAAGAATAAATACAAGAGCACCACAGTAAATAAAGTAAACTTTATTTACATTTTATAGATATGCAACTTCCTTTCATAAAACATACAGAGGGAGTTGCAGCTCTCTTTTATATAGGGTTAATGTGATTTTAAGTGGCAAGTTGCAGCCGCACTTTTAGCATAATGGCTCTCAGTAAATCCCCCATTTGTTGTTATGTAATACTTTAAATAAATCTATTTTAATAGCCAATATTCTATTATCCATAAGTACCCTACAGCTTAAATTAGAAAAAAGAGCCTGCTGAAAAGATCTTTTTTTCTCATTTTACCCAGCACAAGCACAAGAAAAAAAATTAAAAATGAGCCGCGCTACATTTTTTACTAAATTCAGGGCATCTGAGGTCATGAAACGCCCCATCTCTTGGTCTACATGGTGCTTTTATGTTTTTAACTGCAGTGCATTATGGGCTATAAAACAAAAGTTCAGTGTTACATATGTCCCTGACTCCTGCTAATAATATAACTTCTGTTGTATATTTTAGCTGTACAGTCAAAAAACTGGGTGTACTGTTCTGTACAGTTCAGCCTAGTTACAAAGGGTGTATAATTAATAAGCGTGCCTTTCCTTTTGTGATGTGGTTCTGGGACATTCCTGATTTTCAATCTGGTTTTTTAAACTGCTTGTAAAATTGGATTCAGCTTCTAAATTAAGGCGTTGCTTCTATTTTAAGAAGCAAATAGAATTGCAGAGGGTATTCTTATGTATCTTCACTATGAACGACATCAAAGACATTCTAAATTTGTCTGTAGGCTTTGGATTGGGATAACTCAGTAGTTTCAACCCACAATGGCACAGTTTGGGTTTAGACAAGGCAAAAAAGCTACTTCTACTAATCATTCTATTCTGGCATTGTGAAAAATATTCCCTACCACTGATGTCTCCATTTATAGAAATTATAAAGTAGACTAAGCTTCTCACAAATAGATTTCATCCATATATTCATCCAACCCATTGTTTTGAATTTGAAAATGCCTATTATTAGCTGATATTTTTAGCTTTTTCTTTGTACAGCAGAGATGCAATCATGCAGCCTGCCAGCCAGTGTAAACTATGACTTCCTCCATACCTAAGCCAGCCAAATACTGGGAAAGCTAGGAAGATGGGCCTCTAACTTCAATTCTGTTCTAGAGGTATTAATATAAACTTAAGGTACAGTCGCGTTGGGGTAACTAGTACTTCTTTTCCCCATACCCCATCTGTACCCTCCTTTCTCTTTAAACACCCCACCTAAAAAAATCACATAACACCAGCTTGTACCCACCCCAGACCCAGCAAGCCCTAGTTGCACCGTCTCTGTGCCAGCCCAGAGGCAGAAAGAATAGTCCAGAACTCCTTTCAGTCACAAACTAAAAGCTGTCAATGTTGTTTGGAACAGCTTGTAGAATTGATAAAACAGTCAGCGGAGTACCATCCATATGAAACAGCAAGGCTAACCCCTTTCCCAGCTCCACCTCCAGATAGTGACAAAGGCAGCCAAAATGGCAAGTCAGAAGGACGCACAACCATGAAAGAACTATCATTGCTATGTAACGAGAGCCGTTATCGGCTATTTGTGTCTTAAAGTCACATTAACCAATATACCAGGCGTTAACGTGACTTTAAGACACAAATAAAGGCAGTTGCGACATTACGCAAATTTTGTGTCACGCAACTGCCGCAACCAATTTACTAAGCCCTTAACAGGTTTTTAAGACGTAATCTATAATGCCAGCATATAGCTGTCGTTAAAGATTCGCAAAAGGAAAACTCCATTTGCAATGCACTGGGGGCAATAGAGAGCAATAGCGACTCTCGGCACATAGCCCCTAATGTCTCTAGAACGACCTGCTGGGAGCATTCCCACTGAAAGTGGAACGAGGAATCAGCCACTATATTGTGTTTTATAGTATTGTGCAATGCCCTACAATGGGTGTTTAATTGGAGATATCAAAGAACGATAGCCTGCAATAGTCTAAGGATGGGAGGTGACGAGGAAGACCATGTGTTGATTTCATAAATGACACCCAAGTTGTAGAATTATCAAATACTCAACCCCCATTTGTGAAATTGAAAAAAAACTAACCTCCCGGCCCTGTAGTGGTGTCCCTAACCATGCCTCCCATGAACTGCATATCACCAAACCTGGGAGCTAGATCTATTTCTGTGGCACCTTCTACAGTCTCTGGAACCACTACATGGATCTGCTCCTGGCCTGCCCCCTACTTTCCTTGAAATGGTCACCTTGTTCCCAACTGCGATGAGACCTGGCTGGTCCTTCACAAAATGTATTATCCAGCCTTGCTGGGGTTAATAAAAGTGAAGTGGCTCTCCCAACCCTAGGAGGACCTGGGGCTGATTGAACTATAATGCCCTTGCTTTCCTCTCATGATCCAAATGCTTCGCCTCAGCTGCCCAACTCCCCTCACTTACAGACTGGCAGACCCCAGTGGCTAGAGGAGGAATTTGAAGGTCAGGAAGGGGAGCAGGGCTAAGTGTGGGCAATTGTGATGGGCCCTCCAGGGGCATATTTGGGGGGGATTACTGGTGCCTGGAATCCCCCCTTTCTGACTGCTTAGTGCAGTCTGCTGTTCTACCTTTCCTGGTGTCCATAGACTGTTACATAGACAGTTACATAGATAGTTACATTGTTAATTGAGCTGTGAGTGAGAAGCAGCATTTGTATGTTTCAAAAATGTATCCAGTCTGCCCTGTGATTGACAGCACCATAACTAATCATAATTGATACAAAACTGTATCAACATTAACCCTGCAGCTGCTTAAGGCGATTGCTGAGACTGGGTTTATATACATTAATTACTGTACCTACTGCACTGTGATGGAGTTAGGGAGCAAATGATTGTTCAATGTGCGCATACATGGTCCAATGTTATCGGCTTCTACTACAAATTCTGTCAGATCCACCATCAGTGTCGCAGCTCTGACTAAAAGACACTAATGGTAAAGTAGTGTAAATGTGGATTTATCAGTAAAACAGAACGTTAGGCTGGGTACACACGGACATATTTACTGCCCTGACCTTTTGCCGCTATATAATGGTGGACCACAGCATTCACTGCCACTGCCGAAATCACCTCAGTTTTTTCGGGAACTATCTGTTTGTGTGTACCCAGAATTAATATAGTATGTACTTTATAACAAAAGTAAAGAGAATATGTGTATTGGCCAACTGTGATGATAATCATGGCAATTAGAGAATATATATATTATTATATGATCCATATATAATAGAATACATGAATGTATTCGGTCATAAACCTCCTTCTGGGCTTGTTCATTGGTAACCTATTTAGGAATCCCTCCCTTGAAAATCCTGCTCTTGCCACTGCCCTCTATGGTAGCATCCCCCTAACTACTTACAGGGACCATGTCGGCTCATATAAGACTTTGTTCACCAACCTGAAACCTAAGGCCCTTAGGCTGCACAGCCGTACTAACCCCTTGTGGTACTCAGGGACGGATTTTCCTCAAGGCCACCTAGGCCACAGACACCATCTCTTGGCTAAAAAAAGTGCCCATACAATTAAAAAGAAAAGAAAAGAAGCAGGAAAGGAAGTCTGCAAGTGGTGTCTATGTCGGTCTTCTGTGCCAGCCTCTGCTCTGTGTGACCTCTCATGTTGTTAAAGGAAATGGTCTACATTCTGGTCTGGTTTAATATTTGCTATATTAGCTTGCTAGTGCAGTGCTACTGTGCTTTCTGTGCTTCCCTCAAAGCACATACATCATGTATTAAATGAACAAAAACTTAAAAGAGAAACTATACCAAATATTTTTAAATCAATGTTTTAGTTGTGTGGCATATTCTTCTTACCTAACTACAGCAAACTGAGCAATTAACACTGACAGAAGGACCAGAGCAAGGATTGGTCTCTAGCCTGTGTATGGACAATAGCGAATATCAGATAGATTGCTTATTTTGCAGTGGGAAAGTGAGTGTCACTGACAGATGTAGGGGGCGGCACAGGAAGTACAAGTTAGCTGGCCTAGGGGAGAAAAAAGTATAAATCCGGCCCTGGTGGTACTTGACTGATGGGAGTGGAAGGGTTCAGTCCAGAAGTTCCTGCCCTCTGAGGAAGGCCTTTCTTTGCAGCTGGCTTGGCAGTCCTGTATGCCTTGGGTCCAGATGCTGAATCCTTTGTGTCATCTGTTCCAGGTCAACCAGGGGCCTGCTTCACCACCCCATGTGTTTTGGTGTTTGGTTGCTTCGGGCCTCCAACTGGTTCTAGATCCATATAGCACATTGTTGTTGCACTGCCTTGCTGGAAAAAGATTTGGCGAAGTTGCTGCTACTGTCCTGGGAAACAGTTGCCTCCCCTTTTAAAACCAATCAGCTACCCTGCCCTCAACCTACTACCTACGAGATCTATCAGGAAGGGAAGGGGGGGGCACTCCTGACCACTTCCCTGTAATTGCAAGTACGTTGGGTCCCAGTATTTTATTTAATGCTTATATCCTGTATAAGCACTCATCTGAATTGTACATCCAGGTTATAGGGCAGTTGCCCATGTCAGTTTGTGAAAACAGTTAAAGTTTACATTTTTGTTCCGTGTTGCGCCACACACGAAATCGCACGTGATTCTGTTGCATTTGCGCATGAAATTTCTCCTTTCGAGATACGAAATCGCATGTGATTGTGCATAAAAACGGCGATTGCATGCGTATCGCAAACAGATGCGAAAATGGTACGTTGCCGCAATTCCTATATTCGGAAAAAAATTTGCAAGTGTGACCTAGCCCTATGAATGGTCTGCTCTCTTTTCGTCACATTCTAATAAATGAAGACCCAAATTCCTGTTCTTTCTATTTCTTCTTCTTTTTCTTCTGTTTTATTCTTCTGCTTTTTTGGACCGTATCTCCTCCCACAATTTTTGAGCTAGAGACATGAAATTAGGTACAGACGTGCGGGACATATAGGAGAAGTGTGCTATTACCTAGCTAAGGAATCCACGGAAGCGTTATGGTGTTATCGGCGAATAGACTCTAATGGTAACAATCCTCAAATGTGGATAACAATCCTCAAATGTGGATATTTCAAAACAGTCATAAATACAAATGGTGATACCCCCAACCACCCACACAGACACAGGTACACCCACCTACTGACCTACCTTTCTATTACCATGGAAGCCATACTTAAAGGGTTACTATAGTCAAAAAATTATTTTTGATTAATCATCAATAAAAGTTAGTTATATGGTCATACATGCAAAAACACATACCCCCAAACACGGGGGGACACACACTTACTGACCTACCCTTCCATCCCTGTGGCAGCCATACTTTAAGATTAAATAAAGTTAAAAAAAACAACTATTTTGATATATCCTCAATAAAAGTTAGTTATATGCTCATACATGCAAAAACACATGCCCCCAACCCCACAAGGGTACACAAACCTACTGACCTACCCTTCCATTTCCGTGGCAGACATATTTAAAGGGTAAAGAAAGTAAAAACAGTAATTTGATATATACTCAAAAAAAATTAGTTTTATGGTTGTAAACACAAAAAAGACATACCCCCTCAACCAGACCCAGTTACACACACCTACTGACCTACCCTTCCATTTCCATGGCAGCCATACTTAAAGAGTAACTATAGTCGAAAAACAAATTTTGATCAATAATCAAAAAAGGATGTTTATTAACCGCCAACCTGACACAGATACACACACCTTCTGACCTACACCTCCATTACTGTTGCAGCCATACTTAAAGAGTAACTGTAGTCAAAAAAACAAATTTTGACTAATCATTTAAAAAGTTTGGTTTTTAACCCCCAACCTGACACAGGTGCACACACCTACTGACCTACCCCTCCATTACTGTTGTAGCCATACTTAAAGGGTAACTAAAATCAAAATAGCAGTACATACAATTTCCCAGATATGGACAGGGCTTTGTAGTGAAAACTGGTATCGCTCTCTATTGCCTCCTCTAGGCAATGCACTGAGCCGATTATGGCTCAGTGCATTGCCTAGAAGTGCATAGTGAATCGGGTTTTCCCATTCTGAAAATTTCGGAAGCTTGCGCTAAAATTTCTGTCTTAAAGAGCCGTTACCACACAACCACCACAACCACCGTAAGTTATATCTTAAAGTCATGTTGACCCTTGGTACATGTGTTAATGTGACTTTAAGATGGAAAAAGCCAATTACGGCCTTGGAATATTTACAGTATCTGATCTATCTAGTGTACAAAATTAGATATTCTGCATAAGCGTTATTGAATATTGTATTTAATACAGTACATTATTTTCAAATCATTTTTCTGTATTCTTTTGCTCACCTCTGATTATTATAGATGTTTCTATTAATATTTCTACTAGTACAGGGATGTAGCAGACAAAAGATAAAATAAACAATGGTTTTGTCAAACTGTCATTCAAGGGGATCAGCTCTTTTATTACCAGCTACCAAGAGAAAGATGAAAACCTTCAGTTGTCTTCAGTTTAAAAGCCTCTCTACACATAAAGGAAAATATGATATCAACCCTTTATGAGGAACCCTTAATCTTTTAAGAAGCTTTATCTTCATACCAAAAAAAAAAATGTGGCCAGTTATTGAACTAAATATGCCAGAAAAGTGCAACAATACAGATCAAACAAGAGATAAGAAGGTGAAACACTACTGTATTTTTATCCTGACTTCTCAAACAAACATTGCCTTTCTGAAAATTCAGGTGAATGGTCTTTCAAGGGCATCTTGATCAAACAGTTTGTGCCTTGGCAACTCTACTGTTTGATCTGTGATGAGTGAGGAGTTTAGATTCAGTTGTATCACCTTTCTGCTCTTATGTCCTATTACTCCTCAGGTGACATTCCTCTGTAGCTTTTGGTTTAATATTTCCTACATCAAAGTTGTTATCCGTTTAGCAGCTTCTGGGCAAAACTCTTAAGCATAAACGTCTTTTCCTTTTCTTTAGTACCATAAGAAAGCATTAATTTCCTAAAAAGGATGCTCTTAGGGCAAATAAAATGTGCCATAATACAGTACATACAAGTAAATTTATATCAGAAAGAAGTTCACCTGCATTTGATGAGAAGACCTTTGTCATGGCGAGCTCCTTCCTCATATTTTTAGTTACTTTCTGACCATTACAGGCTTTAGCAGATACTGTACAGAGAATGAAACATGTCCACCATTATCATACCACACAAAGAAACAAGAAATATTTAAAACCCATTATCAAACTAAATTGCAGATATACTGAGTTCATTGTGGTTTGCAGTTTGCTAAAGCTGGGTACACACTTTAATGGTAAAGGGACGATTCTGTTGAATCCGACGGTTCTGCTACTTTATCGGTAAAGTGTGTACCATGTAAACGATCTTTCCTAACACCAGTGAATGATTACTGTTGTTGTTGGGAATCATTGTCGCCTTCTGAAAAATTGTCTCTACCGTGGTTGCCCCCTGTACTAAAGTATAGTCAGTGGTCATAAGGAATGTGTCACAGTCCCGAACATTCTCCCGATACTTTATATAGGAGAAACACTCAGGACTGTGTGTAGCCACATCTTTAAAAGATGACAGACAGAATCTTTCAAAGACTGGTACTGTTTGTACTTAGCTTAAGTCTCCACATACCATAAATGCAAAGATATAATAGTTAGGAGCTAGCATATGTCTCAAATTCCCAGGGAGCATGTGTGATATATGATAACTGTGCATATATGGCTTTTCTATTAATAGGCAAGTAAGCCAAGAACACAACCTATAATGCAAGTAGGTGTAGCTATCAACCTGCAAATCCTACAGGCTCTCTCTGGTGCACAGTACATGCAATGCAAAAAAATGGAGCAGATAAGTGTGGAAACTGTTGTGCAGGAATATGCATTAATTGGAGCCATGTTAACTATGAAAAGAGACACCAAGATCAATGTTGCCCAGGTATTGCTGAATCATGTATATATGTATATATATATATATATATATATATATATATATATATATATATATAAAAATAAGGGATATGCTGCTCAAACCTTTATTCAAAAATACTTTCAGGTGCGGTGCAATGGACCGTCAATTTAACATATGTATACATTACATATACTGTATATTTATAAATATAAAAGCTTGATAATGGTCATAGTGTGGAGACCGAAATGTCACTTCTTTATTTTTACCCAAGAAAGGTTTCTAAAGAAGTCCCTGGAGTGCACCAGCCTTTTCACTTTATGTAAATATAATATATATTCAAGTTGTCATGCTCAGTGCCCATGGCAGGGGTGACAGAGCAATGGTGCTGGTAAGTCACAGCTCTCAGTGCTAAATGTGCTATAAGTTTGCATAGATTGCAGCTAGAAGCATGATTCTGGAGTCATTCTGGTAGGAATGTGCTCTTTATATTATAGGGTGATTGTATGGAGACAGTTACCCAATCAGACTTACTTAAGCAAAAATACTATGAATTCATTCTGGTTTAGGGGGGGCTGTAAAAGTTTTTTGTTAAGCAATGTCCTGCCAAACTATTAGTTGTTTACATGTGATAGGTGGTGGGGTGATGTGATTAATTAAAGATCATTTAAAGATTATGCTAATAATACATGTTCCCCTCTAGAGACCCAGAATTCTAAAGTCATTTCCTGTATCATTTTACAACATAAATAATACATGGCACTTGTAATTTATGTATTAACCCTACATTTTCTAGTTTGGACTGTGAGGAACTGAATTTTATCCAGAAGGAATTTCCATCTAAATATAAAGATATAAATATCTTCAGGTGAAATAAATGTTTCAAACCCCATTCTTTTTTTATTACCTAGATGGAGGAAATGTTAAATGTACAGGGCCTCTGGTGTGTCATACCTTGCACAATGGCCAGGGCTTTATGGTATGGTTTGAGGTCAAAGGGCATGAAAAAGAAACCCTAGCCCCCCAACAGCTAATTGGTTTAGAAGCTGCTTTTCTGAATTTATTTAAAATATTCTTGTTGTCCCACTTTTATTAGTAAAGAGTTAAAGGCTTGTCCTCCCTAAAAACAAAAAATGGTCACATGTCAGATACCTGCCCCCTACCCCAACTTATATATTCATCATATTATTAGATGTATTATGAACCAGATATTTAAGCATAAGAAGGTGCAGCAGATTCATTTGCTTAAACGGAAAATAACTTATGATTGCATATCTGGTTACAAATACATATAATAAACTGGTAAAAATATTAGTTGGGATTGTGGGCAGATAAGTCACCATTTTTTTAAAGCACAAATATACTGCAAAAACGTGATTTTTAAAAATTAAAAGAACCTGGGGCATGGAGGTAGGATTGATTATTCCTGCCTCCCAATATTGTTTTTTGAGGAGCTACAGCACGTACAGTTATCATCTGCCAGGTTAGTACACTGGGCCTTCCTGTATTAAAGATAGAAGCCTCAGTAAGCCTGGCAGAAGCAGTTTTCTTTGTGCTGCTGCTCCTCATAGGAATGTTATTGGGAGGTAGAAAGTACCAATCCTAACTCCCTGCCCCAGATACACTCATCCATGCAACAGTTCAAGACCCTAAATTACCATATTTTTACCAAGATAAATAAATAACTAGACAGATAAATAGATAAATGTATGTATGTATGTATATATGGTTTATAAAGCGCCACTTAGGGACGAAGCGCTGTACAATAAACAATAAAACAAAAAACAATTAAAAAAATACAATAAAGTTATACAAGGGGTAAATACAATAGTTTAGATAGTTAGATAGATAGATAGATTTGTAATATACTGTATTATCTGTCCAGTTAATCTCCTCTATATAGGGGAAACCACCCAGATCCTTAAAGCAAGGATCACGCAACATCGGTCTAGTATCCATCTTAAAAATGATAAGTTGCCAGTCCCCGACCATTTTCTAAATTTGGACATTCAGACTCTGATTTCCAATTTTTTCTGATAGAGCAGATTCGACATCCCTCCAGGGGGGGAGATAGGGAACTCTTGCTTAAACGTCAAGAGGTCAAATGGATCCACCGCCTGGATACCTTAGAGCCCAAAGGGCATAATAGGGACTATAATCTATATCTCTTTTTATAGTACTTCTGTCCATGTCTCTCTTTTGAATTCCCTCCAGTGCATTCTCATTGTGTATTTTTAAACATTATATATATATTAAAAATATGTATGTCAAAAAAATATATACGTTACTGTTATGTTAAAGTCAATAACTGACCATAATGGGTTAATTGTGATGAACAGGTATCTTGTGCATCTCATTTCCGTTTTTTGTGATTATTAAACATCCCGTTGCACCAGGGACACAAATATATATATTGTACTGCCTGACGAAGGGGGAGGAGCCCCTGAAATGGGCCATCGCAGTGTTATGTGTGTTTAGGTGGCTTGCCTAAACACACATATTCATTCATCTGTGCCCTGTTTTCATTACTTTTGTTTTGTATATAAATATATATATATATATATATATATATATATATATATATATATATATAATTATGTTTACTTTCCACCACCATCTTTTTAAGGGAAAAAAAACTCCAAACCAATTCCCTTGAGGGCTATTGCACATCCAAAGGTCAAAAAGACGCATCAGTATATGTAAAACATTTTCCATTTCTTCCTTTAAAAGGGTTCCGGAGACCCTTTTTCAGTAGAAAGTCACAATAGAATGAGGTACATCCCTAAATAAAATCCTATATATCATGAAAACTGATTCCTTTTTCTTCCTGGAGGCCACCCATAAACTACTCAGCTCCACCAGACCATCTGCCAGCTGTCACCAGTTCACAGATGCTGGCTCCATTTGTTGATATATATTTTTTGTGCTGATTCCTTGATTCCTAGAAAAGGTACTTCCAGGATTTTGCAAGCCTCTTGATGCTTGATAAATAAATCAACTGTAAAGAATCATTTTAATTCATATGATTAATAAAAAACAAGATTGTTAGTATCCAAACACATCTGTAATTTATCCTGTCGGCTGTAAACATGCAGAAAATCAATCAGGTCAGTTATGCTTTAAACAAAATGCATCTTGTTGTACATATACTTTGCTGCTGCTTTCACTGCAGTTGGCTTCGTAAATTTTAAAATTGTGCAGGAGGCTTTTTTAATCCTGACAACTTGAAAAATGAATACTAAAAAAATAATTTAATTGGGTTTTTTAGAGAAAAAAAATCATTTAACTAAAGTAATATGCTTCGAAGAAAAGAACATGGCTTTTCAGCTCACAGTTTATAGATGTCAGTCTCCAAGTGCTAACCTCTTAATAATAATACACGTAGCTTTTGGACAATGTAGGTCCTTGCATTTATTGTTCGTATCAGGGGTGTAGGAATCACTATAGCAGCAGCGGTTGCTATGGGGCCCAGAGCTAAAGGGGGCCCCATCCAGGTCCCCTGCAGGCATTCTGGTGTTATATTGTCTATATCATTAAAATGAGAATAAATAAACTTTTGCCATGGCCAGTCACATATATTAAGAAGGAGACACCAAACAATACTTCAGATTTTTTGCGATATGTTTTCAAGCAAATCTTGGACTTGAGGTAGTCCCCTTCCTCTTCTTAATATATGTTAAGCTTCGATTGACTGCTGAGTTGGAGCAGTTGGAAGGCGTGAACCTGTGCGATACACCTGGATAGGGGTGTGCAAGTTATTATGCCCAGTCACATAACAGGCAAACTAATTACACAGATTCTGTATTGAAGATAAGCACTAGGAGTGAATTATAGAAATGTGAACATCAAATCTAAAGCTGGGTACACACTTCCTGCAGCATAGGGAGCAAGTTCGGGACGGTGTGTTTCCCTCAGTCGTTGTAGTCTCCCAATTTTTCCAAAATTTTCCCTCTTTCCTGAATGACCGCCCAGCCGACCCAAATATTCGGTGGCCGTGCACTCGTTCAGGAAAACTAGGTACACCCAGTACCGATAAAGCCCAGATACCATTGGATGCAATGGTATTGGGGCTATATCCGTACTATGTGTACCTAGCTTATAGATTAGACCAGTGTGGGAGGCACTCTGAGAGCATGTGGGTCACCGGTATGCATAAGTTTTTTTTTTTAGTTTTTGAAAGGTTATTTTCCTAGATCCCAGTACATAAAATAAACGACAGTATATGCTTCCGATTTGCACATAGGCCTTGATTTCTCTATCAGGTGCACACCAAATGCCTTCTTATCAGGGCGGGATTTACACCTCAGGAGCCTGTAGGCCCAAGGAGCCTGGCGCCCTTAGCCCCACCCTTAAACACAGACCACACCCCTAAACCACAGCCATTTCTTCTTTTGGGGGGGGAAATAGACTATAAAGGGGTTAGATTGGTTGGAGGAGATTGACAGCTGCCCTTTCAACTGTGCCTAATGGTAAATCCAGCCCTGCTTCTTATTAACAGAGGAAAGCAAAAAAAACAAAACAAAAACCAGTATCATGGGGAAAAATCCCTTCCTGAATCCATGTGGCAATCAGAAATATTCCTGGATCAACTCCAAATGTATCTATCAATACCAGTAACAAGGCTTTTCTTTAAGCTATCCAATGAACCTGCTATCACAACGTCCATAGTTTTTACTGTTTTCATAGTAAAATGACAATGACATGTTCCTTTGACAACAGTGCCCCAGATATTTTATTGTAGGCCCATTAATGTAGTGATGTTTTAATGATTGGGGGGAGTACCCAGAGAAAACCCAGTAAATGGATTCAATATTGCATTACATTTTTTATTTATATTAATTAGGCACACATTAAATTGCTATTTCTGTCTGTGCATCTTAGAAAATATACACAAACTCCCTTAATTAGATAATAAACCTTTTGGTACAGGTTTAATATAAACCCTTTGGAACGCATAGTGAATAATGTACCACCTGCTGATAATTCTTAGGAATTCTTAGTCACTAAGTTTCTAATATCCTATTAATTCCTACCACCTTTCCCCCCCAGATATTATAATAGATTGCCAACAACCACTCACCAACTCCCTTTCTTACAGATTCCACACCGGACATTTTAAAGGCTATGTCCACCCTGAAAAATTTTTTTTAATATATGGTCCCCCCTGGGCTCCCAGCCCCAACCGCTATAATTTTTTTTTTAGAAAGCCCCCCAAACTCTACTTACCTCCCCTCGATCCTCCGCCGCGCTCCCGGCCCTCTGCTTGCAAGGAAATGCAAGCAGAGGGGCGGGACCGGCAGCCGCGTCTGTGATTGGCTGAGCGGCAGCCAATCACAGACGCGGCTGCCGGCAGCTCAGTTCGCCGGAGGAAAGAGGAGAGGTAAGTAAGAGTTTGGGGAAGCTTTCTAAAAAAAAAAATATGCGGTTGGGGCTGGGAGACATGGGGGAGCACAATATAAGGGGGATTTGAGCTAGGGGGAGGGATAGTAGAACGGGAGGGAGAGGAGAGGGAGGGAGAGGGGGGGAGGGAGGGGGGAGAAGGGCTGCAGTACGCATGGCAAAAATCTACCTGAGGCCAGTAGCAGGCATGTCCTATATGGACTCTGCTAGCCTCCTGGTAGTCATTTTTTGGGACTTTGGGGGGGACTACAGGAGAACCCTATGGAGCTGGGATGTGAGGTAAGGATTAAACTACACTACATGGTGGGGCCAGTAGTTGGGGGGATTATAGTTTTGGGGGTGGACATGCCCTTTAACATGCCAACTTTACGGTATTTACAGTTGAGTCCCATTTGGATCTATGCGAGGGGTGGATTATACAGTATTGACTTACCCAAGTTTTCACTTACAGAAAGGAAAATTTGGACCAGTTCATTACACACACCAAGCAAACAGCAATTTAAACGAAAAGTTCAATCTTGCACGCTATAGTAAGCAGTTGGATACTGGCCATGGCCAATCATGTGGTCTTCAAGATCAATTGAAGAACAAGAGGTTAGACATAGCTCATATTCTTCAATTAATAAGAAAAATGGTAGGTTCACTTTTTGAGTCAACCTAATCTTAAAAGTCCAGTGCAACTATAATAATGAAAGGAAGTTATCTGATTGGTTGCTTTGTACTTATAGACTTCTGCTCTGAAGGAAACCTAAAGGTAGGTACATCTGGGTCAGGGTTGCCAGGTGTCCCTATTTGGATGGGGTTGTCCCAACTTCAGGGACAAAATTCCAAATCCCACAGTCAGGACTGAAAGCCTCTGGAAAGCTCACCCCTCCACCTTCCCCCCACCCACTCCTGCTCCACCCCCGCTATTCCCCCTCCTGCTTGAGTGCCAGGTAGATCCAGCAACCCTGACCTAGGAACACAATCCAATATGTTCAGAACACATATATCAGCAATTCTCACCTAATCCTGCAGACAGCAGGCCAAAATATAGGCTGTAGACCTTTCTTTTCTAAAGATTAATGAGTGGATTCTGCTAAGTAGATCTTTCAGCAGAGAGATTACCAAGTGCTGTATCACTCAGTAAATCTGCTTGTAGGACAAAACAGGCAATAGTTGGCCCTATGTGTACCTAGCCTAAATAAAACCTGGAGAGTAAAAAATGAATGTTTATAATAGTAAACACCTACTGCCAGACACACGTGGAAAAAGAAAACAACAAAACTCCTTAAAAGTGTCTTGCAGACATCACTAATAATTAAGGATAAGGAATTGTATCTTTCCTTCAGAATATGCAAATAAGGAACATGTTTCCATGGTAGCCTTTAAGAATTGCAATACCCATTAAAAAGTTTTTACAGCAATTCCCCAATCTAAATGCGAAACCAAAGAGCCAACTACCTTGCAGTTAGTCAACAATTAATTGCTACATGCACCCCTTTTTAAGTAAAAGTGTTCCTGGTTTTAGCACGTGTTCATTTAGCCCATTTTGCCCTTGTAATAATCTGATTGTAAATGTAGAGTCTTCTGTAAGAGCCAGTCATGTCACAATGACCTGCTGGTTTGCAGAATCTAACAGGATCACAGACACCTATTCTGTGCTGTAGTTCTTTTCCCATAGTCTGTGCAGTGCAATTAGTCATCATGACTTTTTATCTCTCCTGTATTTTCAGATAGAAGTAAAATACATTTCATAAGGATCCTTTCATGTCAAGATTCAGATGAGAAAAGGACAGTTGGAAAAGAGATGTTACCTGTTCCACAGGTGTCAAGTTCCTTGCAGTGTTCCTCCGCTCTATCTTGCTTTTCCAACTGCCTAACACATAAAGCATTTCATGCTACCATCAATAAACCACATCAATGCTGCAGGTGAATTTCCCTCAAGACACTCACTTTGATATTTTCCTACCTCTTTGTACTCAAACGCTGAAACTCCATTGCTTGTTTTATGTAAAGTGCCACATTTGTTCCAGGTTTTCTGCTTCAAACAGAGGGACATAAAAAAAAAGTAAACAATTCCATGTTTTCCCTACATAACAACTGGGCTTAGCTTGAATGAGAAAGCTCAGTTATCAAAGAGATTGGTGCATGTTTATAAGCCACATAACAACAATGGAAATAATGCATTTGCTTTTTACTTTGAATGTATTTTTGCAGCTGTACTAAATATTTCATTTTTAATAAATAAGGTGAAGATAAAGGGCAAGTCCAGCCTAAAAATAACTTTGCTTTATAATGATTATTATCCCCGCAAACCCCACTTTTGCATGTTTTGTATTTTTCAAAGATCCCCCAGAACTTACTTGACCCAGTCCCTCGCCATCTAGGCGCCACCCCCTACTTCTGTTTCGAGCTCGTTGCAAGCAAAAACAGGAGCAGGGGACTTCTGCGCTGACAGCCACTTTACTTCCTGGTCGCGGCTGTCAGGCGATTGGGCATGACATCACATAATGCCCTAACTGACAGCCACAACCAGCAACTTGAGCGGCTGTCAGCAGCAGCCGCAGAGCAGAAGTGGCGAGGGACCGGGTCAGGTAAGTAAGTCTTGGGGGATCTTTGAAATACACAAAGCATGCGAAAGTGGGGTTTGCGGGGGTAATAATCATTTTAAAGCAAAGTTATTTTTAGGCTGGACATTCCCTTTAATAACCCAACATTGACCCAAAGTTGCTCAAAACTGACGAGTTAAATTATTGGAAATTTAAAAAAGTCAACAGGAGAAAAAATATGATCATATTTAAGGTAGAAATAAAACTAGTAAGTTCATGTAAATAGAACAAAGCAAAATAAACATACCGGTTCTGTTGTGGAAGCGCTATAATATGCCTCCGTCCAAATGCTCTGTGCCTCGGTGTGCTGCGTCCTCCCTCCAAGCGTGATCCAGTCAGTCCAGCTGTATCTCACCACACCAGAAAATAGAAGAGAAAGTCAGCTGCTCTGGAACACGGGACACAAGTCCTTTTTTTTACGTGATTACAACGAACTTTATTGTAACAAATAAAACTTCACAAATGTGCAAGAACCATAACCACAACAATGGAGCCACATTCAGGTAGTCTGACGCATTTCATGGCGAAACCACCCCTTCGTCAGAGACCAGAAGTAAAGTTTGTGTAAATGCCGCCAGGAAATGGTCTGGGGGAACATGTACATATAATCAAAACTTATTAAGCTATACCAAATATGCAAGGCTACTTTCGAGGGTTACTGAAACCTTTGAAACCTGTCTTGGTAACCCTCAAAAGTAGCCTTGTATATTTGGTAACTCTTAAAAGCAGCCTCGGTAACCCTCAAAAGTAGCCTTGTACATTTGGTAACCCTTGAAAGCAGCCGCGGTAACCCTCATAAGTAGCCTTGGGTATTTGGTAACCTTGAAAGCAGCCTCGGTAACCCTCAAAAGTAGCCTTGTGTATTTGGTAACCTTTAAAGCAGTCTCAGTAACCCTCAAAAATAGCCTTGTATATTTGGTAACCCTTGAAAGCAGTCTCGGTAACCCTTAAAAGTAGCCTTGGATATTTGGTAACTCTTGAAAGCAGTCTCGGTAATCCTTAAAAGTAGCCTTCTATGTTTGGTAACCCCTTAAAGCAGTCTCGGTAACCCTCAAACATAACCTTGTATATTTGGTAACTCTTGAAAGCAGCCTCGGTGACTCTTGAAAGTAGCTCTGTATTTTCTAGGGTTACCAAAATATAGAATATTCTGAGATTCAGATGTTCCAAATGGTTCGGCCACAAACTTTATCTCTAATAATCAGAAATCATTTTTACTAGTATGAAGTATGTTCAGAGAACAACAAATCATATCGGCCATAAGCATTTTATTCTAGACAGCACAATTCCGTAAATAATTAATTTAAAAGGGAACTAAACTTCCCAAAACTGTTTATTTTTTTGGATTGAAAAAAACCCAAAAATGCTGTTTATTCTTTTTTTTTTAGTTAGTACTATCAGTACATGCAGACACACATTAATAGAGGTTTGTGCAGCAATGGTATGTTTTCTTTTAAAATGTGGTATTTATACTTAAACTTTCATTTTCTAATTGTAATATTGCTGTACTCACCTCTGCCTTCGATAACCTCATTTTAATGCTTCTCCTGGTGTTTTATAAATTTGTCGAATTATGAGTTACAAGATGCATGCATCCATGGCCTGGGGTCACAAAGATTATGTTCTGCTTTCTCACACATTTTTATTTGACAGTTTTTCTTTGTATTTTGCACTTCTAATGCTTTGTTTTTCCTTATGTCTCCTTTCACCTTCTAATTTTTTCCATGTTCTCTTCTATTTCACAGTCCCTTCTCATTCTATTCCATTTGCTATAGTTTTCCTAATATTTTTTATTCTGTTGCCTTTTCTTCCATAACACTTCTCTTTCCAATACACTTCCCTCCTCCAATACATTTCCCTCCTTCATAAAAAAATGCTACCTCCTTTCATCTTTCGTCCAATGACTGCGCTCCCTTCAACTCATCTCTCGTTTCTGAACCTCAGTACAATTTCGGGAGTTCGGGAACAAACCCATTAAAGTCAAAAGGAAATAATAGAAATAGTTTGAAAAGCTCAGACAAATAACTGATAAAATAACAATGGTAACTTACTGTAAATGGGTGTGACACCAGGGAAATTGTCTGGGGAACATGCACCTATAGTGTCTCAAGCTTGAGAAAGGGCCCGTTGTGGGCCGACACATGTTGCTAATAAAGTTACTTGCAGACACAAAAGCTGTGTGCTGTTCCCTTTTCTACATACTGCGTGTTGTGTCATATACACATTGTGAACTTACACCCATCACCAAAATGCATTTAAACGCATCACCAATCACTACTTATTTCTTTTGTGCCAAAGTAATAATTGGAGCAGATTGTCCCTGGCACAATTAAAAAGTGCATATCCTCAGCGCCTATGGAATCCAGTTGGTTTGATTTAATTTTGTGTTCACAAACTGCTTAACTAAAGCAAGGTGAAAAAGGTGTAGCAAGACTTAAAGTTACTAACCCATAACAATTATTGTGACCCTGGACAGTCACCCAATTGCTAGCCCTGGATTACAGGACTATTTGCAATTTTGGCCTAGCAGGCTTTTCCTGGGTGCCAGTCTGACCTTGCTCCTGACAGTAATCCTGCAGATAATTTAACACTCTTGCTAACTGACATCATGATCTGCACTGAATATTGATTAATCTAGTTATTATAGAGGGAAAAGTTCTCTCCTATAATATGGCACAAGGATAGAGGCAGAAAAATAAAATGGACTCCATAGCATAACAATGAAACTTCTATTTGTGATAGGGTTAACAGATTTTCTGATTATTAGATAACACTCTTAATAAACATAATTAGCGTGGCAGGATTGATTGCAAAGAGATTGCATTTAAACTGAAATAATTCTAACTTGTGTGCTTTTAATATAAGTCCTTTTGATTTTTCACTGACCTGACAACCCTAATTTTTGTGGTTAATTCCTTCTTTAAAGACCCTACTGTGTTCACTCACAAAGCATCTGAAGCAAGCTATTGGTTGAGGTGGCTCAGTGCTAAATTCAATAACATTCAGCAGTCTTCTTAGCTATATCCTTCAGTTATTTGCTACTTCCTTTTTTTACAGGTTACAACTTTGTTCCTCTGTGTGGTTCAGGATAAGGGCACTAAATGATATTATGGAATAGCTTTTTCTGCAATACACATAATGAACATCATACATTCAAGCTCTTCATTCTTATATATTCTCTATACATTATAAAATGAATAACTCAATTAGACATATTTGGGTTATAGTAAAAATTACACAACAAGCTAAATTTGGTAATTTTTCTGACATGACTGGAAGCATCTTTCTTGTGTTGTTTCAAGTGCCTCATGTCTTAGTTTGTGTATGTGAAGTGTCTCTGGAAGGAATGTAAAGCACTTTAGAGAGTTACGGGATGTACATATTTAAAATATGCTTTAGGGTTTACACATACCTGTGTCACTTTCTGGCAACAACATACAGGGCCTGGGCTGCAGCAAACTGCTGGGAAACACCAAGCTTTGGCATTTCTATAAAGTGGAAAAAATAAAGGAGCTGACTCACTATTATTTGGCAACATTCTGTTTGATGCTTAAAGGGCATGTCCATCACCACCACTAAAATGTATACTTACTGTTGTTAAACTTATTTACCTCCCCAGGGTCCCTAAAGCTACTTCCCATGGTCTTCCTGGTTTCATCCATTCATCTCTCATGGCCAGTGAATTACTTAAGAGCTCATTGACCTTGCAGAGGAGGTAAGAACTGGGGAGACCAGGGCCAACAAAGAGAGATAAGTATTATGGGATATTATGGGTAAGTGTAACAATCTTGAGGTTTGGCAGTGGGTAAGGTAAGTAGTGATTTTAGTGCTGGGGTAGAAATGCAACTGTTAAGTTATTTATAATGAAAATTAAATTTGAAGTCAGTGCCCTGTATTTTTATTCAATGCTGTTTGGAGGAATTTTTTCATTGTTTGTAACCTGGGAATGGCCTGTACAAAACTCTCTCCCCTTTGCAGCAGAATGCTGAGTATCAGGTTTTTCAGGGAGGGTTGTGACTTACGGTAGCCATAGACCCAAATCAATTTCAAACAGCTTATTAAAGGAAAAAAGAATTAGTGGAGTTAGAGACATGAAATCATATGTAGCTAGTAGTGCATTTAAGAACAAAGTTAGCACACACATTGTTTTACTGAGATCCAATGGTGTGAAGGTCGTACATACCGACAGTATGCCATGCAGACACCCACATTACCTTTTTACTATAGGTGGTTGGAAACTACAACTCCCAGCAACCAAGCATGCTGGGAGTTGTAGTTCTCAAACATCTCAGTGGAAAGGTATTAGGGTGGGGGACAGTATGCCATACAGTAACCCCCAATACCTTTCTTCTATAGGTGGTTGGAAACTACAACTCCCAGCAACAAGCATGCTGGGAGTTGTAGTTTCCAAACATCTACAGTGGAAAGGTATTAGGGTTACTGTATACCCTCGGCTTATACTCAGGTCAATCATTTTTTCTAATTTTTGAGGCAAAAATGGGTGCCTCGGCTTATACTCGAGTCGGCTTATACTCGAGTATATACGGTAGATCAACATTCCCTAATTGATTTCTGATTGGAGAATAGTGATGGCCCGGTTCACGGATTTTCCGGATTTCCGCCTTCCGAACTCTTCCGCGTTTTTCGAAAATTTATCGAATTTGCGAGGATTTCTCGTATTTTCGAAAATACAAGAAATCCTCGCAAATTCGATTTCTAAGGTGGCAAAAACGCTAAGTGGCCATTTATTTAGCCTGCCAATGGGTCCATGGAGGTGTCAGTACATTGTGGAGTATTTCTCAATACTGATAAATACTCAGGGGGGTGTTAGACTATTTTCCAGCATTTACTGTAATACAATCTGCAATTTCACTTTTTTAAGGTTAATTTTTTCGCTTTTTAAAGATTTTTTTTTAAGGTTCCGATTTTCTTTATTTACCATTTAAGTCAAATGGGGGTCTGAGGGACATATTTATAAAGGGGCATTATTTTTTATTTTTGCTTTTTTTCCCACCAGACTTTACCATAATTTTTTAAACTTTCAACTTTTCCTTTCATCAAAGTTATTAAAAAGGCGAATTTTCATCAAAAGATAAAATTATCTAGCAAAAAGTATCACTAATAATGCTGGAAAAGCTTAGCACATATGATGGTAAATAGGTAATACTCCCTGATGACTTTTCAAAGTAGTATTAAATTGGTAATTACACACTGAACACCTATCTTTGTTATTTAAAAATACCCTAACACATTTACAGGGAGATGCAATATCCCGCGCTAACGAGAAAATAAGCGCTAAAATCACGCCAACCTACGTACTAATGTCTTAGCAAAGGTTTTGCACTGCCTGCACCATGTCGCAATTTTTTTCTCTGCGCAGTGCAGAGAGTTAATTTTGCAATAAATTTTGTGCCGGTTTTTGCGCTAGTTTTTTGCACGACAATTAACGCCTCTTCAACGGTGTCTTTAAAATATGCGCAGAAGGTCGCAACTTTTTTCGCAATGTATCAATGGTCACAAAGTGGTTAATACATTGCAGAAAAGAGTGCACATAGGTTGCGATAGCGAAATATAGTGCATCTCCCCCTTGGTGTTTTTTTCAGACAAAGATATAAATAGTATAAAACTTAATAGGCAAAGGTTCTTTTCTATTTATTGGATGATAGTGAAAAACTCAAAAGGCGAATTTTCTCTGTTTTATTAATAGGACACATTTTTTAGTATTAAATATATTCAGCAAACTGCAGCTAATTATCCAACCAGTTCCATTAATATGGGAACATACCATAGTGCTGTGTAAGAAATAGTCATGTTTGGTGAAAATTCTGGTAAAACTGCAAAAAAAGCAACAAAAGGGAGAAAAGGGGCAAAAAGGGGAAAATTCACCTATTTATAAATAGCTTTAAATAAAAAAACGTCAAAAATAGCTCTGAAATTACACTAGAGAGCAATCTCTCTTTTCGCAGTGATACCACACTTAACACAATGAATAAGGCGAAAACTATCGCCACATATCACCACAGCTAACTTTCCCATAAAGGCGAAAGCAAAAACGAGCACTTAGAGAAATAAGGCGAAAATAGCACTATTTGTCATTGCGATGTCCTGCGATAGCGAATATGCCCCTAATTATTTGCCCTATAAGAGAAAGCCCTATCTCCTGCCATTATAAAGGACTTGGGCCAGTTTATATATATATATATACTAGCAAAAGTGTGCCCGTTGGTGCACAGTGGCTTTTTTATGTGTTAATTTTATATAGTTTAATTTGCTAGAGTGTTGTTGCATATATTTATTAAAATAATTAATATATAATAAGTGTAAGCTACCCGCCACTTACAAGGCCCTCCATATTAGGGTAGTCCTATCTAGAATGACATATTTTAAGTAATAATGCTGTATTTTTGTAGTGTAATTATTATGTTAAGATACGTTTTTACCTAATGATAACTTCCCGCGGCACTTGGAGCCCTTCCCGGTAGTTCCGTCTTACAGGTGTAGTTTGCGGTTGTTTCGCGGCCGAAAACCAGGCTCCCAGGCCCCGCCGCGAGTGTTGGGAGGCTCCACGGGGCTTCCGCGGGCACTTGGAGCCCTTCCCGGTAGTCCCGTCTTCCCGGGGTAGTTTGCGGTTGTCCGCGGCCGAAAACCAGGCTCCCAGGCCCGCTGCGAGTGTTGGGAGGGCTCCACGGGACTTCCCGCTCCACTTGGAGCTCTTCCTGGTAGTTCCAACTTCCAGGGGGTGTTTGCGGTTGTTCGCGGCCGAAAAAACCAGGCTCCCAGGCCCCGCCGCGAGTTGTGGGAGGCTCCCGGCACTTGGAGCCTTTCCCAGTAGTTCTGTCTTCCAGGGGGTGTTTGCGCTTGTTCGCGGGCAAAAACAGGCTCCCAGGCCCTGCCGTGAGTGTTGGGAGGCTCCGCGGGCTTCCATCGGCACTTGAGACCCGACCAGGTGCTGTCAAGTTGTATACATACAATACTGTACACACATTAACTCCTCCTCCAGCTAATCCCCAGGGCTCTCAAGCAGGACAGGCAGCATCTCAATACCTCGCAACAGCAGGGATCGCCCACCATTTCTATAGGCAATGCCTTCTCTCCCAGTTAAACGGAACACTATTGGCTTTTACCTAGATTACGAACAATGTGGAAGGGCTTTGTTAGATGCTGTACTTTCACACATGCGGCAGTAAGGAAGAACCTGGTGCTTGTTTAATATGGGGTATTCCTATTGGTGCTAGAATACAGTCGGCCACTATTACAGTAAGGGACAATTTATAATAATTGTACTAACCTGGAAGTGATCATTGTGAGCAATGCTGCTAACAGAATAGGAGAAAGAGACAGAGAAAATGACAAAGAGAGAGACAGACAGACAGAGAGAAGACAGACGAGAGAGACAGACAGAGAGACAGAGGGGGAGACAGGAGAGAGAGGCAGACAGAGACAGAGGGGAGAGAGAGAGAGAGAGAGAGAGAGAGAGAGACAAACAGAGGAGACAGACAGAGAGAGAGACAGACAGAGAGAGAGAGACAGACAGTGTCATTTGGCCACGCCCACCCGCTTCTACTACACATTGCATCAGGATGTGAAGCACTCTCCCACAAGCAATACAGCTGGATATCATCTACACTTACTGGGAAAGCAACTTTGTTTTGATTGGCCATTAACTCGCACCTGCTCAGTAAGTCTCTCCCACAAGCAATACAGCTGGATATCATTACACTTACGGGAAAGCAAACTTTGTTTTGATGGCCATTAACTCGCACATGCTCAGTAAGTCTCTCCCACAATGCAATACAGCTTGAATTATCTACACTTACTGGGAAAGCAAACTTTCTTTTGATTGGCCATTAACTCGCACATGCTCAGTAAGTCTCTCCCACAATGCACTACAGCTGGATATCATCACACTTACGGGAAAGCCAACTTCTTTTGATTGGCCATTAACTCGCACATGCTCAGTAAGTCTCTACCACAATGCAAAGCTAAAGGATGTTACTGTAAAGCATGCATTGTGTCAGGATGTGATGTAGTGCTACAGCAGCTACCAGAAGCACACCTATTGGATAATAAGGACAATAAGGAAATGGCAGCAAACTTCCATGCAGAATTTAATAAATTTGAGAGGTGTGTCTATAGCTCCCATTTAGACCAGTCCATTCAAACGTGGGGAGATTCTGTAGGTTAGTACTTTTTTATTTTTTATTTCATATGCCATTTACACACTGTTACACACTTATATATCTTTATTTTGTACATATTAATAAACTAATTCATGTTATACCTTTTACATTACAATATACACTTTTACTATGTATAATATTATTTTAGCCTACCCCCACCTACATAGTACAGTCTAAAAACTCAATGCACTCTCCACAAAATGGAAAATAATTTTATATAAAGGAAGGATATATATATATTTAGATCAAAGTTTTAGCCCTGACTACATAACTATCCTTGCAGATATGAACTAAGGATAGTACAGCAAACTGTTCATCAGTGACTGACGTTAGTCATGTTATTATGTTGACGTATGCAGTCCCATTCCTATGTCATTGACACTGATCATGACACTGTTGTTTCCTTTCGGTACAATAGTTCAGTGGAGAGTGTGGCTTTTGGTAAATATGTTGGGCTTGGCTGGAAAACCGGCCTTTGCTTTCGTAAAGCCTCAGTTCTATATTATTACTTGCAACAAATTAGGCATGGAAAGAATGCACAAACACAAAGCAATTTGTCACCAGCAAGCTTAAAATGCATTAGAATAGTAAAAAGTTATTTTAAGGAAACTATAGTAAAAATAACAAAGTAGGAAATGTTATATAAAGAAATGTTACATTATTTTTAGATCACTTATAGCCACCCTTTGCACAAGAGCTGGTACCACACCATTTACCCATACCCAACTTGTTACACACCATCATTTTTTAGGTGCCCAAACTTGGTCAACCATTTGGGTACCTGTCTTTATCTTACAATATTTAACTGTCTATAAATCCATTATATTTATATCAATCATTACTGATGTATACTTCAGACTGCCCTGTTTTTTTGTAAAAAAATATACACTATACTTTTGCAGTTATGGACTGCTCACCACCAGCCATAACTCACTGACATTTCTCTTATTTTCTAACATTGGCAAGCATCATGGGCATCCACAGAAAATTTACCAGGGAAGGGGGCAAAAAGGATTAATAACCACCGTGACAGTGGGCGTTGCCTTGTGGGGGATAGTTTGGAAAATTTAATGTAATATTAAAAAATATAAATATAGCATAATATAATAGACAAACAGAAATAGACAGATAAAGAGATGTGAATAGATAGATAGGCACAGAGAGACAGGCAGAGATATAAAAAGATAGACATAAAGAGACAGACGTAAAGATATTGACAGAGAGAGATACAGGCAGATATCTACAAATAGAGTGCTAGACATACACATATACAGAGAGAAATAGAGACAGATGGAGAGAGACAGATAGGTAGATAGATCAATAGGTAAATTATTGATACGGGTGCAGCAAACTGAGGCTATTGATACATGTACAGCAAACGGATTATTGATACAGGTACAGCAAACTGGGACTATTGATAGAGGTACAGAAAACTGGGGGTTTTGATACAGGTACAGCAAACTGTGATTATTGATACAGGTGCAGCAAACTGGGATTATTGATACAGGTACAGCAAATTGGGATTATTAATACAGGTACAGCAAATTGGGATTATTGACACAGGTACAGTAAACTGGGGGTTATTGATACAGGTACAACACACTGGGATTGTTGATACAGGCGCAGCATTTTGGGGTTATTGATCCAGGTACATTATACTAGGATTATTAATATGGGGATTTTTTCCCCTGCTTCTCTGCACTTGCGATTGGATCGGCAGTGCAGAGCAGTGATTTACAGAGTCAGAGCAGGAGTTTGAATCTCCCACTTTTGATTTTGGTAACACTTGCGATTGGCTGAGACTCTCCCTCTGCCTTTCATTAATGGGCTAGCAGAAGATCTGGGCAGTGCACAGTAATTTAATTTTTTTAGAAAGAAATCCGGGGGGGGGGGGGGGGGGGGGGCAAGTGCCCTCCCTTGCCCCTATGTGCGGATGCCCTTGGCAAGCATATGTTAATGAAGGTGAGGGCAGATTGGGGGTGGAGCCAAAGATCTGTCAGTTACTGCACAATAGTGTTCTTTTATTTCTGGTTGGGCTACAGTTGCTAATATATTCTTTTTAAAAATCATCCATAACAGTCTGTATCCTGCACAGCATATCAGTCATTATTTAGATGCTGACTGGATAAATACAAAAAGTAATAATTATCTAATTATATGCTAGTTAGCCCTTTCTAAAGAAATAAGAAAACAACAATATTAATTGGGGGAAAAAACATTCATATTTAGTGTTTGGTTATGTTTTTTTTATTTTTAGATTTTAATATTGTTTGTTATATCATACCTTTTAAGCATGACACCTCTACAACATTCTAAATTGATCACTTCTTTTATGTGGGATACCTTAACAATGCCAGTCCTAGACTGTATTATCGGCCATTTGTGGTTGATAAGACATGAAGATAAATATTGATCAGATGCAAGAAGTGCAGATTTCACATGTATGTGAACAATCGAGCATTAAATTGATTGGACAGTGCTGTGGATAAAAACTCTCAAAAGGACCAAATACCTCAGATGTGTCTGATGAAGCTATTGGCCTCTTTCGTAAGAAGCCGTATTACTACATTTATGTCCACCTGAAGTGCTGGAGCCTGTTTATCGTAAGCTTTTTTTATTGTAGCGTTTGGCTTGTCCTTTTGTGGAATTCAATTAAGATCAGCAGCACTGAACTCTTAACCTCTGCATAACCTTTGACCAAATTGACCAACACCACCCCAATTATTCAGTCAGAAAAGGAAATATGCTGGCACATGTTGGTGCCCTGGCTTATTCTATTATAACCTTGCCACCTGTCCAGAAAAATATCACCAGTGTAGTGTAGAATTTCCAGTAGAAATGTCTCATAATTATTTGACAAAAAATTCTGCCATTGAACTTCCAACAAAATTTTATCATGAAATTTTAACAGTAAAAAATGGAAATGTCATGGCTATATTTAATTTCACAAGTAAATTACAATTTTTTGCCATTAAAATGCTTTCTACACTAGGCACATTGTACACCGTTAACCAGCCTGCAGGTCTCTGTATGTCAGGTCATGCCTCCAATCAAAGATGCCACATCCAAAATTGCCGGTTGCCCCTTACCACTCACACCTAAATCAGTGTTTCAGAGAGATAAAGTTCCCCTTTTCCAGATTACAACAACCACATTAGATAGAGCCAAGACATTGATTGATGTGCTTGCTGGCAAAGAACCATTAAAGGATTTTTAGTTGTATCTTTGGGCTGCTACAACAAGCCACACAAAAGGTGTTATTCTCCCCCCAGAAATGTTGTGGCTTTAGTTCCTTTAAAGAAATAAAAAAAGGCTGACTCTCGTTCTCTCTAGATTATTATTTAATACAGCTCCATAAACCTTTTCCTATTTCTGTAGAAACAACTAGTTGATATGTACAGCTCTTTGTTTGCAAACTCATTATGCATAATAATAAACAGTAATGTCTCTGGTACCAGGAACAGCTTGCTCGGAATCATCCGGAGAGCTCATGTCTCAGTCACTGTGGAAAGAAAGCACAGTAAATAGCAATCTAATAGCCAGCATTCATTGACTTCAGTCCTTAGTGTTTGATATTCTGAGAACAAATAGAGTAAATTTGAAATAAGAACAAGCTCAATAGATTGAAGAATATAACAGAATATCTTACATTTATCAGCCTAGAGTCTTTTCAAAGTACATTTAAATCGGACAGTATTTTGGATGTGGAATTGAATGCCTTAAGGGAAAGTAGGGAATTCTACATTGTACAGAGCAGTACAAACCTAAAATCATTCTTTGTATTTCCAATAGAGGCGTAACAAGCATGGGAGCAACCCCTGTGACAACCAGTGGACCCCCAGCCTCTTAATTTCTACCTCACAGACAACCTCTATAGATGAAACAGGGTGGGTGACACATTATTGTATTTCCAGTGATTTTTAGTTTTGCCACTGCAGGGCTCTTTTTGGTACCATACAAGTTTATTTGGTTACTAGCAGTGCCAGCTGCCCTTGCAAGATGATGGCACACAGCTAGGAATCAATTTAATAATGCAGTAGTACCAAATAGAGATGGACTAGAACTCAAATCTGAGTTTGAGCCAAACTATTTGAGTTTGAAGGGAATCGGACATCTTGAACTATCCCGGACCCAGATTTCTCAGACTTTCGATATTTTCCGGACTTTCGATAATTATTGAATGCTCGAACGTTCGAGGCAAGCCAATATGCGAGTAAAATGTCTATTATACCTATACGGGAGTATCGAATCAGCAAGTAAAATGTCTATTATACCGATTCGCAAGTAAATATTGAATCTGTGAGTAAAATGTCTATTATACCTATACGCGTTTCGAATCCGCAAGTAAAATGTCTATTACACCTATTCACGAGTAAATATCGAATCCGCGAGTAAAATGTCTATTATACCTATACGTGCGTAAATATCGAATCCACAAGTAAAATGTCTATTATACCTATACGCGAGTATCAAATCCGCAAGTAAAATATCTATTACACCTATTCGCAAGTAAATATCGAATCCGCGAGTAAAATGTCTATTATACCTATACGTGCGTAAATATCGAATCCACGAGTAAAATGTCTATTATACCTATACATGCGTAAATATCAAATCCACGAGTAAAATGTCTATTATACCTAAACGTGCGTAAATATCGAATCCACGAGTAAAATGTCTATTATACCTATACGTGAGTAAATAACGAATTAGCGAATCTGCGAGTCGTTCATGGGATAATTATCGAATGCGAGAGCTCGAAAGTAGCGCACTTGAGAGTAAATCGATTTTTCGAAAGTCCTGGATATTCGAATATGTTCCCCAGACCATTTCCCAGGTCCCAGAGCCATTTACATTGTTACCATCTGTATTTCATTCGAACTTTTCAAATTATTTGACTCCCACTGACTTTAATGGGTTCGAACTTTCAATATAGTTCGAAAGTTTGAAAACGGACCGAACTTTCAAAAGTTCATCCATCTCTAGTACCAAAAGCTAAATGAATATTTTTAATGTCTTTCAGTGGGGAGTAAAGTTCCAATTATACACATCAGACAGTATATAGTTCCAAAGGGCTAACCTACAAATGCAGGATGGCATTTTAGTGTAGTGTCAGCTGTGGTGCAAACACCATCCCATAAAAAATTTGGTTTCCCATATGCAGGGAAATATCTACCAATAGTCAAAGTAGGCTCATGGCCAGTAAGGCCTGTGGCTAAAGCAGTGGCAGTCAATCTATTCCCCCTTTCGATTCCCTACTGTTGGCATTTTAATTTGCAGCACATCGTTTTTTTTTATTTTTTAAAAAAAAAACTCCCTGCGGTACAGGTAATATTTTAAACAATCCATGTTATATGCTGTTTGCAAATTTCAGCATAATAAAGTCTGTCGTTTTTTTCTCCCCTTGAAGAATAAAAATGGATTTACTTCCTTGATGGAAAATTTCTTCTGTATGTGCTTACTTAAGGTAGGTACAGATGTGCGATGGCGCGTGCGATGCCCATTGTTAGTTATCCGACAAACAAATTGGAGCCCAAAGTGGCCGTTCTTCAAGGATGCCCATCATTAACATGGGCCATGGGTGGACATGGGTGAAAAGGAGATGGGCCATGGCTGCATCACCTTGAGAGTCGCTTTTCCCTTGAGGTGGAGAGGTGGGAAGTGGTCGGTATTCAAAACCTGATTTCCCTTTTAATAGGCCTTCTACTCCTGCGCCTTTGCAGGGGCGCTAGTGGGGGAAACAAGGTTAAATGTAGCAGCTCCACCTCCCCCCCGTCCTAGGTCTATAGTGAGGAATTGTTAATGTGTAAATTTATACACATTTCCCTGCATGTGCATCCTATGTCTTTTGTTGATTTTGTACCTATATATATAAAAAACATTCTTATACGCTACATAGATATCTACATAATGTTACTGTTCCCTGTGTTATTATGCATTTTTACTGCTTTCACTTTGTCACAGTTTGTTTTTTTTGTTTTTTTTACCACCTTGTACAGGGTGATGTTAAATGTCAATGTCAGATGTGCAATGTCTTTGGTAAGTTAAGCAACAGATCAGACAGCAGCCTACATAACAGATCAGACAGCAGCCTACATTTTTATCTGCTTTGTAGCAGGTACTTTGGGCCAGTTGCCGCACGCCTTCTGTGTTTCAGAAATAATGTTTTATGTGTTAATAAAGCTGTGGCCTTTTTCCTTCTCCAGTATAGGCTTTTGTCTCTTTAGCTATCTGCTAGGGTATCTGCAGGCAGGAGGTTTAGGTTCATTCGGGTTCTTTAGTTTATTCCATCCAGGGGTGAATTAGTTTGTTTGAGTTTACACAGGGAGTTTCAACTCAAACAAAAAAATCCCAACCTTATAATTCTGTGACCTGGTTATCAGCAATTTACATATATACTGCAGTATTTATTAACTATTTGAAAGAATTTACGGAATTGTCAGCTGCTGAAAAAGATAATGCAGGAAATGTATGGACTGACTTTAAACAACACATGCCCCAGGAATCAAGGACAAAGTACCCTTCGCTGACTCTCCGCTGTTACTCTATATTATTTTTATTGATTTTTTGCAAGCTGAGCTGTAGACAAATCAGATTTTAACTACTTGATTACATGTAAAATCCAATTAAATAAATACAGTGTATTGAAATTACATTTTATTGATATAGATCAAACCTAAATATGCTTGAAATGACTGTAATGATGCTCATCTAAAGAACATCCTTCATGGACTCATTCTTGTTAAATCTGTGTGCCTTTAACATGTGACATTGCTAATCTGGTTTAGTCACACACTGTAGGATTGAGTGCACAAACAAAGCCTGCATTATGCTTTGTGGTCACTGACTAAGACTGCAGCACAGAGGGCACATGCCATATCTGGCAATGACACAAGTCACAAGATGATATTTGCTGCAGAATGTGATGTCAGGCCTGTCACTGATAAATACATATATCATTGTTGTAGTCTTGACAGATGTTAACTGAAAGGCCAATAGCAACAACTATCCAGAAGCTGACTAATCTCTTAGCACAGATTTTGTTGTCATGCTGTCCAGAAATACTGCATCATGTGCAAACAAAATAATAATGCTCAAAAACAGGCCAGGGAAACAACAACTTCATAAAAAAAAATAAGGGTAGTTAGCAGATAAAACCTATTAGCTCTAGTGACCAGCAACAAAACATAATTGGTGCCTTTTGTCAGAGAAGAGGCTTTTAGAATTATGAAATGAAATGTGACTTTTACTAAGCGATGAGTACTATAGGATAAGGTGATACCTTTTTATTATGGACTAACAGTTCATATTTACAGACAAGCTTTCAAGAGATACACTTCTCTCTTCCTCAGGTCAAGCAGCACTATGTCCCATTTCTCCAATCATAGAAGATGAACCTCAACAGAATCCTCAATCTACAGAACATCAAATTGTTAAATATAAGTCACATATCTATATAAAAGATTCTGGAGACTACACACGATTCTTAGTGATATTTCAGTAATAATAGGAACTTAGTTGTCACAGGGGTTGCAGGGCACTTTCATATTTTTAGAATGTGAAAAGAGGGTGTATTGGATAACACTTGTGCCTTCCAAGGGGCCTAGTTAACATAACGATCGAATCACACTAGAGACCCAATATGGTTGGTGGTGTATATTGGATAAAGTAAAGCTACCACTGAGAGGTGGCAACTTAACCAAACTGCTGTTGCAAACCGAGGGCATCTGGATTAAAAGGTTAAACAGCATGCACCCAGTAGGACTCAATGATGGTTGGTCGATAAAACCTTTTTTATAAAACATATATAACGCCTCAGTTAATGTATGATTCTTATGATACTTACGATATTTTTTGTGTTCCCCCCAGGAACCCCTATGTCTGAAAGTTACCGCAGTACCAACGATCATAGAATGGATAAGTATAATGCTTACGGCTAAAGTTGGTACTCTCTGTACTAGATATAAGATATAGACTTTACTTTATTACATGAAAGAGCCCTGCTCCTTATTCTTTTGTTTTTACCCTTTTACCAGTCTTTTGTAAAAAGAGGCTTTTTGTATCAATGTGTTTTATCACTTCAAGTTTGGTTCACAGCTGCTCGCACAGCATCTCCCACGTGGTGGTGGCTTCAGATATGTTTCCATGGACACTGATTGGACAATGTTGATGGACATGGCCTTTGGCCAATTGAAGGGAGGGGGTGGGTTTTGTGGGACTTCATTTGTTTTCACTGATTCAGTGTTTGCACACACTTGATAAAGACCCGCGTGTGGGTCGAAACATGTTGGATTATTAAACACTTTGTGTTCGCAGCAATCCTGCGTGGCGTCCCCTTCCTTCCAATGTTTATTGTGTTTATTCATAAAGTTCAGTTCGTCTCCGAACTATAGAACTTCAATAAAAGTTCTAAAATTCTATAGTTCAAAAACAAACCCATTAAAGTCAATGGGAGAAAATAGTTTGAAAAGTTCTTAATAAACACAGTTAAAATAGCAATGGTAGCTTACTGTAAATGGCTCTGGGACCTGGGAAATGGTCTAGGGAAAATGTACATATCACCAAAACTTGTTCCCCACGATTGGGCAATTGTTGGGTTTCCGCATTGAGTTTTTGCTACATATGAGGGTTATTGCTGAATTCTAGGGTTATCGAATGCTACATTCGAGGGTTATTGCTGAATTTGAGGGCTACCAAATGCTACATTAAAGGGTCACCGAATGCTACATTCAAGGGTTATTGCTGAATTCAAGGGTTACCGAATGCTACATTCGAGGGTTATTGCTGAATTCAAGGGTTACCGAATGCTACATTCGAGGGTTATCGCCAAAATGCTACATTCAAGGGTTAGCACCGAAACGCTACATTCAAGGGTTATTGCTGAATTTGAGGGTTACCGAAATCTACATTCGAGGGTCACAGGATGATACATTCAAGGGTTATCACCGAAACGCTACATTGGTGGGGTTATCACCAAAACGATACATTCGAGGGTAATGGCCTAGATTGAGGGTTAGTGAATGGTACATTTGCATGATATCCCAGACTTTTTGAAAATATGTTTCGGGAAGTTCTAAAAAGTGTGAGTTTGTCCGAATTATTAAAGTTTCTGTCAAAATCAGGTTTGGGTTCGAGTTCTAGACCATCTCTAATTAGGACAGGGATATAAATATATAAATATAATTAAATTATACATACCTGTACATACAAATGAATATCTAATATAAACATACAGTTCATCACAAAATTCTAAAACGCCATACTGACAAGACACAAAAGTCTAACACTGCAGCCAAAGATAAATATGACATAATATGACATACATTTTATTACTAAAATGATGGGTTACTGTGTTACAGTCGGAAGAAGGGTATAGTCACACTAAGGCCTACACAATAGGCTCACCCGGGCAATATGTATAAAATACAAAATAATTGTAATCAAGCAGGAATACCTCCTCATACCAAATAAACATTAAAAACTTTCAATATTATAAATACATGTTCCAGCTTCTAAGTTATGAAATATGAATCTCCTATAAAGTACCAGTGCAAATTTAGGAATAGTCAATAGTTGTTTCGGAATAAAAAACTCACTAAAAAATATAATAGCAGTGATCGCCTTTTATCTCACCAACAGGGGTAGTGCCTAGGATTTTTAGCAACTAAAACAACTTTTGAATGCCAATGAATAAGGATGCCCTCTGAAACGCGTAAGGCCAGAGGGCGTTTATGTTTTTTAATGTTCTGGATCAATAAAATATTTGTTTGATTCACTCACCTCACCTCAGCGATTCTTTTTCCGGAGTGTGCCTACGCCGACTTGGGGAGTAAGGTGGATGCTTGTATACTGATACGGACGAAGCGAAGGGTCCGGGGCTGGCAGCACCTGGGCCACCCAGGTGAACGGGTAAGTCGTTTTGTTTGTTTGCAGACAAGTGTTGTATACCGTGCCACAAACAAGGGAGGCGAGCGGAGGGTCTGGGGCAGAGGCACCCGGACCACACTGATAAAAGTGAGCTTATTGCTTTTTGAAATTATAGAGAATGTATAAAACTAAGTTCAGGATGTACACAGTGTTTTGGCCTTAAGGTCGTGGCACTTGTCTCACTATTGGGATATTGCCATATATATTTTTTCACCTTTAACTTTTGAATGCCGCCCCTTTGCAGATGTGTGGCGGTGCAGCAAAGTGGGCATGGCTTCTTTGCTGGGTGTGGCAACACTTTTTATCATTTTGTATTTGAAAACATTTATTTATATAGTTTTCCGTTGTTATAACACATGAAAACATACTTTCTCTAGAATAAAAGAAATTGCTGCAAAGATTCGAAAACCTGCCACCACATCAAGGTAGACTCATTCAGCGGGGCCCTAGTTAAGCTAACTAGTCTAACCTAGTCAAACCAGCTAAAGCTAGCCTACCCATATGAAATTCCTTGTAACATCTAACACATCTTTAGTCAAAGAGAACTATTTAAAAAACATCTGCAGCAAAGTATATGTTTGGTAGAACAATCTGGGCCATGCATGCATACAAGGATGGCAATTTTCAAAGGGGCACCTTTGTTAATTAACAAATATTCGGTGTAAATGTACAACTGCAGCCATACATTACCGATAAAGCACTAAATTGTGATACCGCGCTTTATAAAAATGTATGTAAACCTTAGTTAAACCCTATACAAATATCACATACAAACCACATTCAAACTCCCTGTGTCCAATTATGGATTTGAACTCAGGACTTCAGGAATATCATTATTAAACATCTACTATATTTTATATGCTAGCATTAAACAGGTAAAAATGTCTGCTTTTGCTTTATATATGATACTGTTATTATTACAAGTGTTATTACCTCTGTGTGATCTTCACAAACTAGTATTTCCCTTCGGGGGCAAAATTCTAAACCTGTTTGTAACATCTGCTTCACTTTTGAGTCATGAATTGAAAAAAAAAAAGAAGAAAGAAAAGATGGAGAGAGAAATTAAAGGTTCCAGACTGTTTAAAGAAACCTAATTTTTAGTTAAATATTTCTTTTACTTAACTGTCTGTTCTTTTCACTTTCATGTCTATTCTCACTATTCATGTTTGCTGGTTCTAAGCTGTCATCCTTTGAGTCACTGCGCATGAGTCATTGTTGCCCTGTACAGTTCAGTTACCCTAATGACATACAGTATGTTAAAACTGTAATACAAACTGCATCATTATAGCAGGAGTGAGTTAAAAAAAAACTCAAATTCCTGGCAGGTTAATTAGTTGGAGTAACGGTAGAACTCTTTATATTTTAATGACTTCACCACAATTGTAACTCACTAAAAAGACAGCAAGCAGATTGTGTTATCTCAGAACCCTTCTAAAAAGGAAATCAAATCCCATATAAAACCTAATGTGAGATAAACCATTCTTTATTTCTGGAAAACCAAATTAAAGGGCATGTCTACCCGTTTTTTTAAAATTTTCTGTAGTGAAGGGCTCCCTCACCCACCCCCAACCGCTATAGTACTTTGTAAAATAACTCTCCCGATCACTACTTACCTTAACTCTTTCCCCCAACGTTCTGTCATGGCCCTCTGCTTGCATGAAACTGCAAGCAGGGTGCTGGACCGGCAGCCACGTCCGTGATTGGCTGAGAGGCAGGCAATCACAGACACAGCTTCTTTCGGGGGAAACAGCCAATGTAAGCAGTGATCGGGAGAATTATTTTACAAAGTAATATGGAGGTTGGGGGTGGGTGAGGGAGCCCTACACTACAGCAAAGGGGTTTGAAGCTAGGGGGAGGGAGAGGAAAACGGGAGGGAGATAGAGGGGGGAGGGCTGCACTGCGCGTTTCCAAATTCTCCCGGGGAGATACAGGAGGCAGATAAAGAATGGGACACAGGCAGGCTCCTGCTCTTTACATTTTAGGACTTTGAAGGGACATTGCAGGGCAGCTATTTGGAACAGGGATGTAAGGAGGGGTGGACATGCCCTTTAAGGACAATGTGTATTGTTATTATTTACCCCCACAATCATAAAGACATACTGATAGGTTATAAGTGTGAGATAATGTACTTATTTTTTATGTAAATTATCACCCAATATCACCCAGCAAAAGTAATACAGAACATCGGACAGTAGTAGTAATAAAGAACATCAGACAGTAGTAGTAATACAGAACATCAGAGTCAGACAGTAAATGCATGCTTGTAACCAGACACTCAAAGAATGTCTTGGAGTGATAAATAAGCAGAGGAGCACATATTGTACCCAAAGACTGGGCATTTGATTAGTAATTATATAAGTTCGGGTGTGTACACACTCTAAGCATGTCTGCTGTGGCCCTGCTCCCTACATTGTTTATTGAGGACATTTTATGACCTGTCTTTCATAGACAGGTGGCTGTATAAAGGGTCTATATGCAGAAACTGGAGGACCTCTTGAATTATTTACAGTACTTGCAAGGAGTAGTCAGTGGCATTTCCAGAGGCAGTACTGCCTGAGACTCTCCGCCTCCACTGCTGTAGATGGAATTTTTGCATCTTCTTGGCAGATGTGCCCCTAGAATCAATACACCTAAAATGGTTAGGTTTAACACAATTAAAGACTCAAGTAAACAACTCTTTAAGCCTATTGCAAACATTGCTGTATATGAAAATTAAATCACACAAACTTAAAGGGGGAGGTATTAAAGGGATATTGCTAGATAGGGAATGGTGAAAAATAGCTTAAGCACATTAGCCTGCTTTAAGGGGAAAGATATAAAATTCAGCCTTGATTACAAGAACATTTTTATTAAAGTGAAATGCATCTGCCTGATTCTGAACATGCAATTATCTTCCTTTGGGAAAACCAAGGTTTCTATGCACCTATTAATATACATGTTTTATGTGTATTGCCTTACTGAAACATTATTAAACAAAAACTGAATCTTTGAAATGTTTCACCACCGGGATATTAGTTCCATAGATGCTTATGAAGGTTCTCATTCATCCAGGTCATGGTATATCTGTTGTATTCAATTAGATCAACTGGACTTGAAGTTTAGTTCTTGAAGACATTTCGCTAGTCATCCGGCTTTCTCAATTCAGAATGACTTGTACAAGAATCTGTGGCAATTATGTACCCTGGAAAATCCCAATTAGCATATCACAGCCAGGTGTTAATGGCATGATTAGATAGTGGCTAAGAGGTGCTCTCAAAAACTATTCTTCTGTGAGTAGCTGGAATGGTGACAGAGTTTTGACAGTTGGAATGCTGTGTGCAGGCTTGACAGTTGGTTTGTGGGGAAAAAGTCAGGTAGGATGGAAGTCGGAGTGGTTAAAAGAGGGAGGGGGGATACTGCTCCTAAACAAAATGTGTGCTGGATTGTTGTAAGCATGCAGCAACACATGCAAATCAGTGCAAATGCTACTTACATGTATTCAATTATAGATTAAGATGAGGCAAAGTCATTTTTTCAGTATAGTATCCCTTTAAAAGAGGGAGGAAAACATGTGCTGGAAAACATGGGATTTAACAACTTTCTGCACCTCACTGCGCATTGTTATTGTATTGTGGGAGCGTGTGCAGGTAAGTAGCAGGGACTAAATGCCTGCAAAGAAAGAATGTTAGATATTGTGCTGTAGAGGCGTAATATCTAACGCTTTTTATATTGCATCTTAAAAGCTGTGCTACTTCCAAAAAATTTGATATGGCACAGCCCCCACAAAACAAGTGTTAAACCCATGCTTACTGATATTGCAGAGGGTAGCGTAGGTTTAACAGGGAAAAGGAGTTTATTGTATGTACCTCATTCTTTATTGACAATATATAAGGCTCTATCTCTCTTCTCTATCTCTCTCTCACTCTCTTCTCTCTCTCTGGCCGCCATCCCCGGCCTTTCCTTCGCTAACTCAACTTTTATTCAAACATGATGAACGCATTTATACCCACAAGGCCTCAACGAACAATGGGTCTTATAGTGTTTTCTATAGTTCTGTATTTGAGTATTTTCTTGAACATAAAAGCAGCATTTCTTATTGTTGCTTGTTATTCTAGTGTCCACCCTATCTTAATTGCTAGTATTTAATGCATGTCCACCTCTCATAGAAAGTTTTGCTGGCAAGCGCAGGATTTTCAAGGGGGGATTCCTAAATAGGTTACCAATGAACAAGCCCAGAAGGAGGTTTATGACCGAATACATTCATGCATTCTATTATATATGTATCATATAATAATATATATATTCTCTAATTGCCATGATTATCATCACAGTTGGCCAATACACATATTCTCTTTACTTTTGTTATAAAGTATATACTATATTAATTCTGGGTACACACAAACAGATAGTTCCCAAAAAACTGAGGTGATTTCGGCAGTGGCAGTGAATGCTGTGGTCCACCATTACATAGCGGCAAAAGGTCAGGGCAGTAAATATGTCCGTGTGTACCCAGCCTAACGTTCTGTTTTACTGATAAATCCACATTTACACTACTTTACCATTAGTGTCTTTTAGTCAGAGCTGTGACACTGACAGTGGATCTGACAGAATTTGTAGTAGAAGCCGATAACATATATATGTATATATATATAATGTTGACAATCAGCTATACATCCACCTCCAGGATTTCTTAATGTCCATATTCCTGCTCCCTAACTCCATCACAGTGCAGTACGTACAGTAATTAATGTATATAAACCCAGTCTCAGCAATCACCTTAAGCAGCTGCAGGGTTAATGTTGATACAGTTCTGTATCAATTATTATTCTGCTGTCAATCACAGGGCAGACTGGATACATTTTTGAAACATACAATGCTGCTTCTCACTCACAGCTCAATTAACAATGTAACAATCTATGTAACTGTCTATGTAACAGTCTGTGGACACCAGGAAAGGTAGAACATCAGACAGCACTAAGCAGGCTGTCCAGGCACCAGTAATCCCCCCCTAATCACGCCCCTGCCTATCCCAGCTCCAACTGCCATATTTGTTTGTAAAAAAAAAAAGAATCAGAAAGGTACTTACCTAGCTTTGTTCCCCCGGCATTCAGACCTGGACCTCAGGAAATTGCAAGTATGGGGCTGGACCGGCAGCCACGTCTGTGATTGGCTGAAAGGCAAGAGAGAGAGAGATGCCTGCACACCATATAAATCACTTTGTAATTTTAGGTGCAAAACTTTGATTGTCTCTCAAATAATTATGCAATTAATGCTGCTTTAACAATTGTAACTACATGGCTTAATCTGTATAGATGTGTGGAAAATTCTCCATATATATATACATATATTTGCAAGCATTCCAAAAAAGCAATCTAATTATCGACTGAGCAGAGCATGAAGGGTAGTAAAGACCAGATGAACATTGTTCAAAGACCTTAGAGAGAAAGGCCTCATTACATGTTCAAAGCCCTCACCTGCAGAAAACATGTATGGGTAAGTAGGGTTTAGTAAGAGGAAGATCAAGTGGACTTAAAGTTTAGTTCTTGAAGACGTTCGCTAGTCATCCGTAGGGATGGCCGGTTCGCGGATCCGAACCCGGATCCGCCGCTGATTTATCACGGCGGATTTTTCCGGATTTTCCGCCTTCCGAATTCCCGAACCGCGGATTTATCGTATTTTCTAAATTATTCGAAAATACGAGAAATGCACGTATTTTCAAAAATTTTCGAAATTAAGAGGATTTCTCATATTTTCGAAAATACGTATTTTTGAAAATTTTCCAAATTACGAGGATTACTCGTATTTTCGAAAATACATATTTTTAAAAAATTTTGAAAATACGGATTTTCGAAAATTTTCGAAAATACGAGAAATCTCGTAATTTCGAGAATATTTTTTATTTTAATGGGTCCGCTTGCGGATTCTTTTCGAAAATTCGCGGATCCTCGAGCGGACCGGATTTTGCGAAGTTCGGACATCTCTAGTCATCCGACTGCTTTTTTTTTATCAATTCAGAATGATTTGTACAATAATCTGTTGCAATTGTGTACCCTGGAAAATCCCAATTAGCATATTAGAGCCAGGTGTTAAGGGCATGATTGGATAGTGGCTAAGAGGTGTTATAGGAACGCCCAGGCGTCAAAACAGCATTGTACATGACAGACAGTTGGTGTCGACCCCCCCACCTCTATTTAGACTTGGTTTCTTTATTTTCACATAAATGGCCTCCTTGACACCTCTCTTGAACCAGTCATGTCCAATATGTTAACATTACAATCTTCAAAGATATGCCCTTTATCCTTAAGATGCAGGTACACAGCTGAGTCCTGACCCGAGGCTCTTCTGTGCTGGGCCATACGTTGGTGCAGCTGCTGTTTGGTCTCCCCCACATACAAATCAGAGCATTCTTCACTGCACAGAGAAGAATTGCAAAATGAATTAGCCAGTTGGGAACATCACGGAAAGGAAAAGGTGAAAATTGCCAGGGTTAAAATGCACTAGAAAGACATTAGTTTAGACTACATTAGGTGTCAATCCTTATTTTTAAATAGGGTATGGCCATAATAAGAGGGGCAAAAAATACCTGTGCTGTTTATTTGCACCAACCAATCAGATGATAGATCAACTACTACTGGTCTGCTATAGAAAAAATTCGATATCCTCTGCTTGGTTGCTGCAGAACAGGCAAAATTCAGCACCTCGTGTTTAATAAGCCCTGTTGCACCTACAACAAAATAAAAAGGATGTTCGCAGAATAAATATAAATAACTGTTCCATGTGACAGTTCAATGGGAACATTCTAACATCACACTGAAATATTCTGTGTGCTATAACACCAATTGAACTCAGACCACAGGTAACCACAGGTGCTGCAGACTGGCTTTGGCAATATGAATGTGACAGTTATGTAGCGGCCATTTAGTTAATTAGTTATGATAGGAGAAATACGATAAGAGCGTCAAGTGATTGGTTAGGCTTCAGAACATTATGCAGCATGCTCAATGTTATATAACAGTTCAGATCTCACATGCTCTGTGTGTGTGATAGACTAATATATTGGGTTTCTGCTGCTGTGGCATAAGATTGAAAACAATATAAAACGCGCATGTAATATAAAAATCCTAATCAAAGTAAAGCAATAACTGTATCAATGATTATTCATATATTTTAATAATATTCTAGGATGTGTGGGCTGCCTGGAATGCTGGGATTTGTAGTTTCACAATATCTGCAGTTGATTGGAAGTGCTGGTATTGTTTCTGTTCGTAGAAACACAGTAAAATAATGTAGTATTTACATTATCAAAATCAGCTAGCATGAGTTGTTTGTCCTGTATTTTGTGAATACCACGCCTGTATAACAGGGCCCCCAGCAGGTTTTAAATTATCTACCGGCAAAGCAAATCCCCACCACAGATTTCATTTTTAGGGCATAAATACCCTCCTATATCTGTAAAAAATTGCATAGCTCCACTCAAAATAGAAAAAAACCCATTTGATTTTCCTACTTCATGAGTGAAAATGGGATCAGTTGGATCAGTAGCAGTTTTTCAGAAGGGACATTTTTACTTGTGCACCTTTTTTAATGTATGTACCACTTTTCAAGATAATAATGGGGCATACAGTGTCTTAGGCTGAAAGAAAATGATATCATGATTTTATACTGGTCATACCCTTATTAGATATTAAAATGGGAAACACTGTACCAATTTCTGTCATCTTTGAAAGATCTGAGTGCACAGTCACAAGCATTCTCCCTATATAAAGTATAGGGAGAACGTTTGTGACTGACATACTCCCTACGATCACGACCGACTCCTTATACTATAGTACAGGGGGCCCAATCTGACAGACGGAAATTTTCCAGTCAGAACGAGCCACTAGCATTCACCCAGTAATTTTGTGTTATAGTGAAAGTGATACAGCTTTGCTATGGTAAGGTAAGCAGCACTGGCATATGTAATCACTGCTTGAATCATGTAAAATATTTGCTTCTAGCTGTAGAAGTTTAGAGGTGTATGTGGGGGGGGCACAATGATGATTTTGTAATTGATTTCTTTAGGTACACTGCTATATTGAAACTTAAGTAACACAGACAGCAGCTCACTGCAGGATACAGTGATAAAGAAATAGAATGCATAGTGTCTACATGTAGTATGCCCCAGGCATTTAATGGAAATGTTGATGAATCTCCTTTATGGAAATATCAGGATGTGCTAATTGAAAATACATATATGGCATGTAAATGTTATGTTTAAGCCAAAGATTACAGTTCACTTTAAGGCTGGGTACACACAGCAAGATATATTCTACCGACCGACCGACTGAGTGGCATGTATTGGTTCAACAAAAATATATATAATAATATAGACAGAGAGAAGTGCTTAATTTATATAATCTTAATCTTTATATAATCATAATTAATTTCAAAGTAAATAATGGAATTAACTAAAACACTTGTCATGATTAAAGGAACTCTGGTCTTTATTAAATGGGAAAAACCCGACTGTTAAGCTAGGTACACACAGTACAGATTTCTGAAAGATGACAGACAGGATCTGCAAGATCCTGTCTGCCATCTTTCAAAGATCTGCATACACACAGTCCCGAGCGTTCTCCCTATAGGGATCCGACGGTATCGGGGCTTTATCGTTACTGTGTGTACCCAGCTTTAATGTATTATTAGACTTGTGTTCTCCTCTAAATACATTTCTTTTTCCCAGTCCTTTTTAAATAGATAGTAGTAGAATTGCCCAAATTGAGACTAAAATATGGATTTCTGTTATATCCTACATTACCATTGTAGCAGAACTATGATCTGGGTGGAAACCAACTGATGTTGAATGTTTTTTACTTGGCAAAAATAACACTAGACAAAAGAGAAGAGAGAACACGTGCCTCTCTTGAGTACCTGTACATCAGAAATGGCTAAAACAAGAAATCCCAAAACATAAGTATTGGCCTACAGAGAGGACATAGACAAGGTTATTGGATCAGTGCTCTGTTAAGAGACCAGAGTCAGGACAGTCATGTTCTATTTATATATTAGTAACTTGTGTAATTGACCTTAACTTCTAGCAACAACAATTATGTAAGATTCATATGACAGGAACTTGAGAGGGGAATTGGTATACAAGGCCACTGAGTAATATTTTTGGCTTGTGAATTTCCTCCATCAGTTTCTCAAAAACAAGAAAAAAGTAGGGTGTCTGATAAATAAAACATCCTATATTTGCATGGGAATATATTTAAGAAGAGATGGCTGATATTAAGTAGAGATAGCCGAACTTACTGAAGTGCGGAATCTAACCCATTAAAGTCAATGGGGAGCTAATAGTTTGAAAAGTTTGGATCAATAACACAAAAAATTCTAATGGTAACTTACTGTTAATGGCTGTGGCACATGGGAAATGGTCTGGGGAACATGCACCTGTCACCAAAACAAAGAATTTAAATAAAGTGTTTCCCCACAATCGGGTAGATGTCGGGATTCGGGTTCGACCGAAAGTCGAAGGCTACGTTTAAGGGTTAGCGAAAACAAACATTACATTGGAGGGTTAGTGAAAACAAACATTACATTCGAGGGTTAGCGAAAACAAATATTACATTGCAGGGTTAGTGAAAAGAAACATTACATTCAAGGGTTAACAAAAGATTCTTTTGAGGGTTAGCGAAAAAGAACATTACATTCAAGGGTTACCAAAAGTCAAAGGCTACATTCTAGGATTAGCGAAAAGGAACATTACATTTGAGGGTTTTGAAACTACAGCCGCAAATTCGGAAAACAGAACTAGTTTGAACACGAACATTAAATTCAAGGGTTAGCGACCGATTCATTTGAGGGTTAGCGAAAACGAACATTACATTCAAGTGTTACCGAAAGTCAAAGGCTAAATTCGAGGGTTAGCGAAAACGAACATTACATAAGACGGTTTAGAAAATACTGCCGCAAATTTGGAAAACAGAACTATTTCTAACCCGAACTAGTTTGAATAGTTTGAGTTTATCCAAACTCATAAAGTTTGGCCTGAACACGGGTCTATCACTAACTAAAAGCACACCAGAAATAAACAGCCACCCACCCTAGATGTTTCAACCAGTCTGACCTACCATCTCTATTTAGATAACTAGTTGTCAGAAATGGACACAAAACCGAACTCGAACCCGAGTTCTTTATGAGTTCGGATGAACTCGAACTATTCAAACTAGTTTGGGCTCGAACTAGTTTGTTTTTTCGGACTTGCGCTGTATTTCCGATAGTTATCGAAAAAATTGATGATTATTGAATTCACGAGCTGTTCGATAACCCTGGAATGTATCATTCGGTAACCCTCCAAAGTATCGTATCCGTTTTTGGTAACCCTTGAATGTATGGATCATTTTTGCTAATCCTAGAATGTATCGTTCGCTAACCCTCGAATGTAGCCTTCAATTTTCGGTAACCCTCAAAAGTATTGTTCGTTTTCGGTAACCCTTGAATGTATAGATCGTTTTCGCTAACCCTAGAATGTATCGTTTGCTAACCTTCGAATGTAACCTTTGACATTCTGTAACCCTCAAATTTATTGTTCGTTTTCGATAACCCTCAAATTTTCCACAACCTTCGAATGTAGCTTGCACACAACCCGACAATTGCCCGATCATAAAGTAAGAAGTGTTTAATCAGGTTTTGGTGATAGTGACATGTTCCCCAGACCATTTCGCATGTGTCACAGCCATTTACAGTAAGTTACCGTTGCTAGTTTAGCTGTAATAAACCCAGACTTTTTTCGAACTATCACTCTCCCATTGACTTTATTGGGTCCAAATTCGAACTTTCGAACTTTTACTGAAGGATTTCTCGAACTTTAAAACTTTCTGGACTTTTGATAATTATCGAACGTTCATTGTCGAGAATTATCGAATTCACAAGCCATTCGCTAACCCTTGAATGTGTCATTCGCTAACTCTTGAAAGTATTGTTCATTTTCGCTAACCCTCAAAAGTATAGTTCGATTTCGGTAACCCTCGAATTTATGGCTCTATTTTTGCTGACCCTCGAAAGTATCACTCGGTAACCCTCGAATTGGCGGTAACCCTCTAATGTAGCTTGTGCAAAACACGACAATTGCCTGCTAGTGTTTAGGAAGTGTTTTAACAAGTTTTGGTGATAGTGACATGTTCCCCAGACCATTTCCCAGGTGCAACAGCCATTTACAGTAAGTTACCATTACTAGTTTAGCTGTAATAAACCCGGACTTTTCAAACTATCACTCTCCCTTTGACTTTAATGGGCCTAAATTTGAACTTTCGAACTTTTACTGAAGGATTTCTCTAACTTTGAAACTTTCCGGACTTTTGATAATTATCAAACGTTCGTTGTCGCTGTTTTCGAGAATTATAGAATTCACAAGCCACCCGATAACCCTTGAATGCATCGTTCGCTAACTCTCGAAAGTATTGTTCATTTTTGCTAACCCTCAAAAATATTGTTAGATTTCGTGAACCCTCGAATTTATGGCTCTATTTTCGCTGACCCTCGAAAGTATCATTCGGTAACCCTCGAATTGGCTGTAACCCTCTAATGTAGCTTGTGCAAAACACGACAATTGCCTGCAAGTGTTAAGCTGGGTACACACGATGAGATATTTTGGTCCGATCGACCGATAGTTCAATGTATCGATTGGTCCGAAATTATCGCATCCGAATGCGCCCATGTCCGACCGTCCGTTCGTCCGAATCGGACATGGTGGAAAACCTCGTCCGATCGGTCGCGGTAACTATCGGACGCGGCTGCTTTTGCCGCGACCGACAGTCCTTCCTCCTGGCCGACCGGTCAAAAGTATCAAACGGTCGGTCAGGAGGAAAAATCGCTAGGTGTGTACCTAGCTTAAAGTAAGTGTTTTAACAAGTTTTGGTGATAGTGACATGTTCCCCAGACCATTTCCCATGTGCCACAGCCATTTACAGTAAGTTACCATTGTTAGTTTATCTGTAAAACATCCAAACTTTTCAAACTATCACTCCCCATGAAGTTCGGCCATCTCTACTAGTAGTAATATTTAGTGATATAAATGGGTTTTAACATCTAGGAGGGTGGTCTTTGTGTGGTATGCTTTTCATTCAATGTATTTATTAAACTTTTGTGTGTTATCCCAAGCAAATAAAGAATATTTTATTTATCAGATACCCTACTTTTTCTTGTTTTTGAGACAATATACTTATACACTTTTGATCTGGTTACAATATTTTATTACTAGTTATATGCCAGATTTTTGCTGCAGTCATATAGCATATCAAAGCAGATATGACTAAATTGACTACGTTAGGCTTGCCCTGCAGGTTCACATATTTGAAAAGAAAATCCTGGCATTTATTGCATAACCAATGCATGAATTTAGACAATTTCATAAACAGAAGGTATATTTTACATATCTGTAAATTCTCACTTATTTGGAATTAGCTTATGTGCCAAGGAAATCGGTTGCCTCATTTTGCTGTTGAATGGTGTGTAATGTAGAATTAACCAGCCATACATTATGTGATATACATATAGATGTTCCCATGACTACTTTATAGATAATGCAAGCTAGAAATTAATTAGATGGATTCAAATACAATGGGCTAAATGTGAAATATATACTGCTGAAAAGATGGGTTAAAGATGGATTAAAGGGAAAGTTCAATGGAAAATACATACATAGTATATATTATACATACCTAGTTATTCTACATATTCTCTTCCATTATGAAAAATCTGGAATTTATGCCCCTTGCTATTTCCTGCTATGGACATTACTGAGCTGACATTTTAGGTTCTGCAACAGTCCTTCTTCTTCCCTTGGAGGTTCCTAACAGTAATTTCTACTGATTGGCTGTTGGATGGGTCAAACATGCTCAGATCTCTACTGAGCAACTGAATCAACCCAGGCGCTGGGTCAAGGGCAAGACCATAACGGTCTTTATTAGGGGTCCTGCAAACAGGAAGTCAGTATTTCGGAAGCTTTTATTTATACACAGATAAAATGCTGAATAGGCAGGTTAAGGTCATTGTGATGGAAAATACTGCTCTTTTTTTCTAAAGTATATGTATTTGCACTGAACTTTGCCTTTAATGTGACACACGGTAATGGTTAGGGCCACTTAAATTACTAACAGTTATCTACAATTATTAGAGGATCCTCTAAACATAAATCCTGCTGAGTTTACTCACCTGTCCTTAAACACAAGGCACTGGGTCAAGGGCAACACTATGGTGGTCTCTATTAGGGGTCCAGTAATTATTTATACACAGACAAAATGCTGAATGGGCAGGTTAAAATCATTAGGATGGAAAAATACTGCACCTTTTTCTTAAAAGTGTATGTATTTGCACTGAACTTCCCCTTTAAGATCATATGGTACCCTAGGCGTGGTTGGTACTTGGGACTCCTTCTTCAATATACTGTATGTTTATCAGGAGCCTAGGTTACATTGTGGATAACCTTGATCAGCTCCTGTAACCATATGCAGACACACGCATTATACTAACTTGTTTTCATAATCATTTTATGTAAGTGTGCAGATAACATTATATTTGCTAACAAAATCCTATTTTAATATATTTGCATCTTCTCCTCATTTTCTGTTATAGCAAAGACAATTCAGGCTTTTTACAGTCATTCCAAGAATTATACAAGGGATGTTTGTGAACAATAGGAGATGTTCTGCCAGACACATTTAACTTCAAAAAACAAAGCTCTGCATAATTCATATTGTGACTTTCAGATTCAGATAATCACCTCCTATTAAATGTTATAAACCTTTTTTCCTCCTGTGTAGAGTAACTTTTAAAGGATTTTTTTTTTTAAATGACAGATTTAGGTATGTGCAAAGAAACACACAAAAAAAATCCATAATAGGTTCATTCAACAAATTAGACTCAGACAGAAATATATGAGGCACCAGTTAATATCAAATATCATCAGTGTTGATGAAATGTTAATAAGTAGTTTAAAGTATATCCAAGGATATTCAATAACCTGACTTTTCCCACAGTAAAGGTTCGTACACACGTGCAATCGCAGGTGCTGACGCAAGATATATACAAACGGCCGTTTCGGACGATAATCGGCCCTTGTATGAGCGGTTATTTTGGCCGATAAAGTACCCATACACAGCCCGATTATTATCCGAAATGGCCAATCGTACACATTGTGCGTCTCGGGTCAGCACGCGCGATCACATTCAGTTACCAAGCCCCTAATACACTTAAATAAAGTCTCACGGTGACCATACATTAGGCCGATTTTATGTACAATCCGACATTTCCATTTCCATTGGCCCAGAAATTGTACATTTTACTTGACATTAGATTGTAATATTGATCGTAATACCAATCGGGAAAAACGGTTATTTAAGTCAATTGGTTAACTGATCGTAGAATTTTTTTTTCAAAGTTCCGGTTAAATCTAAATGTTATGTATCCTCACAATAGGCGACATTAGACATTAATCACCAAACTAATTGGATGTCAAACAATATGTATGGTACATCCAGGATGTACCGTGACATCATGTGCACGATACAAACCCAGGAAGCTGCTGCAGATATCCACAATCTCATGGGGGCGGAGTGAAAACCAGCACTTAAAGGGCAACTCCACCCTCATAAGAACATCTTTTAGAAAGAATGGCCTCTTTAAAATATGTTGATATATCATAGTTTGTCCTATGAATTCATTTCTGTATGCCTGCTATGCATTTCTGAGATTCCTCAGAAATCTGAAAATGCTGATTTAAAATAATATCCTTCCAGGTTTCCCAGTAATCTGTTTTTTATCAAGAGGGACAGAATGTAGTCTGGTCAAGAATGTGGGGGGGGAGCTACTAAAAAAATAATGCAATGGTCGCAAGGCTTTGCCTTGAGCTCAAGGCTATGATTGTACAATCTGTGTTGTGGAAGCTTAGGGTGCAGTTTATATTTGGACACAGGTGAAGAATATCTTGTGCAATATTTTTTCTTTTTTAAGAGTGATGAACTACTTTACTGTTTTTTCCACATATGGTAAGCAATTTTTTTCATTAAGGTTATTAAAAGAGGTTAAAGGAGCATTACAGTGGTTAAGGGCAGTGCAAAAGTAGGACATTTAGGGCTTATTAATTAATTTTTAAACAGTTCAGTAGATGTTAACTATAATTACCCTCAAAAAACAGCAATATTGAACTTAAAAGTAGGATATGTACAAATAATACAGCGCTTTCTATAATCAAATAAATTACTGACAATTATCAAGTAATAAAATAATATATATGTTCAGCGGAGACTTAATCCATCATTTTTACAAATAGTGTTTTGTATATCCTACAAGATACTTATTGATATATTAGTGAGCTTTCCTATCAATATTTTTTATCTGGTGTAAGAAGTTTGCTGTATAACACAAGAACACAAGAAGGAAGATCTACCCAGCAGATGCGTGAGTTTTAATGCCAGCTATAAGCTGGCCTAACTCTCACTTGCAGCTTGCTAAACCAACCTGACCCACAAACCATTCAAACTCACTGTAGTTTACCCATCTCCAATTCACTTGATCACTCGAATCACTAACAGATGTCAGCACAAAGGTCAGATCTCATCCCCAATTAATTTAAAAGGGGTTAAAAAAAAAGGGATAGAGGGGGTTTGTAAAAGTTGTAAACTAGTCTTTACTAGGTCCTGAAACATTTTTTTGGGAACATACTTTCACTAATCAACTTTCCTATGTATGGGTTTGTTTAAAGATCTATTATACCGAGGAGTGCACAATAGCTTGGGACGTAGAATACTTTTTCACAAGTGTAAAGCTATCAGCTGTTAAAATGTTAGCCAAAATTGCATCTTCCAGTATCTCTTGCTTGCAGCAAACTTCAACAGCTAATCATTTTGATGGGAGGTAGGATTTCTCACTCTAACCTTATATACAATTATAAAATGCAAGTACAAGGGTGTTTCTAATACACAATGCAATATTACTGCACTTGAGACGGTATGAATAATATATGGATTCATATTTTCATAAACATATTGCATAAAATTTGATTGCCTTCATTTGCTATAAAAATTAATGAGAACAATCCATAGGGAGAATCGTTGGGAAATAGTTGGAATCAATAGTTATAAAAACATTTTACTTGCAAGATCCTAAGCTGGAACCTTGATACAAATTTAGGGTTGATACTATCAAACATGGAGTAGCTCAAGTTGCAGTTGACTTTGGTAACATACTACATCTACATAATGAGTAAGCACATTTGCACAAACAGAATAAAAAAAATATTGTAATAGTCATTTTAAGACTTCTATATCCACTGTAACTATCTGAATTTGCCAGATGTTCCTTTATGAAAGTCCTACCCTGGACAGGATAAGGCAGACTTTTCCCACACATTTAAGGGATAATAAAAGTTGAATGTTCCCATGCAGCAAATACTATGACAAGGGTCTTGGGAAAATTCCCATCATTGCAAGCTGACAGGTTCCTAGAAGAGCTTAGGGGCAGCAAGTCAATAAGTAGTAAAAAGTGATTAAGCCACTAAGTGGTCCATGTCACAAATCATACAAAAATATCTTGGACTGCATTTAAATGTGCTGATTATTAGGTTTACAAGGTGCAAACAATTCTTAGAAAATCTAACTATTTGTACATTGTGTTTAAGAAATTGTATTTGTTATCTAACCGAAACTGAAGTCTTGAGGTTATCACCAGAATTCAGTTGTAGACTTTGTACATAGAGCAAATAAACCAACTATGGGAGGGAGAAGCATTTATAAGGCAATGCTTTGCTAATAGCTGATGATGATGTTATAAAACTCCAATATTAAACACATACAGAGAGTTTCAATTAAAGTTCTTATCATTAAAAATGGTACTAAATTTGCCCCAGATAATCAGATATTATTTAACAGCTAACATCTGATTGTTTGGAACAAAATTAACAATAAGAACTTTTATTCAATAACCCTGAAGGTATTTACATTCCATAATCATATTTAATTAGATGCAGGGCTGGTTTTAGTATAGGTGTCCCAGGGATCCAATCTTTTAGGAGAGCTCAGACCATAGGTTTTGAAAGATCAAGGGTTGGAATGGGGCCCCTTACACAATGCTTTACCTTGGGCATCATGACCTCACTCCTGCTTTAGACATATGTTCATTTGATTAGCTTCTAGAAGTCATAGCATTTCTGCAGTGCCTCATTTACAAATAGTTTTTTCCCTGTTTTCACTTTTACTTTTTAAAGAAATATGTTAGGATCTTACATAAGGGTCTTTTGGTTACATTTTAAAATTGTGTAGTTCTTGACCTAGAAAACCTGATGTTAATTTACCCTTCCAATGGGTGCCTAGCGAGTTTTTTTAGACCACTGAATACTACTGTCTGAAAATGAGAAATGACACATTCTGCAGCAAGACTCATAGGGGGACACATTAATGACATGCTGACAGTGCAATACACATTGCCTTCAGTTGTAAAATAAAAATGAACAATGATCTATGCAATTTTTCTGTTGTATAGCTCCAGGCACTGGTTGATCATGGCTAGCTTCCCACTGGGGTTAGCTATATCTGATTGAGGTTCCACAAGGGCACTTTAAGTGCTGATGCAAACACAAACTAAATATCAAGTCACTCAATGACCCAGGCCCACCTACACTGTGACATCTATTATATAAATAAATCCACATCACCCACTTTAATTGGTATGATACAGTGTTAGGAATGTGATCACAATTCTGGTTATTTACTATGGTCTTTAAAAAAAAAACACAGAAAATTGTTCTTAGTTTAGGTTCATTTACACATTATTATAGGATCTTTCTAATATAAATAAAATAAAATTTCCAAACAGACTTTTTAATTATGCCCTATTTTTTCTCATCCCCCCGAAAACTACCTCCAAAACTAAAATTTGCCCCAGTTCTGGCCCCACTGTGTAGTGTAAAAAATTCTTACCTTACTCCTCAGCTCCTTATAGTTCTCATGCAATGTCTGTCCAAAGTCCAGGAAACTGAAGAGTAGGAGCTGCCTTTGTGTCATCCGGTCCCTGCTTCTTCCTTGTCCTCACTGAGGACTCTGACATGTGCAGGGGAGCCCTTTCCCCCTACCTCCCACCCTCCAGATCCCTACATTTCTGCTTCACCCCCTACCTATAAATGCAATTTCTGTAGTGTAGGGCACCAATGCCCACACCCAACTGCCAAGTTAGATTTGTAAAACAAGCAGCAGAAACATACTTACCTGCCTTTGTTCCCAACGGCTCTCTTCATATCCGGCAGCCGTATCTGTGATTGTCTGCCTCTCAGCCAGCCTCTGATTGCAACTTCCAGAAAACGGAGCATGGCGCCGAGGGAATGAAGGAGTGTTAGTGCATTTCTGCTGTTTTTAATCTAACTTCGCGGTTGGGGTGGGCAGGGGCGCCCTACAGTATATATAAAAACGTTTTTTTCAAGGTGGAGATACCCTTTAAGTAGGATTTACATTATTAAAACATCTATTACACTTATACTATTATCTATTACACAGTATATAGGCAGCACAACACTCCACATCCATTTCTGGATTCTATAAAATAGATAAAAAAAACAATGGACACAGCACTTCTTTCAAAGCTTATCATGTAAATGAATGGTTACATCACATAAACAGAATGAGGCTTACAATTGTGTCTTCATCGGGAAGGAGTCTGCTGCACTAAAAGTGTACCATAACAGTAACAGGAAATGAAACCATCACAACCATAATAAATCCCTGTATTAGATATAAACAGCCCTTTAAATATACAGGGAGATTCAATACAAGTTATTTAATTTATCATTAAAAATGGTGCTAATTTTGCCCCAGCCAATCAGATCTTATTTAACATTTGAAAGCTAACATCTGATTGGTTGGTTCAAAATTGGCACCAGTCCCTGATTTCCTTTGATATGGACTCTGAAAGTTGCCAAGATCCAAGAAGGAAAATCTACACAATTGTGCATTTCCCTGCCATTCAGCAGCTCTATTAGCATAAACCATGCTGGTGGGCATGATGATGGGCCCTCCCTAACTGGAAAAAAGTGTTATTGTGCATGCGCCACTATATGAAGTCGAGTCAGGTAATTGAAGCCATGCAGCAACACACCAACCTTATAGCATGTATTTCTGATGTCTAAAATGATGAAATTAAAGATGGAAACTTGCTGTATATTTTTATTACAGTGGTCCTTTAACATCACTCAATACAGCTGTATGACTCCAAATAGCTCTGACCAATGTAACCCCTGATAATTCAGCAGAAACAGTAAATCAGAACTAGAAAGGTAACGTTTTTAAGTCTTAACTTTAAAAACTTTAACTTTTTACTTTAAAAGATGCATTTTGGAAAGGAAGACGCCATGGTTGCACAAAGCCCTATCAATGTGTTTGCCTGTGTGTGCTACACATGTAAAAACTCAAAAACATTTCTATTGTGATGAAAGAAGGCATTTCCAACTTCTACTGCATGTTTTTTTATTATTGTGCTTTTATTTTGTAATATTATCACTTTATTTTTTTTTTATATTGTATGTGTGTGATAGACTTGACATAGACTTCATGTCATCAACAAAGTGGTAGGTGGCCTTTAATTAGATGTCAGGTTAAAATAAAAGTAAATATGTCCAGTCTGGGAATTTGCAGATAACTCAGAAACAGGTTCAGAGATTCCTCGGATAGAAGATAGTGCACTTCCTTTTTGTCCAGCATGTTCTGAAACAAAATATTAGGAGATAAATACATATGGAATAAAAGAGCACGAGGTGGAAACGGCGAATTTCGTCTTCATTTTCGACAATGTGAAATTTGATGGCAACAACGAAATTAAATTTCTTGTTTAAAAAATGTGTCAAGGGAGAAAACTTAAACCAGAATCCGAGTACCAGATCAAGGCTCCTACTCTTAATTTGGTGGGATAGCAGATACAATACAATAGGATTTCTGTACATGGAAATTATACATACATACAACATTTTTGTAATAGTCTTGATACTTAATTATTTTGTTTATTGAGAGATTTCTAACAATTATAATGTAATGACGCCTTCAAGTTGACGAACCTAATGACACCTTCAAGTGCTCCGCCCCCTCCTCTCCTTGCGTGACGAGGCCAATAGGAAGGCACGCTCGTTGCAGAGCATGCCTTCCTACTGGCCTCGTCGCCGACGAGAGGAGGGGGGGAGCCTACCAGAACAGCGCTTCAGTAATGCTGTGCTTCAAGATACGCGAACCCAGGGGTAAGGACCTAGCGGTTACCCTGGGTAAAAGGTACAGACCTAAGAAGTGGAGCGGAGGGAAGGTGAGTATAATTGTCCTTTAATTTCGACACTATAAATATGCCCCATAGTGCAAACAGAAATGCAAATTGTACTGCATTGAGTGTGCAAAACACCATTGGGTGGCTTGAGTTTTACACTTTTTTGTGAGATTTTCCATTAAATGCATTGCATTTTAATCCATTATTGGAAAATTGCAATAATATAGCTAGAATGGTACCTTGGCATAAAGGATTTGTTTTTTAGTTCCATGGCAATATTGCCATGAACCGGCAAAACCTGGGTATTAAAATTGATGGTCACGGCATGTATGATTGAAAGAGTAGGCACATTTGGAAAAAAGGGTTATGTGGTGATCAGGATTTATCATTTGAGCCTTAGTTTTGACCTCATATTTAAAGGGCATGTTCACCCTTAAAGGGAAACTGTGGCCTCAAACAATTTAGGGATAAATGAAAGCCTGCAGTATTTCCTTAAAAATGAGACAACAATCACATCTCTGGCTGGAGCCTGTGAGAAATTACATTAGGGTGAATGTTCAAACTCCCTGCTTCCAGTAGGTGGAGTGAGATCACCTGACCTCTGCCCGCCCATCTGCCCATCTGCCCCGGGGGAGAAGCATGCTCAGTTAAAACTTAACGCTGGGGAAAAAATTGACAGTTGAGATGAAGGCTGATCACATGACAACAAGCTGGTCACATGGCTGAAAACATGAAGTGTTCAAGCAGGAAGTAATATTGCTGAACCTTTCTTGCAATAACTTGTCACAAATTTTATCTAGAGATGTGATTTATGTTTTATTTTGAAAGTATGGTGGAAGGCTTTTTATATAATTTATACTAGTTTGGAAGAATTTGAGACCACAGTTACCCTTTAAAATAAAAACCTGGTGACCTGTCAGTTCTCTGTCTGCAATCCCAACTTATATTTTTACCAGTTTATTGCTCGCATTTGTAACCAGATATTTAATCATAAGGGGTTTTTTTTGCTAGCAAAGGTATCTACTACCTACCTACCTCTGCTCAATGAGCTGTTTATAAGTTTCATCATGTGCAGAGGAGGCAGCAGGTGAACCAGCAGTCAATTATTGTCTATAATGCCAGTTTTCACAGCCTTGATTGACTGCATGGAGGGAGGGGCCAGCTTACTTAGCCAGAATTAGGACTATAACTATCCATAAATATCTGGTTAGTAATGAATAAAGTGCAGTATATAGCAGTTGGGGTTGGGGGCAGGTAACTGACAATTGACTTTTTGTTTTTTCTTTTTAGGGTGGACCTGCGCTTTAAAAAGAATACCCACATTATAACTAAAGTTTTAAGGTTAGGTACACGCATAACAAAATGCTATATTTTGGTCAGTTAGTCCAAAATATCTGCATGCTGATTCATGGCCATGACGTCCAAATTAGACAATAATAAATGTCACCCAGATGTGCGGTCCTCTATAGACTGCACGATCGGTCGCAACTACATAAATCAATGCAACAGATAGCTGACCCGCATCGTCGGTCAATCTTGTTGAAATATATCCCCTTGTGTGTACTTAGCCTAAAGCATCTGTTCTCCCCATACAGAGCAGGAATATCCATTAAGACATCAGGGCTTCAGCACTACAGCACTACAGACACCAGTAAACATCAGGGCTTCAGCACTACAGCCCATACAATACAAGAACAAGGGGTCCCAATATCAGCCCTGCCTGGGGCCCGATTTGATCTTAATCTATCTCTGCCCCCATAACTCAATAGGGCATCTACCCATGGAGACCACAAACCCAAGTATGTCCTTGCTAGATGCTAGGAACTATATATGCTCCAATTGGTATTGTGGACAGATGCTATGTAGTTACCCTCTGAGTCTGAGACAAATTTTTACTTTTCATTATTGTAATCTGTGCTTTAAAGGATGACTGCAGGGTTAATGGTATTGAGAATTATTATAGTGTTTTCTTCATTACAATATTTTACCTACAGCTCACAGATTTTCTAGAGAAAAAGATCAATGCGGAAAATGGGCAAGGTTTATAAACAGACTAACAGACTGGGCTAAGGATGATTGGAATTGTAGTTATACACCCAGACAAAGATCTCCTTTGCATATTTTAAAGACAACACAATAGTCATAGCAAGTTTTCCTTAAAAGGCAGTGTCCACAATGTCACTGAATCATATAACACATTCCATTCATTGTGTTACGATTCTTACAAATAAATAAGCTTCCCGAGAAAAACATGACTAATCACACTGTGTAAGATCCTGGAAATCAACTGAGACATTTCCAATGGAGTTTCACTTGCAAAAAGCATGTGCAGGAAAATCAAGACAAACAATAGGTACATGTGATATAGAACATTAAGACAGGCTTAGCCTTTCATTACAAGCTTTCAGTATTCCCGCAGCAAAGCTAAAATACCATTATGCAGTATGTTGCTCACTGCATGTGTTCATTTCTCAACCGAAACTGTTGTTTTGTTCTAACAACAGATAATCTTACACTCTGCATGTTTGTCAGCCATATACATTTGAAATGTTTTTATGGTTACATACAGTTCTATTTTTGGAAGTATGTTTTGATTGTTTGTTGGATTTACCATTTATTTGTCTACTTGGAATCCACAGAAGCCCAATGGTCTCAGCTGGCTTTCACAAAATACTGACAAACTCTGCTGATCTGGCTACCTGCTCTGTTTCCATCCTCTGCTTACTTGACTACCTGCTTCACTTCCAGCTACTGAATGGCTAACAAATTCCTCAGTTACCAACTCATTTCTGTCGGTCCATGAACCCTTATACAAACGTTTGGGGTTTTGTGTTCCTTTTCTAGCCCTTGCAGGGTCCAGGACTATATAATGTCAGAGAGAGACAGGCTGTTCAGGCTATGGTCCTGCTAATGTGATTGTGGAAGCCATAGCTCTTGTGTTTAGGGACAGGTGAGTAAACTCAGCAGGATTTATGTTTAGAGGATCCTCTAATAATTGTATATAACTGTTGGTAATTTAAGTGGCCTTAACCGTTGCCAGTTTCACATTAAAGGCGAGGTTCAGTGTAAATACATATACTTTTAATAAAAAAGAGCAGTATTTTCCATCACAATGACCTTAGCCTGACCCTTCAGAATTTTGTCTGTGTATAAATAAATGCTTCCGAAATACTGACTTCCTGTTTGCAGGACCCCTAATAGAGAATGTTATGGTCTTGCCCTTGATCCAGTTCCTGGGTTGATTCAGTTGCTCAGTAGAGATGTGAGCATCTTTGACCCATCCAACAGCCAATCATTAGAAATAACTGTTAGGAACATTCCAAGGTAGTGTGCATCCTGGGAAGAAGAAGGGGCATTAGAACCGTTATGTCAACAGCAGTGAATATCAAGGGTTATAAAAACTGATTTTTTTTAAAACGGTAGAGAATATGTAGAATAACTAGGTATGCATAATGCAAACCAAGAACTTGTAAATTATTGATATTTTCCACTGAACTTTCCCTTTAAGGCTCTAGTAACAGCTCCCAGTACTATAGTATCTTGCCATAACTGACTTCTGTTTGTTTACTTATTTAGAGTTCTTATTATTAATTTGGCTTGAAGGGCCAAATTCCTGTTCTTTCTATTTCTTCTTCTTCTTCTGTTTTGTTCTTCCACTTTTTTGGACTGTATCTCTTCCCACAGTTTTTGAGCTAGAGACATGAAATTCGGTACAGACATGCGGGGCATATAGGAGAAGTGTGCTATTACTTAGCTAAGGAATCCGTGGAAGCGTTACGGCGTTACCGGCGAATTACAGGACATTTTATTTCATAGACTATAATGGTAACAATCCTCAAATGTGGATATTTCAAAACAGTTTGTTTCATGGTCATAAACACAAATGCTGATACCCCAACCACCCACACAGGCACACCCACCTACTGACCTACCTTCCCATGGAAGCCATACTTAAAGGGTAACTATAGTCAAAAAACTAATTTTGATCAATCATCAATAAAAGTTAGTTTTATGGGCATACATGCAAAAACACATACCCCCAACCTTACACAGGTACACACATCTACTGACCTACCCTTCCATTCCTGTTGCATCCATACTTGAAGGGTAAATAAAGTCAAAAAAACTAATTTTGATAAATCCTCAATAAAAGTTAGTAATGTGATCATACATGCAAAAACACATACCCCAACCTCACAAGAGTACACACACCTACTGACCTACCCTTCCATTTCCGTGGCAGCCATACTTAAAGGGTAAATAAAGTTTAAAAAAATAATCCTCAATAAAAGATAGTTTTATGTTTGTAAACACAAAAAAAAGACATACCCTTTTTTAATCAAGTTTGGTTTTTTTAACCCCCAACCCGACACAGGTACACACACCTACTGATCTACTTATCCATTACTGTAGCAGTTAAAGGGTAACTTAAGTAAAAAAAAAACAAATGTTGATCAATAATCAAAAAAGATTGTTTTTAAATTCTAACCTGTTCCAGGTACACACAACTACTGACCTACCCTTCCATTTCCATGGCAGCATACTAAAAGGGTATTTATAGTCAAAAAACAAATTTTGACCAATAATCAAAAAAGTTAGTTTTTTTAATCCCCAACGTGGCACAGGTACACACACCTGAGGAAGGGGGCACTTGTCTTTCCCTCTGAAACATTGTGTTTTTGATGTTGGCCACTAAATAAAGTATTCAACTGATTTTGGAGTGCGACCCTCAATCTGTTTTCTCTACACACACCTACTGATCTAACCCTCCATTACTGTGGCAGCCATACGTAAAGGGTAACTAAAGTAAAAACATTTTTTTTATCAATAATCAAAAAAGTTTGTTTTTTTTAACTTCCAACCTGATCCAGGTACACACACCTACTCTCCTACCCTTCCATTTTTATGGCAGCCATATTTAAAGGGTAACTATAGTCAAAAAAATAATTTTGATTAATCATCAAAAAAGTTTTCTTTAACCCCCAACCCGACACAGGTACACACACCTACTGATCTACTTATCCATTACTGTAAACAGGGAATAGAGAAGTCCCCTCTATAGTATCCCCTATCCAGGATGGTTTCCTTATCCTGGAAAAATACTGGTTTACTCTAGGTAACCCAGTATTTACAATAGAAAAAAGAATAGGAAAAAGTAAGAAATATGCCTGATGAAGTCATTTACGACAAAATGCGTAGCACTGTACTAGAAATTGCAACACGTTTGCACTTTAAAAGGCCACTTTATTTTAGTACTGGGACTTTTTTCTTACCTATCAGGGTACCACGAAGTGCTCTCTCTTGTAGTAGACAGCCCTGCCTCCCTATTGGTGTTCAAAGCTGCAACGGCCAGATCTATTTTGATCAGGCCAGGAGAAAGTTTGCCCGCAACCTCTGAGGGGATCCATGAGAGGAGAACGAAGAGGAGTGGAGGCTGCCATCCTGTGCCCAGGTAGACGATTAGAAGGAGTGGAAACCATCTTTTGGACTGAGCACTGAGCACTGGAGCCATGGGAGGGAGTGTGTTGAACCGCCGGAGGTTGTACACCACGTGGTACTAAGGGTAAGAGGACTTACAACTAGGTCCAGGACTTTTCTTTATATTCGAGGATTATCATATCCCAGTTTCAATTTGAGCACTGTCATATGTATTTTACACTGGACACAGTCTGTACACTGAAGTATATTAATAGCTTTTTATACTATTTTTTGTATATAGTATTATATTGAAGGGATATTCTTTGAGTATTTTAAATTGGTCTGCCCTATCCTTCCTTTATATAAAATTATTTTCCATTTTGTGGAGATTGCATTGAGTTTTTAGACTGTACTATGTAGGTGGGGGTAGGCTAAAATAATATTATACATAGTTAAAGTGTATATTGTAATGTAAAAGGTATAACATTAATTAGTTTATTAATATGTACAAAATAAAGATATATAAGTATATCTGTTGTATTCAATTAGATCAACTGGACTTGAAATGTAGTTCTTAAGACGTTCGCTAGTCATCCGACTGGCTTTCTCAATTCAGAATGACTTGTACAAGAATCTGTGGCAATTATGTACCCTGGAAAATCCCAATTAGCATATCACAGCCAGGTGTTAAGGGTGTGATTAGATAGTGGCTAAGAGGTGTTATAGGAACGCCCAGAGTAAGTTGTTAAAACAGCATTGTACATGGCAGACAGTTGGTGTCGAACCCCCCCACCTCTATTTAGGAGATGTGACATCTCTCTTCACTTGTATACCCACCAAGGAGGCTGTTGACATGGTGAGAAAACGGCTGGGCCAAGACAGCACTCTTACCAGCAGAACTG